>CM070643.1:37818356-38368356 GCA_036346575.1 Dendrocalamus sinicus | reverse complement strand
TCGCTAATTAAGCCAAACGTGAAGAGACCAGACTAGCATGAACGCATGTGAATTAAGTATCCCTTGCGCATAATTAGGTTGTTGCGTTTTATATATATATTTTTTCTAGAAACATATAGTATATCGATCACACTGGACAATGTATGTATGTATGTATGTGCGTACATCCATCAAACTATCGCATTACCCTGTTGCTTCTTTTTTGTCTGCTTGTTCTGCAGTTGGCGTCGGTGGATTAGAGCTGGATACATGTGTTTGTCAAATTGAATATTAATGCTCCGTTTTGATTGAGCCCAAGTACTAGCTAGTGTCAACGCTCAACAGTGGCACCAAGCATGCAGGTAGGAACAATGGTCAAGATCATATCGTCCGCCCGGCCATGGCTAATCTTGTAGAAGAACGAATCAGCAGAGAAAAAGGATGGAGAAGGTATGCACATATATATGGCAAGAAATTAGGTGCAGGAGAGCTTCCGTCGTAATCATGGCTTTTCAGATCTAATATGTCTAGCTACTGTTTAGTTTGTTCTTCCAGTTTGTCCTCCCTCCAGATGACATGACGAAGATGCCGGTTGCTTCCGAATTTGTTCAAATGAGGGTTCAAATGAGGAACACGGCTTTCTTATTCTCTTTCCTGTGTCCTCTCATACGTGCCAACAATCTAAGAGAGATGAGTACTATTGCAGGCTCACAAAAAGTAAAGTAAAATGAATAGTTCGTTGACACATGTAAGAAAACACGAACGAAAACAGGGAGATAGAAACAGACAAGCTGGGTTCCCAAATGAGGTTCCATTAGAGTTTAAAATAAAGGGAGCTATGTTAGATGTCAGAAGCAGGGCATGCATGGAAGGAAAAAAAAAGCTAAGGCCAGGAATAAAGATGGAGAAGGTGGGAACAGTCCATCTCCCCAACCTTGGTAAGGAGATTAAACACAAAGAAAAGCAAGATACTATTATACTATCAAGCACCAAAATTAAAAATTCCACTGCGCATCTTACTTAGTGGCTTTGCTTTCGCCCCCATGTGGCAGGGGCATCAACAGTTTCATCATACCCAAGTGGTGCTAGTAACAAATTAGAAGTAAATATTGCTGACATTTTACGACTCTTACCTGTCTTGGCAATTGTCAGGTAAACCGGACGGCGGCATGAATGAGTTCTTGTATTTCTGCCGCCCCGGTTTCTGGTGGATCTTGCCTGCGTAGCCCATCTTCTGATATAATCAGCTATTAGTGGCGGCTCGCGCTCTACATGCTGCATTATTGCCGAGGCCCTCCTCTCCTGTCCTCCTCCCCCATCTCCTAATCACTACTAACTCTGTCCTCTAGATCAATCATCCATACAAATCCCAGCTAGCACCTCTGCCTGCTGTTTGATTTGATCTCTCATTTGGCCTGCCATGTCCAAGAAACCAGCATTCTGATCCCACTCGCGGCCCAAGGTGCGAGCTTCTTGCCATGCCCAAGAAACGCGGCCACCACAGTTTGATTTGATCCGGGGGTTGCTTCCCTAGCTAGGAACCAGGACCCGCCGCGACAAGCCAAGGGATGGAGGGGAGGACGCGGCGGCGCGCCACCGGCACCCGCACCCGCACGAGCCCTGGCCGCAACAAGGTCTGGGTCGAGCCGCCGGGCAAGAACCACTACCAGCCTCCGCCGCGCTCGCCGCCCGCATCCCCAGCCACGAGGGTGGCGGTGGTCTACTACCTTTGCCACAACCGCCATCTGGAGCACCCCCACTTCATCGAGGTGCCGCTCGCCTCCCCCGAGGGACTCTACTTGCGAGGTCAGTTCACTCCACTCCAATAAAAGCGCCGCCTTTCGGGTTCGAATTGCTGTTCGAGACCTTGGGGTGATACGATTCGCGTTAATGGCATTGCTGCAGATGTGATTAACCGGCTCAACGTGTTGCGAGGGAAGGGCATGGCGGCCATGTACTCGTGGTCGTGCAAGAGGTACTTACATTCGTTGCCGGGGAATAAAAATCGTACCTTTTTCCCCGTTGGTTGGTTGGTTTGATCCGTGTAACATCAGCAGGAGCTACAAGAACGGCTTCGTCTGGCACGACCTGTTCGAGGACGATCTGGTGCTCCCCGCGCAAGGCAACGAGTACATCCTCAAGGGCTCCGAGCTCCTTGACCGCTCACCTCCAGGTAGCTGTTCGACGAATTGCCTCGTAGCCACAGGGGCACTGAGTGTTCTGTGAATTGTTCATCATATCTTGGTCCAATTTGTCTTGTCTTGTTTTAGATCGGCCGCAGAATGGCGTTGGCAACCCCAAGGTTGAGAGCCTCAAGCACCCTCAGGAAGAGTCCCCTCAGTCGCGGGGATCGCAAGAAGGATGCTCGTCGAAATCTTCTCCATCTGCCGTTGTCAAAGAGGCCTCGCCTCCACCCCCTACTCAACAGCCACAGCTGCAGGCGCAGTCAGCATTGCTGCCATCGTCATCTGCTTCCACCAACCGTGAGGATGAGCAATGCCGGACTCCGCATTCTGTCTCATCTGGAAACCTGTCCCCTGAACCGGCAGGAAGAAATGCTCCATTATCAGAGGCAAGCTCCCCGGGACCTTTAGAGTACAGAGTTTGCAAGCCCATCGGAGCGCAGGATGCGTCCACACAGACCGATGATAACGAGAGGGATGTTACTGAGAAGCATACTCACACATCAGGGGTGTGTACAGAGGATGGGGCATCAGATGCTGAGATTCAAGAGTGCCATCAAAGGAGCACGCAAGTATCGCCAGAGGGGCCTTTAATTGTTGGAGGATCACCACCGGTGTGTTCGTCTGATGCTTCTCCAGGTGGCAGAATTGAGACCTTGGAGTCCCTGATAAGGGCGGAAGCCAGTAGGAGGAGTAGTTTTAAGGTACTAGATGAGGAACATCTCTCTGTCCCACTGGGTGTGAAGCTGAAGCCGGCCAATTTGCTCATGCAGCTGGTCACCTGTGGGTCTATTTCTGTGAAAGATCACCGTGGCTTTGGGCTTATCCCAACGTACAGGCCTCGGTTTACGCAAGTTGAGTTCCCTTCTCCAGCGTTCTCTACTCCTATGGCATTGCGGCACCTCGACAACATTCCTTGTAACGCAAGAACAATTGGAGTAAGAGTTCCAGAGTCAGAGTATTTCAGCGGAAGCTTGGTCGAGGCGAAGAAGCAGGAAGAGTTAGGGAAAGGAGGAATGCCCACTCTGAAACGCACATCATCTTATGATGAGGATAGGTATGTCATAGCGCAGGTTGTTCTGATTGTGGACTAAGGTGCTGGCAATATGGACTTCAATGCATGATTATATCTTGATAGTGTATGTTTATGCTGCCATCTCTCCTGATTGCTGTCTCCTTTCTCATCAAATAGCCGTGGCTCAAATTGGTTAGTTGCCTTAATTGCTGGACACTTATGATCTGTCGTACAGTCTAAGTCAATTTATTCTTTTTTTCATTGTGTCTTATGTATAGTGTCCAAGATTGGAGATAGAAAAGAAGATAAGAGAATCCAACAGTAAGATGCTTGAAAAATATAGTTACATGTAGGTACCTGCATTTTGCTTTGTAACTGCAGTGAGTCACTGAATTGTGTCCTAGCTAGAAATTGGCTAGAATATCACCTTGTTAAGTGCTATGTAACCTTGCTCTACAGTCCGTTTCTTCAAAATATGGTTAGTTTTTTTTTCATGATCCCTGGATATATTGTCTGTTTGACGCAGCATCTCCTCTGAACATGTTACAGAGTCTACAGAGCATCAGACTCCAAGAGGGATATGGAAAGCTTGGTTGAGTCGGGCAGTTTCAGATGTCTCCCACAGACTATCAAAATGATATCATGTAAACAATCCAGAAGTGGAACAATGTTCTCCCCCAACTCTGATGTCAGGAACGGTTCTAGTCGACAAGAATGTAGTACTAGATCCTCGCCGCTGGGTTCATCGAAAAGTGCAAGCAATAGGATGACCGACCCATCATTGGGTAAACTATCTTCTTCAAGGGTAGAGTCATTCCATGAGGAAAATGATAAAGTGATCAAGATCGAAGAAAGTTGAGTTGCCTCTCATTATTCTTATTCGTTGGCCTAGTTGTTTTCATTTCTAAAGACTGACAAAAAATTCTCGTAACTGCAGGCTTGCTTCTGGAGCTCGGGTTATAATCCAGTCTGCACCGTTGTGTCAAGAAAGTGATGACAGCACCGAATCACTGTAAGGGGCTGTGTTACATATCTTTTTCATTTTTCTGTGTACTAGTTTCCTTGGAATTTCCTGTGTGTCTCATATATAGTTCTTGGAGTAGCTTGAAAGTGCAATTTTATGCATTTTGTGACCAGTGTGAATGTGATAACCAGTCGTTATGTTCATACACCTTCAGGAAGAATTTATTGCTTCAAATTGTCCTAAAAGAATTCTGCTCCAGCCCACCATGTTGGACATATAGGGAGTATCTGAGTTTTTCTAGGATCTTTTCTTTTTTGTGGAGTTCTGGATGTACAGTACCCCCTTATCCTTTTCTGTTGGAGCCATCGTTTTGCTACTGCTTCCAGTCCAGAGGAGCGTAGAGTCGAGGAGAGTAATTCCCTGAAGTAGCAGAAACGCAATGCGATGCATCTGTTGATGCATGTCATGTGGTAATTGTCAGTGAAACTGCATCTGCATGCATGTTGCTCCTGCGTTGCATAATTGCATTGGAGGGGGAGGGGTCCAGGCTCAGCAGCGGTCCAGCTCAGGTTATCAATCTGTAAGACTGTAAGCCATGCATGAATGCATGTTCGTAGTAAGTAGAGCTTTTACATGCATGTAAGCTCGGCAGTGATGGCTTTGTGGATTCAGATGAGATGACCAGTATGGTGTGTCAACTGTCAAGTCAGAGTTACTGTGCCACTTGCAGCTGGGTCCATGGAAATCCCGAGCGACCTATCCTATCCAGAGGCCAAGCAGATCAGAAGCAGAGAACAGAGGCCACTAGCTTAGCTTTTTTTTTTTGTTTTTTTTTTTTGTGTGTGAAGGAGCTTAGCTTTGTGTTTGTGTTCACCTGACAGAAGCAGCCCAAGCTGCAGAGAGAGAGAGAGAGAGAGAGAGAGAGAGCAGAAGAAGAAGAGGTTGTCGCAGGTGAAGACTAACCTATAACTGTAGCCCAACAATAACCGTAGAAAGGAACGGATGGGCTTTGGACCTCCTTGCTCCTCTTTCCCCTTACAATGCAACCTAACTGTGTGTCTGCATCTGTATGTCAGTATGTGTCAGGGGCGGATCCATTATGTAGTCATGTGACTCCAATAGAACACTCAAAATCCTATAAAAAAAAAAGTATTGTTCATGAGTAGATATAATTTAATGATGCAATAGAGATGACCCTAATGATGTTAGCTGGATCCGCCACTGGTACGTGTGGACCTTTCCAGACTGGAGGGAGAGGCAGCCAGGCAGGCTTCTCGCCTCTGAGTTTCTCTCTCTCTCTCTCCCCCAAGAAAACGCAGGAGCAGGCCACCCACTAATGGTGTACGTAATCATCACTATATTACGTACGGGGAGTTCCCGGCCGCTGGCCCGTGCCACGTCACGTTTTATGCGAAAAACCCTTTGATTTTTTCGAAATCATGTAAAGATCCTCGGTTGTCGCCAGAAGATACCTGCCAGGTTTTTTTTTTCCGAAAACCCCTCCACTTCACCGAAATTGCATATCCTTTGTTGGATAGCATACCGCAGTTTTCTATAATTATGTACGGGTCCTCGTTTAGTTACATACAGGTCCTTAAAGGTTCTTGATTTTTTGCGAAAAAGCCCTTTGGTTTTTCGAATTATGCATGTGTCCTCGATTTTTTATCACCGAAATTGTGTATCCTTTGTTGGATAACACCCCGCGGTTTTCTAAAATTACTTACGGGTCCTCGTTTAGTTACATACAGGTCCTCGGTTTTTTGCGAAAAAACCCTTTGGTTTTTTTCGAAATTGCGCATGTGTCCTTGATTTTTTTAAGAAACTCCCCACGAATTATCGTCTCTTTTATTTCGGTCCACACGGTAGCTAGCGCGCGGCGTGCCGCCACGCTTACGCTGCTAGTGTTATAGTATGATGCAACTTTCTCGAAGCGTACAGGCCGAAGCCAGAATGCGATGTGCATGTCTGCTCTGGATTTGGTCCCGGGCGAGGCAAGGATTAACCTTAAGTTTTTCTTCTAATACATACACCGAACGAAAGCGCTTCTCATCTTGCTGTAATCTAATCAAGCAGAATGCCGATGTAGCTAGCTACTTTATTATGCTAACTATATTATTGGAAGTACTATACAACACTCGTATAATTTTTGGAGGGAAAATCACTAGAATTTCTCATCTTTAGATGTGCGCGAAGATTCGTACGCCATCACCTCTACCTTCTTCTCCGGCCACCCCTTCTTCCTCTGCGCCGGTGAGCCCAAGGGGAGAATCCTGCCCCATGCCTAGGGTTCACCGTTCCCCCGGACATAGAGAGGCCGGGGGGCGGTGGGGGCGATTGGTGGGGTACGAGGGTCATGGGCGGTGCTAGAGGGCGACGGCGGCGGAAGGTACTAGCTATCAGATTGGACAGAGGCAGCACGGTGGGGAGGGGTTGGGGCAGCCCGGTGAGGCGGCAGGGCGCCGCAGGCCGTGAGGGGTGGAGGAGGTGGCAGGGGTGGCAGAGGAGACACGCAGAGCTGTTCTAGCGAGAAAGGAGGAGGAGGTCATGGGTTGTGACAGGGCAGGAGGCCGTATCAATGAGGGAGGGACTCACTAGAAGGTCGCACCGGTGTCGAAGGCAATGTTGATGAGGCAGTAGGGTGGGGGCATGCTGGGCGGCGGCCCTTCTCTGCTCCCTTCCGTATGGACTTCACACTTTGCCTCCAACCGTATATGTAGAGGTTTAATCGAAGTTGAGCAGTTACTAGACCAGGTTTGACGTATAAACGCTTGTGGTTGGGCGATCTCTATGTTCTTTACTCAGCATAAGGGTCTAGTCCTTTGTATTTTTCACCGGTGGCAAATTCCCTTCTACAAATCTGTCCAGTGCTTTAACACTCCCATTGATTTGTAACATTTGCCTTCACCCTAGGTCACGAGATCCATCGATCCTCGTTTACCCCAGAGCCACTTCCCAAATAAATACCAAATCTTTTAGTAAAAGTAAATGTTGATTCTCTAAGTTATCATATTCACATTATTACTATATTTAATATTACTATGTCTTGTCAAGGTGAATATGGCCATCAAATTAGACTGGGCTTTTTCGGGTGGTAGGACATAATATCATGTCATTCTAAGCATTTATTATACATAAAATATCAGTGCACAAATAACATAGTGAAAATACAAGTAAATAAATAACTTAGGGAATGTAGGATCAACATGTTCAAAAATATGTGTAACTTGCCTTGCGGGTTAACGATTTCGATTAATTCGTATTCTTTGGCGGGCTGGGCCTGGACTTGAGCTTCTCCCTCCTGGTCTTGCGAAACCTCGATCCCGGAAGCTAACACAAAACAATTAAAATAAATCAATTCCATGCCCGAAGGAATGAGCCAGGAATAAAGAAATTAAAAGAATAAAGAAAATCCGAAAAACTCCATTAAATTGGGCTTTTGGGTTTATAGGGGGGCTATATGGGGAATTGGGTCTGAGATTTGGGTTGGCGGGCTCGAAACGGATCTAGGGAGTATAAACTTGCATTTTGGGCTTTGGGCCGGTTACTATTCATTAGGCTCGGTACTGTTCCTCGGGCTCGAACCAGACTCGGCGAGTGGACTCAGCTCAACTGCGTAGGCTTGGGTCCGGTTGGTTGGAACGGGTGCGGGTCAATCGGTTCGGCTCAGCCAGATGGAAACGGCTCGATCGGCATTTACTGCTCATCTTCCTCCTCAGTTCTCGCGCGCACAAAGAAAACAGAGCAGGGGGCGGCGGCTACCGGCGGGGCTACGGTGAACGGCGATGACGGTTGAGGGTATGGGCGGACTCAGTGCGGCGTGGGGGTTCCATTTTGGGTGGTTGGAGGGCCGGCGGAGGCGGCGTTCACCGGCGGTGAGCCTCCTCTTCTTGCGGCCGTTTTTGAAATTACAAGCTCATGGGAATGGCTCTAGAAAATTGGGCTGGTGCTTGAGCTTCACCAGGATTTGGGTAGGCTCGGGGAATGGTTGGCCGGAGCTAGGAGAGTCGAGCTAGGGCTGGCCACGGCGGGGCTTTCGGTGGCGAGGAGTCAATCGGCGCCGGAGAAGAGGGGCGGCCGAGGAGCTAAGATGGCGATTGGGGTGGGGTCCTGGGGTGCTAGAGGAGCCATAGACGGGTTTAATTGGAATTTGGTTGGCCGGAGAAGGGAAATTTGGTTAGGGCTCAACATTTGGGGATTTGGCAATTACCGACAAAATGGGGGAGGAGGGAAGCTTGAGGTGCTTGGTGGGCTTCGGGGAGACCAATGGCTCTCAATGGAATGGTTAGGGCAGCTTAAATAGGCGGGGGAGGCGGTTCGCACCGAGGAGGGGAGAAACCACGGCGGCGACGGTGGTTTGGCGAGCACGGTTTGCCGTGTGGATCCTGCGGGCTTGGGCGCGAAGAAAACGGTGGTCAAGGTTGCCAGAGAGGGCTGCAAGTCGGCTGAGGGAGGAACGCGCGAGAAACGGCAGAGTTGGCGGCAACGGGCGGCCGGGGATGTTGCCACGGTCGCCGGTGTGTCGTGGCACGTCGTATGGGGCGGATGAGGCAAGCGACGGCGCAGATGATGGGCGAGGCAAGTGGCGATGGTGCGCGCAGCGCGAGAAGGTGCGAGGAGAGCGGTGGTGACAAAAATCAGCAGCGGCGGTGAAAATATCGGACGTGAACAGTGCCGCGGCAATTCTTCTCCGTTCAAGCGTTACCGACAGGGTTTAGGGGCGGGATTGGGTCAAGATTCGTGCAGGATAGGGTTAAGGAGCAAGGAAGCAAAACGGAAACGAAATTCAACTTCAATTTTTGATTTTGCAAAAATCGTTTTGTTTCAACTTATATGTGGAGTAGCCCCATGCATGCATAAATCATCAAGTGATCAATGACAAGACACCTCACCTAGCTAACTATACAGTGGCACGCGCCAATTAGCTAGGAGAGAACACTGCATGAGCAGCATTACAGTAAGAGCTCACAATTAAGCAACTAAAGGATTGTAAACGGACAACGAAGGCAGATGAACATAGGTTTTTAGAAACCGTCATTTAAACAAAGTGGTTTTTAAGATAATTTCTATAAATTATTAATAGGAGTTACAGTAAAAGCCGAAATGGCTTCTTAAGGTAGTTTCTATAAAGCGTTTGTAGGAGTCGCTGCGAAAGCCGAGTGGTTTCTTCAGATAGTTTCTATAAGCCATTTGTAGAAGTCGCTGCAGAAACCAAAGTGGCTTCTCAACGTAAGTGCCGCTTATTCTCTCAATCTCTCTTTTAATCAGCCAAAAACAATAATATTTTGAACAGGTCTAACCTTCCTACACGTAACATAAGGGGTCACTCTCTAATCTAAGGGTCACAAATTTGGATAATAGTTAGGAAAAAAATAACGGGTGATGTCTAAACACTCTCTTCTTAGAAATGGTTTGTGGATACTAGGTGCATGAAAGAACGCTTTATAATTAAGCTGATCGCAAGGAACTAATTAGCCGATTGCAAACGCAGCAGTACAAATTCAGGCAAAATAAGCAAATAAACCCGGGTAGTCGGTACATCAAGCGCGAACGCTCTGATCTAGCAAGCCGGCCTTCACACACCAAACTAGAAATTAACCCCTACCAACCTTGGCGTACATACCATAAGCATGATCAAAACGATCCTATCTAGTTTTAATTGAGGAAATCCGTGTGTGCTCGGTCTCTCACCACACCATGCATGCGTGTATATATCATGAATAATATTAGCTATAGCTCGATCGATCCATGCGTGCATGTTGAGAGCTGGCTATATAGTACTTCTTCTTTATGATCAATCCGCTTCAGACGTTGTCGGAGGAGGTGGAGGGAGGCAGCAGGAGGGGCTGGGTGATGGAGGAGGCCTTGGCGCTCCGGACGCCGTGGCGCTCGCCGGAGGAGGCTGACACCATGACCGCCGCCGCCGCAGCCACCTCCATGGCGACGCGCGCCCTCTCTTCGTTCTTGCCCCACAACACCAGGTACAGACCGATGATGATCAGAACGGCGCCAATGATCCCTCCGAGGTAGAACTTCTCGCCTAGGGTGAGGGAGGCCATGATGGCGACGACGAGCGTCTGGACGGGCTGGTACACGGCCACGAACACCGGACCGCCGCGGTCAATGCACCATATCTGAACGGCGAACGCCACGCCGGAGCCGATGAAACCCTGCAAGTATATGCACGCACACACACGGCCAAATGATTTGTCATGAGCTCAAGCCTAAGGGCTGGTGTGCATCCTGGTACTATGCCATCTATTGCATCTGCATACTGCTTGCTCCGAAATGATATGAACAAAATTAACCTCATAATTTGGTCCGCAGAAACGTCTGGTCCAGTCAACTTTTGCACTTGATGGTACTTGTATACTAATTATTACGAGCATCTACTTTTGTCACCCCTAATTGTTTGTCAGTACAATTGTGCTTTACCAATTATCTGGTCTTTTGCTTTCTCTGCCTCAGACGTCCTTCGATAAAAGCAAGCAAATTAAATAGTTAAGTTAATGAGTACGTAGTAGTGCAGCTTAAGATCTGACGCTTCTCTCACATAGATCATGCCCTCCACTGGCTTTGTGAACTAAATAATTAAAATGGTATGTTATGATGATAAAAGAGTAGTAGTACATGGGTTCTTCGTACAGCATGTTTGTATGTGATTAAATAAAGTGGGCTGATGTACGGTCAAATATAATTAACACGAGCTAGCTATGAGCAGCACTAGCTAGCTAGGTTCACATGACAGAGAGACCGGGCACGTGTGCAGCATGATGTGAGCATACTTACGGCGTAAAGGATGGTGAAGATCTCGGAGCCGGAGTGGAAGAGCCATGCGTCGGCGTCCCTCTCCATGAAGGCGGCGATGATGAGGAACTGGATGACGCCGAAGAAGCAGGTGTAGGACGTGACGGAGAGGCGCGCCGGGTACTTCTTGAGCACCGGCGCCTGCAGCACCAGCCACCCCGACCACGACAGGCAGTGTCCGATCAGGTACACGCACCCCAGCGTCCAGTTCTTGCCCTCGCCGGCCATCGCCGCCGACCACGACACCTGCGTACTGGCCTTGTCGCCCCCCGGCCCGAAGATGGTGGGGCCCTTGTAGAGCGTGATCACCGACGCGCCCGCCACGCAGGCCAGCGTGCCCACCACCTTCGCCACGCCGTCCCGCCGGTCGAGCCGAACCTTCTCGATCCTGCATGCAGAATGATTTAGTTTAGCGTGCGTGCGTTCATGCGCGTTGATCAATTGATCTTCTTCCATCTTGCCCATGAATTTGCGTACTAGTGTCGTACTATAGCAGGTTAGTATGCCGAGTTAAGTTAATAGGAGTAGTAGCACGTACCGGAGCGCGGCGGCCATGGCGAAGGTGATGGCCGGGACGGAGTTCTGGATGGCGGAGGCGAATGTCGGCGACGTGTTGTCCAAGCCCAGAAGGTAGAACCCTTGATTCGCCGTTATTCTGATGACCATGCATCATCGACAATCAATTATATATCTACGTATGTACGTGTGCATCACGGGTTAAGATTCTAGGGCAGTGTTCATGGCGTGCTCTTACCCACATAGGGCGAGAAAGAAGAACTGCACAACGAAGTTGAGAGTGAGCTGCGGCCTGTCCTTCCTGCAAGCACGAAATTCATCAGCATACATCAATCCAATCCAGCACGTACGCAGTATTAATTGTGGATCGATGAGTGTTGAAGCGAGCGAGCATGCATGCACGCACGAACGACGTCGTACTTCTCTAAGAAGTATGCGAATGGGACGAGGAGGACGAGGGCGATGATGTTGCGGTAGACGGGGAAGACGAGCTTGCTGATGCCCATGTTGAGCGCCAGCCGCGACACCACGTGGAACCCCGCGTAGCCGAACTGCAGCGCCAGCATCGCCACATGGAGCTGCACCCGCTCCGGCACGCCGCACACCTTCCGATCCTCCACGTCCGCCATTGCTAGCTGCCTAGCTCCAGCCGCCGGGATCGCTCGATCGAGAAAGAGGAGAAGGAATAAGCTGACGATCGAGCTAGTAGGCTGGGAAGTGAGGGGTTCTCTATATAGACAGTATAGAGTCTACAAGATGCAACTGAGAGCCTGGAGAGGCCAGGTATCGGAGGGCAAAAAAAAAAAAAAAAAAACTCTGGGGTCGGGCCTTAAGCCTCCCCTTGAAGGCCCTCTCTCATATCGAATAGTCTCAAATACGAATATGAATTCATATTTTTTAAAATGAATATGAATACGAAATCGAATATTCTCGAATACGCATACGAATATTCTCGAATACGAATATGGATATTTTCGAATAAGGATTTTCCTGGATACGAATATCGGATAAAACGGATTCCTAGCGGTGTTACTGATTTTTGACCGGTTACCGGTTTTAAACCGTCTAAATTCAAATTTTGAATCACAAAATTCGTACGGATTTTTCATGGGTTCTAGAAACGGATCGAATACAAATCAAATAGTCTCGAATACGAATACGGATATGAATATTCTCGAATACAAATACGAATACAAATATTCTCAAATACGGATACGAATATTCTCGAATACGAATACGTACATTTTCGAATACGGATATTGCTTACCACATTTGAGTTTTCTCATATACAAATATCGAATAAAACGAATTATCCGTTACCGTTTTCCACCCCTACTCTCTCATATTACGCCACCTGTACATCACTGATTCTAAAGTAACTCATAGATTATTCTTCCCCTTAAAAACTTCTCTTCCCCAAAGCCTCGTTCTCCGCCTCCCTTATCCTCCTGCCTCTGCTAGTTCTCGCCATTGTGGCAGGTGTCTCCGCCGGTGACAGGGTGAGGGTGAGGGAGGGGAGCGGAAGTGCATCGTGCGGGTGGACGCTGAAGAGAAGCCGTCCACCTTCTTGATGCACATGAACTGGTACGGGCCGGTGGTCCTAGCGGCAGTCGGCGGTGAGGAGAGACACCGTAGGGTGCCCAGCTGATCCACACCTACTCCATGCCCTTCCATGGGTTCTCAGCGCGGATGTTGCCGGCAACACTGGCAAGTGCTCCTGGAGTGGCGGCCATGGTGCCGAAGTGCGTCCGCCGCCTCGCACCACGTGCTCCCCGCAGTTCCTTGGGCTCCTGTCCTCCCCACCGTCAGTGCTCTTGGTGGACTTTGACTTTGGCGCCAACCTCATCATCGCCATCATCGACACTGGCATCTTGCCCACCCACCACAGCTTCCACGACTGGGGGCTCAGTCCTGTGCCACCCAAGTGGCATGGGGTGCACGTGAGGGCCTGGGTTCTTGCCCAACTCATGAAACTACAAGCTCGTCAGCGTGCGGTTATTCTCTGTGGGGTACGAGGCCACCTCCAGTTGGACGAACGAGACGGTCAAGGTCAGGTCATCGCTTGACACCAACAGCCACAGGCCCACATCGCCTCCATCACCGCGGGGCGCTACGTGTTCCCAGAGTCCACCCTCGGCTACGCACGCGGCGTGACCGTTGGGATGGTGCCCAAGGCGCACCTCGTGGATGTACAAGGTGTGCTGGGTGGGCAGCTGCTTTGACATCTTTACCACTAGATCATCAAAAGATCGAAACTTCTCTACTCCATTACACGCGCTTTGCTTCTTTGCTTCCCCGTCCTGTTGTTCTTGGAAAGCCTATATGAGATGTTTGGAATCGAAAATGGGATTTGTTTGGAGGAATTTGTCCTAGTCTCTTGGATAGCCTACTCGTGCACCAGCTTGTGGCCGTCCTGGTCATGGTCTCGTGGAGAAGGGGACGCGGCGAGAAGAGGCAGAAAACGAGGCTTTGGGGAAGAGAAGTTCTCAATGAGAAGAATAATCTACAAGTTGCGGATTAGTGATGTACAAGTGGCATAATCTGAGAGAGGGCCTTCAAGGGGGAGGCTTATGGCCCGACCCTAGAGAATTTTTGTCCGTATCAGTGTGTGTAGTGTATTGCATGCATGCAATCCCACTTAGCAACAATTAGTCGACTCATCGACTGGGGGGGGAGTTAAGGGTCGACGTGGCACTACAACTGTTACTGTTTTATGCTTGCCGTACATCCACTTCCTTCTATTTCGCTCTCTCCGTTCCGCAATATACGTCCGGCATATATAATTAGGAAGCATATTAATTAAGTAAATATTTAATAGAATTGGATTATAGTTGCTCTTTTTAGATAGACATATTACTACTATTTCTATTAGAAACAAATATAATATAATTTTATTAAATATTACTTAGATAATGTATCTCATAAATATATATGTGTTCGTGTGACTTATACTTTGGAAAGGAGTGAGTACCTCCCGAGGGAACAACAAGCTTTTAATTATTACTGGCTAGCGTGATGCAAAGTCCCAGGCGGCCGGGCGTGCACCAGAGTTGAAATCATAAACACCAAAGGCATGCTTATTACATTTTAATGAATTTCCTTTACATCATGCTTTCTTCGCCTGAATTATGCAGGATATACATGCATGCATGTGAAGTTGGGCAGGGTGTACTGCAGAGATCATGCATGCACATACGTAGGGATATATGACTATAGGAGATGTCTAGGCAAAACTTGATTGTTTAATAGTACTTAGATTTTAAGCCTATGATCCAAAATCAATGGACCCCATCCTTATCCTCAATTATATAAATTCCCTCACCTCACTCTGCCCCCAAACCCTACCCGTGTACCCTGCCGACACCACCCTACTTGCCTCCTCCCCCATCGCCTCACCGGTGTCGTCTCTTCATCTCCTCCACCATTCCCTTCCCAGCCATTCGCATCCTATCCCCGACCCACACCCCCACCCCACCGGTGTACCACCATCCCTCTGCCATGCCGTCCCCGACGCTGCCACGACCCGTCGGCAAGCCCTACCTGAAGCGGCAGGCGAGCCGAGGACGCTGTCAGCGCCGCCTGGCGCCTTTCCGCCTCTGCACATCGTCACCCAACCTAACTAACCTGACTCCACGCCTGAGCGTCGTTCCACCTGCCGGCCGTCGCCCACCGTCCTCCTCCAACCAGCAGGGGCACCTGCGATGCCACCACCTCACTGCCAACGCCTCCCATTGCCAGTCTGCCACCATCCTCGATCTTTCTCTAAATCTAGGGGGTTTTGGTGAACCCAACTTGAATCCTAACCCTAACTCACCGGAGCCGGAGGTGGAGCTCAAATCTCGAGACAAAATCATACGGTGCGAAATTCGAGTGCTCAATCCTTAAAAAAACACTCGACTACTTATTAGCAATTCCCATAATAATATGTACCTTGTGTGTTTAATCTCTATGAACAGCTCTGTGTTCTTCTCCTCTTCGGTGAATGGGCAGAGCATTGGGAAAGAATGACAGCTACTACTTTCTTTACCATGCACATAGTGGTAATAACCGTCTGTTCGACTGATTTTCTCCTAAATCTTTATGCCTTGTTTGGATCAAGGAAAAAAAAGAGGAATTAAAAGTGGAGGAATTTCCAAAGAAATTTTAGAGGAAAGGGGTGTTTGCAATGGAGGATTATCTGTTCCTTTCCTTTGGAAAGTCTCTTCTTCCCTATGCTTTTGGACAAAATACAAAAAAAGCTGAGATCTCATGAGAAAATTTTCCTTTGAAAGTTCCAATGCAATCTTCCTCTCCAGATCTCTCCTTTTCTCTCTCAAACATATATTGATTTTAAAGTTTCCTTTGTTTTTCCTACAACTAACCGAATTTCTGGGGCATGCAATTATGTACGTAGCTACATATGTTTATATCGAAACATAGAGTTGTACTTGTTATAGAACTCTAATACTTACGATGAAAATATAATTGTATTTCTTATACAACTGTAACATCTCTTACATATGATTAATTTACATCATTATTATCTTGACCTATCAACATCAACGGTGTAGATTTTTTTTGTTTTCCTCCTAGTATCGTGAGATTTTCTAGCTCTTGAGAGTGAACATGATTTCTTCTTTTGCCTTTGATTTAATAATATAATAGATTGTTCCAAACACCATATCCATGTGTTTTTCTTACATTTTTGCATTCTTGTGTTTTGTACTTACATTTCTATCTATTTACCAATTCTTGTGTTTTTCATTTCCTATATTTTACCAATTTCTGTTTTTTTTCATTTCCTGTATTTCACCAATTCCTGTGTTCCAAACATACCCAGAGTAAACAAATACTACGTGGTTTTCGATTAATAAATCTGTAATTTAACTAAATACTCAAAATAGGAGCTGTAAATTTCAGCTTCAAGAGATCGTTAATTACCAAGTCAATAAGACGCATGCAAGCAGACACTTTTGCTAGTGTTAATCAACATACTTAAAGTGCGGCATTTGTACTGTAGTACATGATCACGCTGCTTGCCTTCATTAATGTGGCTTGTGCGAGAGTGAAGAGACAGTAGCTCAGCCGTCGGACTCGGATTTTCCACTGTATTATTTTCTAAATCAGTAGATAGTACTCAGATACATTATCGAACATTAAATATATATCTTATAGAAACTTAGCTAATACAATAGTATACTTACACATGGACCGATTAGACCAAAACATTTAAAGACTAGTAGCGGAAACGAAAACTTCATATAGGTGGGACCCTCAGGACACGGCTGCAGTCAGCCAACTGGGGTTCACGATCTAGTTCTTTGGCTCATCGCCTTCTAGTCTTGTTAACACATTTAGATGATTACAGAGCTTGTATTTCTCCTTCTACTTTACTGAATAATAGTAATTGAACAACAATGAGTATAAAGGTATTCAGCAAACCACTACATATAATGTAATGATAATAGATGAGTGGCTGAACCAAGGAAGGCTTAAGGTTCTTTTATTTGCGAAAACACCACTACTTTGAGATACGATATAAGAAATCTTTTAGACTTAGCAATTTTAATTAAAACAGATTTTCTAAAGTGCGTGAAAGATTGTAACAATAATAGAAGTATATGCCCCATCAACCGTTATATGGCTATATGTACCACATGCTAGTTTTTCAGTGTTACATCTGCTTACCTTTATTACTAGGACCGACCGCCTAGGGCAATACAATCTAGGGGATCATTTGCCTAAACTTTTCATCCCATCCACAATGTTTTTTTTAGAAATAGACACTAACTTGAGTAAATTCCCATGCTCATCCATGACCGTGGGTATGGCTGTTCGAACAATTTTCACTCTGCAGAGCTCATATACTTTACCTATAAATGACAACTAACCTATTATATTCCATATATTTCCTTAGACATGAAGATCAAGAAGGTCACCACAAGACCTTTACAATGTATGTTCTCAGTGAGGTCACACCCGCTAAGTTTTCCACTGTTGTGGTGTACAAACCATCCTCTAGAAGCCCCCTCTTGCACCGTCGCATCAATGGCCATTCCCTTCAGCTCAGTTGCACATGTTCACATTGATGGCTTAACCTACACTAGGTCGATGCAAATTAGTTGGCCAGGTTATGCTCATTATAGACTTGTGATTGCAGTGTTTTACAATGGGAGATCGCCACAAAATTTAGTCCTTATAGTTACCTGGGCGGTTCTACCCTCTTTCTACACATTCTCATACTTTCAATAGCACCAACCCCTCTTACCATCTGCCTAGATGTTTAAGCAAGTTGAGATTTTTGAGAGCATACACTAATTAAGTTCAATGGACCAGTTACTTTTCACTAGTAACTGCCCAAACATAGTTTTCATATTTGAAATAATGGCAGGGCAAATTAATGCCCTGAGTATCTAAGCAGGACTAAGCAATGTCGCTTAGATATAGACTTATCACTAGTGTGTTAACCGTTAATTCTAGGGTGACAAGGTTTCATGTCCAAAGCAAAGGAGTGAGATATAATTAAACAATTATCCATAAGGAATTACTTATGAACTAATGTGAATATACTTTGCATAATAAAGTAAGGTATGCAATTTGATACTCTCAACTAAAATAACTTGCAATCAAATGGTATGTGCAATATTATCAAAGTGATGACTTGCCTCGCTCAATTTATCACAGTCTTGATCTTACTCAAAGCCTTCTTAGTTGGTGGCCTTGAGATCTTGGTCTTCATCTTTATCTCACTCGATCTGTTACTTCTTTGATACTTCAATTTCTAGTCATGAAGTAAATAACTGAATTTAAATAAATCTAAATAATTCAATAGTCCAATAAATCCAAATAAATTGAATTCAGATTCATTATGATTAAGTGGGTGATCTGAGACAAGGTTTATTAGGCATGGAACATTAATGGAGTTAAGCGAGATTTGAGCGAAGTGAGAGATGACAGAGGGAAAATCTGCCAACAATGATGTCAAGGAAGATTCAGTGACAAAAGAATATCCACGGGAATATTTCGCTTCAAGTTCGAACATAGCTAGGCATAGCTGATTGTATACATGGTTTAATCTTTAATTCGATAATTTTTTATTATTTTATATTTATTAAGAAAGTTGATCGGTGGGCCTGAGGGAAAGAAATGAGTTGTGGGCTGAGACGATTTTAGATTTTGCTTTCTAATTTAATTTTGGTATTTAATTTGGGTTCAGATTTTAATTTCAATTCGAACCTAAGTTCAATTTGCAGTTGGTTTAAAAATTTGTAGTTTCGAAGTTTTGAATCCGCTTTTCAAATGAACTTCCTGATCATAATTTCTTTCTTTCTATTTTTACTCTAATTTAGGTTTTGTTTACTTAAATTGGAATTTAAGATTTCGGAGTTTGAATTCACATATCAATATTTCAAATTTTTCCATATCTTTTTATCATTATGATTAGCATTTGTACTTGGGAATTATTCCTAGCTATTAATTAGCATAGCCCAAATTTTGGAAAACCCAAATAAACATTCATAGAAAATTTGAATGCTAACAAAGTGCAATAGAAAGTTTTAAAATCTATACGTTTTCAAACATCCGATTTTCGGGATGCTACCTCCCTCGTAGTGGACTCGTTTGTTTGATCGCATCTCGTTTGGCGCCACTCCACTAACCGGCCGAGAAAATTGGATTTTTGCCATTCGAAACAGTGGGTTTCGTAATTTTGCCATCACAATCGTTGGTTTCGTAAAAATACCATCCAAAACATTTGCTTCTTGTTTTCTTTGCCATTTTTCCTCCTTTTCTCTTTTTCCTTTATTTCTCTTAAAATCAGCCACGCGAAAGGACAAAATTGCCCATGAGCAATTTCACGTATTGGCTGCTGGCTCGCCCGGTCGAGACAGACACGGACATG
Source organism: Dendrocalamus sinicus (assembly GCA_036346575.1). Lineage (NCBI taxonomy): Eukaryota > Viridiplantae > Streptophyta > Magnoliopsida > Poales > Poaceae > Dendrocalamus > Dendrocalamus sinicus. Next base: position 38,349,016 of record CM070643.1, on the reverse strand, counting down.
AACCGAAGGTGAGCAAGTACATGCTACATGATTAATCGAGCAGCTGACCATTCGCCTCGGCGCACTCGGCCACGATGTCGAAGGCGGACTTGCCCGAGCCGACGACGGCGACGCGCTTGCCCTTGACCGGCTCGACGGCGTCCGCGTTGTCCATGTCGGAGAAGTCCATGGAGTGGAGCACCCGTCCGCGGAACACGTTGGGGCCTCCGTTGGGCGGGAGCGCGGGGACGTTCGGCACACCACTGAACCTCCCGATGCACAAGGCCAGGAAATCGAACTCGTACGCCTACCAAAACCAAACAAAACACCGGCCGCGCTGAACGCTGGAAAACTTTGCTTCGAGCTTGAACGCTGCTAGCGCTTCTAAGCAGCCAGTACGTGAAATTGCCCATGGGCAATTTTGTCCTTTCGCATGACTGATTTTAGGAGAAATAAAGGAAAAGGAGAAAAGGAGGAAAAATAGCAAAGAAAACAAGAAGCAAATGTTTTGGATGGTATTTTTACGAAACCAATGATTGTGATGGCAAAACTGCAAAGCCCACTGTTTTGAATGGCAAAAATCCAATTTTCTCCTAACCGGCCGGAGACGCTGCAGATCGATGGAAAGAAAGCGATCGAATTAATTGATTCGAGGGTAAGCGTGGAATAATAGAAAGTAATTAGACCAAAGCAACTCTGCATTTGTGCCTTAATTGGTTTGTTGCATGCTTTCTCTTGCAGGATTCCACAATGCAGTGCAGGTAGGTCCTAAGAATGTATGTGTATCTGTCTCAAGAGAAAGAAGAAAAAGTTGGTGGCAACAGCTTAATTCGAGTCTGGTGTCGTCGAATATACTAACAGAGATCGATTGATGTGTGATGTATGATCAAAACTCGATCGCTTTAATTCTTTTCTATGTGCTTTGATATGGTTTTAGCTCCTGTTTGAATTAGTACTAATTTTGATCAAGACGGATCCAAGGACGGCCAAAATAAACCGCGCGCGCGCAGCTCTGAAGGAGCTAGAATTCATTCGTTATATGCATGGATCTCTGCTGGGACTGAAGCTTTGAAAGCGTTGGTGCAAGCTAGCGGAGTTATATATCTGAAAGCTCTGAAACTGAATTTCTGAAGGCAAAATGATCGAGAACAGCAGTGACAGAGCTAGAATTTTAACGATGGAAATGCGAACTTAAGACATATCGGTAATTATAATTAAAAGGGAGTAATTGTAAGCATAACAAAGCTTTTTCAGCCTAAGAGCAAGTATAATAAGAGGCTGTTAGTAGGCTGTATGTTGAGGTGGAGAAGAGAGAGGAGGAGAGAGAAGAGAGGTGGGCTGTAAGTTTACAGCTAGCTGAAGCACAAGAACCAAGAAACTTTGTGAGAGAAAGAGGTGGGTCATACAACCTTCAGCTGGCTGTAAACTACTATATGAATGGGCTGATAAGTGGGCTGTAAGTGTCCATACAGCCAGCTGAAGGCTGTATTATTAGCCTTGCTCTAACAAAGCATAAACTTAAAGCAAGACAATAACTACTACTAGTCCTAAGAAGACTTACACCAGGAAGTAAAGAGTAAAGACAACCCATATCCTTCATTTGAATGCCTTCTTAGCTATGAGCAGCACTGAACTAAATACAAGATAATTAGATAAAGCAAAGGCTAACTTCTAAGCTCCACTAACTCAGTAACCTTAGTTGAGATCTCATTTCAGTCTTCAGATTTGAGAACTAAGAATAGAGCTATACTAGTACATTGACTCATTGTGTCACTGATAGTCTCGTCCCTCGTATTTCAAATTTAACTCATTTGAGAACAGAGCTATACTACAAAGAGCTACATTTGAGAATAAATATGAACCATGCCGATGCCTGTTGCCTGTTGGTCTAATAGGGTAATGGGCTGCAAAGACTATGTATAGTATGTAAGAGTATATGTAGTATATACTTTGTATATTAGGGAGGTATATACCTGATTTTTTGATGAAAATTTTAGAGGTGCAATTATACCCCATGCATATACTCTCCCTCCCACCGGAGAACAGGTACAGCTATTTTCTGTAGTGCATATCTGTAGTGCTATTTTCTGAACCGCACTTAATTTCATGAGCTGAAAAGAGAGAGAGAGAATATACAATCCAACAAAGCGGCAAGAAATTAATCAATGTGCCCCTCCACTGCAGAAAACGCTTCAGAAACAAAAAGAAAAGAACGCGAAAGCAAGGAGAAATGTTGCAAAAGAGGACACGAAATGCTTCAGGCACGTACGACATGTCCATAGAATCTTTTCGGAGCATCACCAAATCATTCATGTCCTCTCGTTTATCTTCTCCATCTATGGTCTATGCTTGCAGCGCACACACTTGCAATGCAAGCCCCACGACTGAATTAACTTTACGTGTTTGCACGGCCGTACGCGTATTCGATCGGTCCGGGTTGGCCAGGTGATGAGGTAGGCTAGCTTCTCCTGCTTTCCAGGGACATGCTGCTCGCCTCTGCCGCGACACACCATCATCGTCGTCTTCTTCTTCTTCTTTCTATCATTTCCATTTCCTCCAAAATGAAGCCCAATGCACTTGAAGCATCTCCGTATCCAATCTCATGGTCATTAGTCATACCTAGGTAAAATAATTGCATCTTTCTAGGTCGCTGCTGGCTAAGTAATGGCGATCTCGCGGCACTAATCTACCAACTTTAATTTGGATACCTATGTCTCACCTCATCGATCGACATCTACCGTGTGTACGTGCTGGGGTTTGAGTGACCATCATCATCACACTACTACAGAAAGGCTAATAGTAGACGGCAAATCACAGACGGTTTTGTGAAACCGCCTGTAATGTAAACTATTACAGACGGTTTTAATTTGAAGGCTGTCTGTCGTATTTGTGGCGGGAAAAAGGAGTATCACGAGCGGTTCTTACTTTCGAACCGCTGCGTGATACTAGAATATCACAGACGGTTTTTATTAAAAACCGTCTGTGATAATCTGGGATTATCACAGCCGATTTTTTATTAAAAACCGTCTGTGTTGTGTCGACTATCACAGCCGGTTGTTGTTAAGAACCGTCTGGGAATGTTCATGACGGTTTTTACAAGAACCATTTGTGATGTCCTTTCTCTGTCATATTCTAGATCGAGGTTAATATATAAGTACACATTGCTTCTAATAACTTAACTACGTAACTATCGAGACAAGAGATCACAAATTAAAGGCAAATTTATTAATTTCAATTAGAGGAAAATTTATTACAAAAGTCGCATTGCAGTCTGAGTTTCCCAGATTGTATTCTTTTGGGCTTCGTAAGCTTCTTCTTCAACTTGGGGACTTGGAGGATCAGCCGCTAAATTCTCGAACGCCGTTAAGATTGCCCTTGTCCTTAGCACTTCCTCGTGCAGCTGGGCAAATGATCGCGAGATCCATAATGTCGTAGAGGACAGCATGAAAGATTCCTCGAGAACCGCCGTTTACGCTTGATCGGCAAGGCTATCCATCCGTCTCTGTAATGCGTGTAGAGCTTCTTCCGCATTGCGCACATTGTGAGAAGAACCGGGGTGAGGGCGTTTCCCTTTCTTGAGCGGCGAGAGACGCCTCCGTCGACGGCGGAGGATCAGTCAAGTCGACGGATGCAAGAAAGTCGGGAAGGAGAAGCGGCGGTGCGGAGAAGCCGCTCGGATGCAAATTGCTGGCGCTGTGTAAGGTTCCGCGAACAATTCGTGATGAGCAGATGAGAGGAAGGAGATGATCACAAGAACGATAGTAGAAGCCATGTTGTATTGTATATTGTAATATTGTACGACGTAGAAGAGACACGGATTAGGAGCGCATATTTAACCTTTAGCACAAGCGGTTCGTATACCCAAACATTAATGATATAGACGCCGTATAACGATCGAGAGACGTTAATTAGACGATCGAAACACGGCGTTCGCATCAAACACGCGGCAAGATTTCGTATGAAAGATGATGACGGTTTTTCATTAAAAACCGCTCGTGATAATATTTATCACGACGGTTTTTAGAAAAACCGCTGTGATAATCATTATCCTGCACGGTTTTAATTAAAACCGTCTGTGATAACTAGGGCATTTATTGCGCTGCTCGGACCTCATCTGTCTTCATTTCGATCCGATCTGCTGCGCACTTTTTCACTCGGGAGGAAGCTAGGCGATTTCGGGCGATTAATTTGGTGGGAAGAGGCGAGATTGAGCTTTGAATTAAGATTCAGACTTTCTGGTTCTTTGTAGAGATATGGTTAGTAATGAAAATTATTTTTCTTTAATTGCATTACAATTTAGTTCTAAGTAATCCATGAGTGGTTATTGAAGATGGTTATTTTGCAAAATTGTTGGTTATATAATAGATGTTGTGTTTGTAATATGAATTGAGTGGCAAATTAAGTCTCAATATAATAAATGTGGCAGTATATATGTAGTTATATATAATTAGTTAATCTAGATTTTAATACTAAGTTATTACATATGTACGTAACGTAGGACCGAAGCTGGATGTATGCCGCGAGCCGTGTGAGTGAAGAGTACATTAATGGCGTTTCTGCTTTTATAAGAGCCGCCGAGGAGGATATGTTGAATAAGGGGGTGGAATATATGTGCTGTCCATGCACTGACTGCGAGAATTTGAAGATGTTTAAGAACCGAGGGCAAATTGAAGCTCACTTGATTCAGAGGGGTTTCAAAAAGGATTATACGTGTTGTACAATTTTGAGATGTACATGTGAAAATGTGTGATGTAGTCAATTTTGAGATGTATATGTGAAAATGTGTGATGTAGTCAATTTTGAGATGTATATGTGAAAATGTGTGATGTAGTCAATTTTGAGATGTATATGTGAAAATGTGTGATGTATCAATTTTGAGATGTATATGTGAAAATGTATATGTGTGATGTATTTGAGACCTTGTCAAAATGTATCAACTGGTTGGTGTTGTATATGAATGCAGCTGTTTGGTGGTTGATATGAATGCAGCTGTGTAGTTATTGGTGCTGTCTTAATTGCGACAGTCGGCAAAGGCTTATCACAGACGGTTCTAAGTGTAGAACCGTCTGTAATAGTTTTCTATCACAGCCGGTTCGAAGTGTAGAACCGTCTGTGATAGTTTTCTATCACAGACGGTTCTACACTTAGAACCGTCTGTGATATGTTATCACAGACGGTTCTAAGTTTAGAACCGGCTGTGATAATCTGCCTACATATATACCCTCTCCCAAGGGTTTTTGTGTGCGCTGTAGTTATTCGATTCGATCTAAATCCCGAGCCCGTCGTCGCCGCCGCCTCCCGAGCCCTCGCGGCCGCCTCCGCAGCCCTCGGCGATCGCCTCCCGGACGAAGACGCGCGCGCAGCCTCCTCCTCCTCGTCGCCGCCTCCCGAGCCCGTCGCCTCCTCCTCCTCCGTCGCCGCCTCGCCGAGCCGTCGCCTCCTCGTCCCCGTCGCCGCCGCCTCCTCCTGCGTCGCCGCCTCCTCCTCCTCCGCCGCCGCGAGCCAGGCCGCCGCCTCCTCGTCCTCTCGTCGTCGCCTCCTCCACCTCCTCGTCGCCGCCGCCTCCTCCTCTGCGTCGCCGCCTCCTCCTCGTCCGCCGTCCCTAAGGTCACCAAAACCCTAAGGTTGATGCTTGATCTTTGTTATGCTTTATGCTTGATACATTGGTACATAGTACAATATTTAGGTTGATGCTTCTGTTAGTGTTATGGTTGATGCTTCATTGTTAGTGTTTAGGGTTGATGTCATCTCGTTAATGATATGCTATTTGGTACATACTACATTGGTACATTGTTTCTGCAGTTGCTTAGTTTACATTGGTACATATTACATTGATGCTTGATGCTTCATCTTTGTTATGCTTGATGCTTGATGTTGTTATGCTTTATGCTTGATACATTGGTACATAGTACATATTTATGCTTGATACTGCAGTTGATTAGTCTACGTTGGTACATCTTACATTGATGCTTGATGCTTCATACTGTTATGCTTGATGCTTCATACTGTTATGCTTGATGCTTGATGCTGTTATTTGGCATAACCAATCAAGGAAGAGTATATGATTTAGTAGCGGGACGGCCAAGATTAATCTTGTGCAACCCTACAATTTGAGAGCACAAATTAACCAATCAAGGAAGATTATATGATCAAAGGGCATGAAGCAAGTGACACATTCTAGAATTCCCGTTCAATGAACGGGATGCTCTAGTTTGTGTCATTTGCTTCATAGAACTTTGTTTACGGACTAAGATAGAACTTTGTTTAGGAACTTTGTTTGGCAGTCATGCGCCTGACGAAACAGTTGATCTTTCCACCCAAATGCTCCATGTATCTACACATCACCCCTACAATTTGAGAGAACACATTAAGCAATCAAGGACCACTCTAGTGTATATGCCACACAGACCTTCAAGGGGCATGAAGCAAGTGACACACTCTAGTGTAATAGTATTTGGTTTATAGTATTAGCAACTAAAGTAGGTGTTAGGAAAGACACTTTGTTTAGAGACCTTGTAGTAATAGTATTACAAAATTCAAGGAAATTTTAGTACAGAAGTTCAAAAAAGAAATTCTGATTCTTGGTGAGCAAATGACCTCGCCGACTTCTTCTTGGTGGCGACTATCCATCGCTTCTTCCACTCCTTTTCTTCATCTCGGTCTCTGGCTCACGTACGCCAATAGCGATGATTCATCTAACTGAATCATCGCTACTGGCGTACGTGATCCAGAGACCAGAGATGAAGAAAAGGAGTGGGAAGAAGCATGGTCGGAATAGTTGCACGAGAACGAATTGAGATCACATACAATTCGTGGAAGAACGTGCCTAACACTCGGAATCTTCCCACAATTATTTCATACATGTCACGTGTTATATGTGCGCGCGTTGATATTCCTATCTACAGGTTGCGCCCATCTCTAAATCTGCTTTGGAACAGCCGGACTTAGCAAAAATTCGAGGAGAGTTGCTTTGGTTTTTGTGGGCTAAAGTCATCAAATCAGATGGAGAGTTCCACTGCGCAGATTGATTTTTTATTGCTCTTATCACTCTGTAATTCTGAATTTGTAAATGGATATTTTATTTCATTTCAATTAATTCATTTGCGAAATGGATGCCTTATGTCTGTGAATGAAATGTGATGTGAATTGGATATTTGTCAAATGAATTGAGATGTGAATTGGATGTTTGTCAAATGAATTGAGATGTGAATTGTATCTATACTTGTTTATCTGCTTGTTTCAGAGGGCATGGCTAGCATTTCCTGAGGCTAGCCAATAAACAGAAATAGATTCGTTAGGGGAGGAATATCACGAGCGGTTTTTCATTACAAACCGTGCGTGATAATCGATATCACGACGGTTTTTATAAAAACCGTGCGTGATTATCGATATCACGAGCGTTTTTCATTACAAACCGTCCGTGATTATCCGATATCACAGACGGTTTTTTTATAAAAAACCGTCTGTGATATCGGATAATCACAGACGGTTTGTAATAAAAAACCGTCTGTGATATCGGATAATCACAGACGGTTTGAAAACCGTCTGTGATAATTTGGATTATCACTGACCCATAATTTCAGACGGTTCAGATAACCGTCTGTGATGACGATTTCGAACCGTCTGTGATGACCTTTTCTGTAGTAGTGTCAGCTGTTATTTTTCCTTCACTGGTAGTACGCGACCAGCGGTGGCTGCAGAAGAGGGTCTGGCTGGAAAGAAACTAATCTTCTGATACCATGTTAAGAGGAGAAAAGATAGCACTGCATAGGCCGACAGACTGGGCTGAGGTGGCTTTTTATATATAGTCAACAGAGCGAAGATTAGGAGATTACAGAACCCTCAATTAGAGGAGCTAATTTAGGCAAGTTACAACTATACATGGCTATACAATATTTTCTCTAATAGTCTGAAACATAAGCTATATATATATATGACCTGCTAATGAAATGGTCCCCTCATGTTTGGCTGCCTGCTACGCCATCGATCCCTTTAATCGAGCTGCATGACAAGCTTAAACTAATTAATGGAGGATCTGTCTTAAGTTTAATTAACGGAAGGAAGGTACATGCGACTCCCACATGGACAGATGTCACAGAGATACACACATATATGTACACACATATATGTACATACATATTTGGCTGTATATATCCCAAGTGGATATGGAGGCCAAATTTTATATCCGTTATCTAAAAAAATATGTACATACATATAGTAAAACTAACAAGTGCTCATTGGTGTCCGGGTACCATAGTCTAAAATAAGTATGTATCGTGTACGAAAAATTTTAAAATTTCTTGGATATCAAGTTTAACTAGTTTATTAACTAGTTCAAACAAGTTTGAACTAAATTTCGAATTATAGTTGTCTTTTTTTATGATAGTTTGATTGTAGGTATATGCTGATTATATATATAAATCAGCAAAGTATGTGATCTAAATTCATTCAAAACATTGAATTTAAGTATATTTTTTCAACTTATATGTTTTATTTGAATTGTTATAGATGAGTATATACCCTAAAATTGATATTTTCAAAAAATATACCCGAATTTAGATGGAATTGATGCATTTGAAATCATGGTGCCCCATTTCAGCGTCCTATACATACACACACATATTTATGTACATATATATATATGTATGTATATACACACACACATATATGTATATATCTATGTATATATATATATATACATATGTATGTATGTGTATATGTATATATATTTACTAACTAGCGAGTAGGTGTAGAATACTAGGACAAGTTACTGACATTTCTGAATAAAGTAACTATCAGTTTTGAATGAAGTTATTGCTAAACCTTTACAATGCTGAAAAGTTATCAACGATTTTGCATGAAGTTATCATCGCGCTGTACATAAGTTACCATCTACAATTTATGAAGTTATTTACATTTGGCAAAGTTACTATATCATGCACAAAAAGTTATCATCTATAATTCATGAAATTACTTATAGTTCTTACGCGCGTTAAAGTTACTATCATATCTATAAAACTGGTGGTAACGGTACATGTATTTGACAATAATTTCACTCATGCGCGACAATAACTTTATATATCTGTATGAGTTATTTGCTATTGACAGTAATTTTGCAACCTCGAAACATATTCAACATAGATTTTATTTCATTAAGCTTGTAATTTTGAATATAATGGTGCAACTGATTGCATATCAGACTTTTGATGAAAGAGTTATTTTATTTTTTTAGCTTGTAAATAAGATAAAAAATCATAAGTCAAGTGCATTTATTATCTTCTCTCTCCTGCTCCATGCATGCAAGTCAAGTTACTATCTTCTGAATATAAAGTTATTATCGGTAATTCATCAAGTTACTCACATTTGAAAAGTTACTATCTTATACAAAGAAGTTAGCATCTATAATTCATAAGTTATGCACCAACCGCACCAAGAATCCAGCCAGCGACCTACGCGTAGCGTGTGCATATGCACTTGTTAGCGTAGCCATGTGTGTGTATATATATTTGTGTCTCTGTGTGTGAATAATTATATACTCTTGGGAGTATATACTCTCACTTATTATATACCGCTTAAATGATGCTGTTATACATCTTTTTTCCTTTTGAGTATACTCTAATAATGATATAAGATACTCCAATGTGAGTTCTATGAAAAATTTTATCAAAGTCCACTTTATAGCATAATTTTTGTATATACTTAATTTATATATGTAAAAGTATATATAGCAAAAATAAAGGACCCCGATGAAAATTTTCAACAAAATCACATTAGAGTATCTTAGAATTAGTATTTAAATATACCAAAAAATGTTAAATAAATATAACATATTCATTTAAGTGGTATATTAGAAGTGGGATTGTTTTGTTTCGACTACTCAGGAGTCGTTACGATCACGCAAAGTCGGTTTATGACCACTTCAAAGGTGGATACGACCACTTTGATGGATGAAGGCCACGAACACCTGATAAGACTTCACGATGGAGAATATGACCATGTAATAGACTCGATCGTAACTCAGTTACGACCATGTTGTGGTTTACGACCATGTCTTCCAGCTCCATGAACACCTCTGCTTATAAACTTCGAATGCTTCATGAGTACTCGATACTTTCCGAGAACCAAAGCACTCTACTTTTCTTTACTTCTCTCCCTCTTGTTATACCTGATTACAACCGATCACCCTTACGATCACAACCGATTGTCTCCAACTTCTCGCTCTTACACCTGAAGACACCCTAGCCTTTGCTATCGATCACATTGATCGCTTCATGCTCACATCGTTACATTGCTATGCATGGCCTTATAAAGGCTGCACACGCGATTCGCACACGGACTCAAAAACTTACTCGGTGTCTACTCATTTGTGATACAGACTACTACTCGTATATACACGACAAAACAAACTCGAATACCACTAAATAAGATTACTAATTTTAACAATCATCTCCTTAATCTTGTTTCTCCATCTTAACCATGCCGATCTTCTCTCTTGCTTTTGTACCTAAACTGAACCCGTTCTTCCTTACACGCCTTCCTTCGTGCGTAGTTTTGGAACTACGTTTTCCTCGTTTAGCATCACCATGACCGATTCCTTTTCAACATATGAGGAGAGTAGTAGCGGTTCATCATCTTCTTCGTCGTCTTGGGTGAGGTTCACCTCCCCGTTATTCTTTTTGCTTTGGCAATCTGAAGCATAGTGCCCGTACACGTTACAGTTGAAACACTTTATGTGGCTACGGCACCCTAATGTATAGTGCCCGTATTCGTCACATTCAAAACACTTGACATGTGGCTTATTATGGGATCTGTCACCACCACCTTGCCCGGCCTTGTCTCCACGGTCACCTCTGCCGCCTCGACCACTTTGGCCGCCTCGACCGCACTATCTCCCGTGGCTACTTGATTAGCCATCACTCATTGTATCTCCCTTTATCAACAACACTTGCTCATTATGAGTCTGGGATCTCTGCTCGTTACGTGACTGAAACCTCTTCAGTAACTCCTCATACGCCTTGAGGCTCCCAGATCGGAGGAGTACATAAGTGTGTTGACAACTGGTATGTACTTCTCTGGAAGCACGCGTAGATATTTCTTCGCATCTACTGGTTCCTCCATTTTATCGCCAAGAGAGTTAATCTGATTGTACAACAAAGTCAGCTTGCCAGTGAACTCGTCCACTGACTGGGTCTCTCCCATTGTGAGATTCTCGAACTTGCTCTGCAAAGTCTGGAGTTGTACCTCCTTGACACGATCAACTCCTTCGTGCATCGTATGAAGTGTCTCCTACGCTTCCCGTGCTGTCTCCTTCCTAATGAGCTGGTGCATCATCGAATCTGGCACCACCTAATAGATCACATCAAGCGTTGCCTGATCTATCTTCTCATCCACCTCCTTATCCTTCCCCTTGGGATCGACTGTACCCTAGACACCCTGGGCACTCATGTTTACCTTCATCTTCATTGCTCATACCGGGTAATTGTCAGTCGTCAGGAGAGGGTATTAGAGGGAGATCAGCCCACTTTCGTTACTCAAAGTTGACACTTCTCCCATGTTTTGCAGGTACCACTTGTTGTGTTTTGACTACTCAGGAGTCATTACGACCACGCAAAATCGATTTACAACCACTTCAAAGGTGGCTACGACCACTTTGATGGATGAAGGCCACGACCACCTGATAAGACTTCGCGATGAAGAATATAACCACGTAGTAGACTCGATCACAGTAGTCGTAACTCAGTTACGACCACGTTGTGATTTATGACCACGTCTTCTAGCTCCACGAACACTTCTGCTTATAAACTTCGAACGCTTCGTGAGTACTCGGTACTTTCCAGGAACCAAAGTACACTGCTTTTCTTTATGTCTCTCCCTCTTGTTACACCTGATCACAACCGATCACCCTTACAATCACAATCGACCGTCTCCAACTTCTCTCTCTTACACCTGAAGACTCCCTAGCCTTTGCTATCAATCACAATGATCGCTTCATGCTCACATCGTTACATTGCTATGCATGGCCTTATAAAGGCTGCACATGTGATTTGCACACAGACTCGAAAACTTACTCGGCGTCTACTCGTTTACGATATGGACTACTACTCGTATATACATGACAAAACAAAGTCGAATACCACTAAACAAGATTACTAATTCCAATAGAGATTATGTACTCTCGGGAGTATGAAAAAGGATATAATATATGTATGTATAGTGTCAGGGCACTATGATTTTAAATGGGCGAATTCACCTAACTTTGAGTATATTTTTCAAAATTTTTCGTATGTGGTACATAGAGATCTAGAAAATACCGCATGCATGAATATCGTCTTGTTTAGGCTTTGTTTGTATTGACTTTTGTTGATGGCTTTTGATAGTGGCTTTTAGAAATGGCTGAAAATGAATAGTAATGGTTGAAATAAGTGGTTTTAGAAGGAGGGACAAACAACGAAAAAAATAAGCAAGAAATACGTGCATGCGATGGGAGAGAGATGAGTGAGGTATATGATGCACACGTGACCGCATACCTTACCCCAGAGCGAGTTAGTAGCGAGAGAAATAGAGAAACCGCTGGAAGAGCCACGTGTTTGTATTGATTTTTAGCATTTTTTTTAGTTTTTCTACACAGAATCCAGTATGGATAACCTCACGTCGTGGAAGCATTGCTGTAATGTTCAGCTTTTCGAGTGAAGACGAGAATCAAAATACTATTTTGTAGAGTTCAAATACGTGTGATGGAAGAAGAGATCATTATGGAACGGAATTAATCTGCAGCAGCCTGCAGGCAACAAAATCTAATCGTGATCAGTAGCTAGCTAGGTTTGAGGCCGACAAGACATGGCAGGCAACAAAATCTAATCTTGCCTGCGCGGCCGGACGGGCCATACCAGAGCATGCAAACGAAGAGCTAGCCATTGATCAGATCGATGCACCACCACCCATGTTGCCGCTCGGTTGCGTCACATCATCAGTCGCCTTTACTTTTTCCGGTTTGTGCGTAGTAGTGCTGCCTAGTCTGCCCATTCGCTAACCGCCACTACATTGCATATGCGTTGCTAGTACTCCACGAGCGCATATTCTGAGTTGGAGGGGATGCCTACGTGCAGGGTAAAAACGGATCAGATAGTTTTCGATTGATCTGGATGGAAACGAATACAGATTGTGTCAGATCGGATTTTTTTCGGATAATTCTCGGATCAAAAACAAATACAGATTTTTTTTGTCGGAAACGAATACGAATACAGTAGGTCCGATATCCGGTGAATACGAATACGAAATTATTCGGATAATACGGATCCGAATATCCGAGATTCCAACCCAACATTGCCCAGCCCAAACCAGCCTCTCTCATCTCCCCTGCCACTAGCCCACTAGCAAATATTTATGTTTATCAAAAATAAATTTAGTATTGTCGGTAGATTAAAATTTGTACTGATTAAATTGATGTACTACTGTTTAAATCATTCTGATGCAAATTTAAATTCTTAATTAATTTATTAGTCACATGTAAATGATAGAAATCTATTAAGAATTATTTAGGATTTTAGAAAAAAATTAACTGCCATTTGAAGATTTAAAATTTGTACAATAGTATGACTATTGTGGATAAAAATACTTATGTTTGTTTAGATTTCATTAATATTTTGATAAGATAAACTATTTATTTGTTTTCATTGATTTTGGATGTAGAGTTTAAGAGGTTTTCATGTTCCGATAAATATTATAACCGTATTCATTTCGATTCGTATTCGCTCCGTATCTGTATTCGATATTATTCATATTTGTATTCATATCCGTATCCGAGAAAAAAAAATATGAAAACAAATATGGTAGAAATATTATCTGTCCGTATTCGATCCGTTTGCATCCCTACCTACATGAATTAATATTCTTCGGTGACGTCTATTTCTCAGTCAACTGAAAAATACCTTAAACGTTAGTTGATCTTTTTATCCATTGAATTATGATCTAATCACCTACGAACTCATGGCTAATTTGGGCTCCCGCAGCACGGCAATGCCTTTTTTGCCCCTCCTGCGCGTATCACCCGATCTGGCCCTCTCGCGCTGTCGGGGGCGCGCGAGAGGAGGTAGCACGGCCGGGCTGCGCACGAGGAGCGTGGTGAGGGATTGGCGGGAGGAGGTGGTGGCGCTCTGTCGCTGTCTCCACACGCCTAGCACGACCGCGCCACCTCCTCCTCATGCGCTCTGCGGCCGCGCCACCTCCTCTTGCTCTCTGACCGCGCGAGGGGGCCAGATCGGGCATTACACGCGGGAGGCGGCCAAATGAGGCATTCCCATGCTGCCGGGGGCCAAGTTGGCCATGAACTCATCACCTACATTTGTCCCTTGTCCATATATAAACTCATCCCTAAACCTAACTTATTCCTCCCACCCCCTACCCCCAGTAGCCGCTGCCCCCACTCCCTCCCCTGCGCTGCCTCCCACTACCTTACTGGCTCCGACGAGGCCCGCTGCTAGCCTGCTACCACCACCTCCTCCTCCACCCCGCCTCCCCTCCCATCGCCAATGCCTCCCTTCTTCCTCCTCTCCGACGAGATCCCCTACATCGCCCTCCTTCCTTGTCTCTAGTGGCTACCCCGTCGGATCCACCATGCTGGATCCACCACTCCCACCGTCTCCCAACCACTTGGGATTGTTGCCCCAGTCGACCTTCACCCCTCACCGCCCTCCTTTGACCCACGGGTGGTGGCATCACCACTGCCTCTGCCGCCCACCATCGAGCTACTCCCTTCCTCTAAAGTTCGGGGCTCCGATAAACCCTAACCCTAACTCACAACCTCCAGTAAAGACAATGCCGTTGCTGCCAGTTAGAGAAGAAGACGATAACCCCTAGCACGAATCTCCACGCGTGATCCTGTAGGATCGGTATGGCAAACAGAGGAGGGGTGAATGTTGCCTCTAATTTTCAATCAAAATATTCCTGAGGATCTTTTACTCTAGTAGCTATAGAAACTATGAAGATATAATCCTAATACCCAAGCACTGCACAAATATAACTGTTGTAGGGGTGGCCCCCACCTAAACCCAGCAGGCCTGGTAGGAGGTTATAAGGCCCAGGATAGGCTATGTGAAATGACATAAGTGCCCCCGGAGGGGATAACCAGATGTAAGGGTATAACTGTAAAATCACTCCTCATGTGTACATATATATGGATACATGCTGTGGGGAGAGGGGGGCCATCACTCATCTCCCTCACTCTCCACTACCATCTCTCTCTCTGTTTGGTCTGTAGCCACAACAGTTGGCGCCGTCCGTGGGAGGGCGAGTAAGCCGAAACACAAAAAGGATGGCACCAAAAAGCCGTCGGCGCGAAGGAAAGAAGGCGGCGGGCGGGCGTCGCATGAGTACGGGGCCGGTATCGGCGGCGGCGAAGCGCGGTGGCGGCAGCGCGTGGCGAAGACGTCGGCGTTCGCGGCGGCGACCAACCCGTCCACCGGCGTTGCGGCGGCGAACCCGTGGTCGAAGGCGTCGACGCAGTGCGGCGACAAGCCCGACCCGCCGCGCGGCGGCCGACGACCGCCGCCCGCGCAACCCTCGCCGATAGCGCGGACGGGTAGTTCGAGGTAGCCACAGCGGGTGACCGGCAGCTCGGGAGCTCGCGACACGGTCGTGCTCGTGCCGATCCGTCCGTTGGCGTCGGCGACCCGCCGCCACGAGCGGTGGAAGCGCCTGCGGCGGCCCTCAGCGTTCGGCGCAGGGCTGGGGATCTTCGCGGGCTGTCAGAGACATACAAGAGGCTCGGAGCCAACGAGCCGCGCCGGTGGTCGTGCGAGCCCACGCCGGAAAGAGGCGGATAGCCGCGGCGCCCCACATCGGCCGCGTCCGCTGCGGCGCGTCGATCGAGTCCCGCTTTGGCGGGACTTCAGCAAGCGGCGTGGCGAAGACTTCAAATACCCCAGCGTCATCGAGCCCTACAAGGTGACACGGACCTCCGCGAGTTCGTGCGCGTGTCTGAAACCGCAATCGAGGCGCGGCGGAGATGACACCACAAAGCGAAGGACTCCCCTCGCGTTGCAGGAGTAGCGCTCTCTGGTTTTTACCATAGAGCGAACTCCATCTACGCGTGGGAGCGAGATCGCGACGCCTTCATAACAACTTTCAAGGAAATTATGTCGGCGGGTCGACGCGGACCAACTCTTCGCCGTCAGCGAAGTTTCGGAAGCTCGGGACTACTTCAAGCGCTTGGCGAAGATCGTTGTCAAGTCAAAGACATTAATGAAACCACCGTTGTCAATGCGGCCATACAGGGCCTTCGCCCGGGCCCGATGGCCGAGTACAACGCAAGGAAGCCAATTAAAATGGCGACGAAGCTATTTGACAAAATGGAGGAATACGCCAGAGCGGAAGAAGACGCGCGACGAAGGCAAGGTAACGACTCCGACACCAACCAGGCCGGAGCCTCGACAAAAGCCGAAGGACGGTTCTTCGAAGGGAAAGCGTGGCGAGTCGCCCGAGGATGTGCCCGACCGCGGGGCGCCCGCACAAGGAGTCGTCGATAGGCCCAAGCGTGGCGGCGAAGTCACGGCGAGGCGGTGCGTCCTCGACATCGGCGGTTCCGACGGCGCTCCCGTGGCGGGCGATCGGGGCGCGCGGCGGGCGCGGCCGTGGCGGGCCGCGGCGATAAAGGCCGTGGAGATTATGGCGGCCAACAACGGGGCGTGGTGCGTAGTCCACGTAGTCCACGGCGCGGCAACCGACGACACCCACGTGCACCTCTATCGCGGCGCTCGCGAGAAGCGTCACCGAGACGAGAATCGAGGCGCGTCCGCGTGGTGGCCCACGCACACGACACCATACGGCTCCCCGTGCACCTCCGAGCACGAGGGCGCAGCCCGTGAGGGTCCTCTGCGGTCGATTCAGCCCACGTGCGGCGGCCTCGGGAGGGCTTTGCAGCTACGAGCTCGGAGGCCACCCACCGAAGGGTTATCGCGTCATCTCGGGGCTCCTCGTTGGAGTTTGCCTCGCACGGCGGCGGAAGGCCTACGTGCGGAAGCTACACCACGTGGCGGCATATCCGGCACGAGCACCGCGGATCGGGCGCGGCATGAGGTCACGTTCACCCCGTCGACGCCGCGGCGTGGAGCTTCCCACCACGACCCCGTCGCCGGGTCGTAATGGCGGGATGCGATGTGGGCGCTACGGTTGATGGCGGCGGTTCGCGAACGATACGTTCGCGGCAGCCTTCGACTAGATGGGGATCCCCCGAAGTCGCCTCGGCCCATCGGGAGTCCCGCTGCAAGGCTTTGGAGGACAACCCCTACGGGCGCTCGGCCAAATATGCCTCCAAATCTCCTTCGGCCAGGGTGACAATGAAAGGATCGAAGACGCCACATTCGACGTCGTCGACCTCCCATACCCATACAATGCCATATTGGGGCGTCCAATCCTCAACGCCTTCGGGGCGGTACCGCACCACAGCTATTTGTGCATGAAGCTTCCGGGGCCGCGAGCCTTCATTACCGTTTGGGGCGACCAGGACATGGCCCGGTGTATCGAGCACGGCACCAGATGTCCCCATCGCGGCGGGCAGCGGCATACATAGGATCGGCACTGCCTTGCGAAGGCACACGGCGGCACCCGGAGGCGACCCCGCAAGCCCTGCCGACAATGCAGCTACTAGAGGCTCCGACCGCGCTGAGCGCAAACGGTTAGTAAAACCCCCCTCATATGTAATCGCTCACCCGTGCAAACGGGAATGTAATAATGTTCCGTTTGTCGCCAACTTATTACCGCTGTGCAAAAATACGCGGCGAGCATGCGCGGAGGCCTCGCCTGCGCGTGTGCTGTCGCAGTATAAACCAAAGACGCACGTTCGCGTGTGCACTCTCCGTAGCCAGGGGTGCGGATATGAGTATAAACCAAAGACGCAAGTTCGCATGTGCACTCTCCGTAGCCAGGAGTGCGGGTATGAGTATAAACCAAAGACGCACGTTCGCGTGTGCACTCTCCGTAGCCAGGGGTGCGGGTATGAGTATAAACCAAAGACGCACGTCCGCGTGTGCACTCTCCGTAGCTAGGGTGCGGGCATGAGTATAAACGAAGACGCACGTTCGTGTGTGCACTTTCCGTCAAAGACACGGGCATGAGTATAAACGAAGACGCACGTTCGCGTGTACACTCTCCGTCAAAGACACGGGCATGAGTATAAAGGAAGACGCACGTTCGCGTGTGCACTCTCCGTCAAAGACACGGGCATGAGTATAAACGAAGACGCACGTTCGCGTGTGCACTCTCCGTCAAAGACACGGGCATGAGTATAAGCGAAGACGCGCGTTCGCGTGTGCACTCTCCGTCAAAGACACGGGCATGAGTATAAACGAAGACGCACGTTCGCGTGTGCACTCTCCGTCAAAGACACTGGCATGAGTATAAACGAAGACGCACGTTCGCGTGTGCACTCTCCGTCAAAGACACAGGCATGAGTATAAACGAAGACGCACGTTCGCATTTGCACTCTCCGTCAAAGATGCGGGCATGAGTATAAACAAAGACGTGCGGGGGGACGCCTCTGCACGCACTCTACGGAGTATAAACAAGACGCGGACCTCGCGCACGCTAGGGACCTCGTCCTTGTGCGTACTCTACGGAGTATAAATAAGACG
The DNA here is from genome assembly GCA_036346575.1 of Dendrocalamus sinicus. NCBI lineage: Eukaryota > Viridiplantae > Streptophyta > Magnoliopsida > Poales > Poaceae > Dendrocalamus > Dendrocalamus sinicus. The sequence goes on along the minus strand of CM070643.1, from coordinate 38,330,411 downwards.
TGGATGTTCTCCCTGCACACTCTACGGAGTATAAACAAGACGCGAACCTCGCGCACGCTAGGGACTTCGTCCTTGTGCGTACTCTCCGGAGTATAAATCAGGCGTGGACGCCGATCCCACGCGAATCTTGCGCGGCTGCCAATCGCGCACCTTGGCGTGTTGAGGCTCGCCTTCGCACACCCTGGGAGACGTACGGAGGGGGTGCTATGGAAACCAGCTCCGGGAGTTCCAGAGTACCGACGTTGCGCGCCAGAGGTTGGCCCCAGCTCCGGCGCACACGTGGTATATGCGATACACCAGAGGCTACCCCCACCTCGGGGTGGGGGGTGCGGAGGTCCGCCTTCGCACACGCTAGTCCACGCGACTCTAAACAAGTCGTGGTGCGGAGGTCCGTCTTCGCACACGCTAGTCCGCGCGACTCTAAACAAATCGTGGTGCGGAGGTCCGCCTTCGCACACGCTAGTCCGCGCGACTCTAAACAAATCGTGGTGCGGAGGTCCGCCTTCGCACACGCTAGTCCACGCGACCCTAAACAAGTCGTGGTGCGGAGGTTCGTCTTCGCACACGCTAGTCCGCGCGACTCTAAACAAATCGTGGTGCGGAGGTCCGCCTTCGCACACGCCAGTCCACGCGACTCTAAACAAGTCGTGGTGCGGAAGTCCGCCTTCGCACACGCTAGTCCACGCGACTCTAAACAGGTCGTGGTGCGGAGGTCCACCTTCGCACACGCTAGTCCACGTGACTCTAAACAAGTCGTTGTGCGGGGGTCCACCGTCACACGCGCCAGGCTACGGACTCTAAGCAGGTCATAGTGTCAACAACTGCCGCCGCACGCGCTAGCTCCATGGAGTACTCAACGCGCGAACCCCGCGGGCGCATTGGCAGCCGGGCGACGAGCAGGAGGCAGCGCTCGCACGGTTCATACCAACGGCGAATTTGGAAGGTGGGGATATCGGCTCTGCACAGTGCGACCGCGCATGCCCTACTCATCAGGAGATCTATATATTGGGAAAATCTTCCAAGTACAGAGGCCCAACAACATCCCTGCCGCTCCAAGTAGCTATTTGGCAGGCTCGTCCTTAACACGCGATAAGGACGAGGTTCCGCCGGAAGAAGGTCGGCCCGCCCAAAAGTCCAGCGACTCTTCAGCCCTTCGCCAGCGTCGAAGGCGTCGCCGGTCGCAAGGTCGGCGCAAGAAGTCGGCTGAGCAAGGAAGCTGCCGGGACATGGCGAAAGTCGAATGCATGCAGCAAGCGTGTACTCCATTCACAAAAGAGGGCATTACAACGCACGCCTACACCGAGCACCCACGTCACACTGCGAGTTCGGCGCCGGAGGCCTCGGCGCCGCCCTCGTCGCGTCGAGGACCCGCCGAGAATCGGCGAGGCTCCCCTCCCGTAAAGTGACTTCGAGTTCGACCGCGTAGCGCCCGCCCCGACGTAATCCCGCATTCGTTCATAAAGGGCTTGATGGCGTGGCGAGCGGAGCGACGGCACCGGACATCACCGGCCCGCCGGCATCTCCAGTGGGGTCTTCGGCCGGCGGCGTGTGTGCAACGCGGTGTTGCGGAGCGCGCACACCGTGCATGCCGATGTGTACGCGCAGATGGTTGCCGGTTATCGCAGCGCCGCGCGACGTTGGCGGCAGCTCCGACCAGCGGAGAGTCCGCACGGCTCCTCGGGCGGCGTGATCCGCACCTTGGCCACAAGCCCTTGGAGATAGCCTTCCAGTGCTTGCATGGCATCCCATGCAACCACCGAAGCCTCGCCAAGCGTCCGATCACGCTCCGATAGAGCCAGGGCGAGTTCGCCTTTTTTCCTTCTCTAGCGAGGCGACCTGTTGCAGAAAGTCGTCCCGCTCTGCCACAAACTCCCGCTGCGCAGCCTCCGCGGCTGACTCCCGCGCAGACGCAGCAAGTCCTTCGGCGTGCGCCTTCGCTTTGGCACACTCCGCTTCCAGCTGGCGGATGCGGGCGCCCTGGGCGGAACGGGCTCCCGAGGCCTCGCGTAGCTCCTCCTCGGCGGCCCGCAGCCTATCCTCAAGCGCCCTTTGGGCACGAATATAGGCCGTTTGCAAGGCCTGCCCCAGCACAAGCGTCTGCACAATGGAAAGACTTAGCAAGCTCGGCCGGCCCAGGCGGGATCGTATGAGTACTTACCCTCACCCCAGATACCTCGGCCCCCGAGGCGCCCGCCCGTAGGCTCGCAAAGCACTTGGCGGTCGACGCTGGTTGCCGCATCATCCACAATCGCGCCACGCCCTCGGCGTCTCGGGAGGCACGGTCCGGGGCTCACATGCGCGAGGGTCCGTGTGAGCCGGCGCTCCTCCTCCGGGATGGCGACACGCAAGCGAGGATGCGGATGAGCACCGCAACGCGCATAAGAATACACGGTAAGTTAAGCCACCCTACCTTCGGTAGCGGGAGGATGCGGGACCCGCCCCTATCACTGTGGCAGGCGGCGGTGGCGTGAGCCCCGCAGAGCGTGGTCTGCAGCGGCGAAACCTCCGCGATTGGCGTCGGTGACGACCGCTCCTCCACGGGCGGCGTGGTCACGGGCCCGCAGGCGCATGCTGCAGGTCTTGGCATCCGCCGAAGTCCCACAAGCTTCTGATGCCCGTCGCCACGACGAATCCCCGCGGCGTCCGGTGGAGCTCCGGCCGCACACACGGCCGCTTAGCCGGGGCGGGCAGCAGCGACACCGCCCCAGCAGTCACCGCCGGAGAGGCCCCCGCGGCTGCAGCACCCGGAGGCGAAGGTTCCGCCGTGGCAGTTTTTGCAGGGGGCGCCTCGATTTCTGCTGCTGCTGCTATTGGGGAGGGCAGCACGGTTTCGTGCGCCCCCACGGAGGGCATCTCCGGCACCACAGCGGCCACGGTCGAAGGCCACGGTCGAAGGCTCCGCCTCAGCATCGCCGGTCCGCATGGGTTCCGTCTCGGCGACTTCGGCGGGCGGCGAGACTTCCCCCCTCCGGCTGCTCGCGGTGAACCCGCCGTTCAGGGCGCTCGCCGAAGATCCCTCGCTTCCGGCGTCCGCACCATCCAAGCCTGAATCGGCATACTTCGTCGATCCCGACTCCGCGTCTATCGCGCCTCGGAAAGCACCAGCGAGAGCGATGGCAGTGCCGCCGCACGTGCACGGCAGCGCCCGCCGCCCCTCTTCCGAGGCGGCGCCTTCTTCTTCTTCTTCGCCGCCTTTATCGTCCGAGCGGCGCGGTCCGGCACGGCAAGGCCTGGGCCGTGCATACGCGGTTTATTCGCCTAGCCGCCTCGGCGATAGCGACGCGCTTGCCGCTCGTGCTCCCTACCGGTATGCGGCCCAGAATCGTGCGCGGCTGCTCGCCTCCTCCAAGCAAATCCCTGAAGCAAAGGAGATAGCATCAGCATATAACGCATTTTGCGTCAACAAAGGAGAGATGCGGTCGAGGCTTACGAAGACTGGAGGGCGCCGGCAGTAAGCAGATCGATGGCGAAACATTGTCGTCTCGACGCTTCTCGGCGGCAAGACGCCAGTCGCGGGCAAGCGGTGCCACGTCGTACATCACGTACTCTTCGGCGAGGTCACGCATGTTGAAGCGGGCGGCCACGCCTACGAGCCGTCGGACCCTTCGCCTGTCCTCATCGTCGAGCGTTCGGTCGGGCGAGGGCTTGAACGCGATCGGTCGGCCTGTGCACTCAAGGCCGCTCCCGCTCTCCACGCGGTGGTAGAACCACCGCTTCATCCAGTAAGACTCCCACTTCCCGCGAGTGGAGTTCGCAGGGAAGAGCTTCTTGCAAGTCGGACGAAGAACAAAGGTGACGCCGCCGGCTCGCGGCTCGGCCCCGTCCTTCCGATCCTTGGGCTGGCACCGTGCCTCGTGAAGGTGGGCGAACAACGAGGCGCTGGGCCAGCACACCCCCGAGCGCAAGGCCCAGCTGTACACCGCAAGCCGGGCCACGGCGTTCGAGTCGGTGCGCCGACTCGGCCGAAGGTCGCGCCGACGTCGCGCCACGATAGCGCCGCCGAGATGCGGGCCAGCGTCGAAAAGGCAACGAATACGACCGCCTCCGACCTCTCGGGATGTGGCTCCGTCTCATCGGCGGCGGGCAATCGTACCTCCTAGCGCTCGGACAGTTTCCCCGCATGCAGAAGCCCTTGGATCATCTTCTCGGTCACGAGAGAGGGGCCTAGTTCGCCGGAGAATGTGCCTTCCTCCTCCGCTACCAACCATTCCTTGTCCGCCGCCGCCGAGTCGCGTTCTTGGAGCGTGTACTTCACCTCAACGGCCCGAACCGCCGGCGGATGCCGCAGAACACCACCCGCGACCACGCTTGCCATCGACGCCATTGCTTCTCCGGAAAGAGGATAGCGCGAAGGATACTACGCGAGTATGGAAGGCGAGGCAAGCAAGAAAGGCGTAAGCTGCGGGGCGCGTCACGAGGGCTACTTTAAGCCACCTCACCCCAATACCGAAGCGGCGCGACGGTCCGCGTACGGGACATGACCGCAGTCGTACAAACGCCCGTCCAACACAATTCCCCATACCCAAAGCTGAAAAGCCACGACCACAAGCGCCAAGGGCCGTCACAGCACGACGCTCCCTAGCCGTCATTAAAGGCGCACTAATAGGCCAGGGGATCACAACAGCTTCGGCGTTGCGCCATTCATCGCCCGCCCCGTGTCCCCCTTGCCTAGGGAAGAGGTGAGCGGCCGCGAGCGCGCAGCCGTCCACATCCCGCCGCGCACCAGTCATAAGCCGCCACGTGCCCGGTGCGCGCCGGGGCGGGTCGCACGGTATGGGAACCTAACCTGGCGAACCGAGGGCGGCGTGATCCCGAGAGCCTTTACAGCGCGCAGGCGCATCGCGAGATCTCAAGTCACCGCGCGCGTGGCGGTGTTCACGATGCGGTCGCCGGCTCGGCGCCACCCGTTCGGCGGGTAGGGGCGGGCGCGCCACGCCTACGCCGGCTGGCGCCCGGCTCGCGCCACCCGTTCGGAAGGTAGGGGCGGAGCGCGCGCCTACTCGGCTGGCGCCGGCTCGCGCCACCGTTCGAGGGTAGGGGCGGAGCGCGACGTCTACTTTGGCTGGCGCCCGCTCGCGCCCCGTTGAAGGGTAGGGGCGAGCGCGCGCTACTTCCGTTAGGCGCCCGGCTCGGCGCCACCCGTTCAAGAAGGTAGGGGACAGCGCGCGCGCTCGCGATTAGGTGCCGCTCGCCGCCACCGTTCGAGGGTAGGGGACGGAGCGGCGCGCCTACGCCCGGCTGGCGCGGCTCGCGCCACCCATTCGAAGGTAGGGGCGGGCGCGCGCCGCCGGCTAAGCGCCCGGCTCGCGCCACCGTTGAAGGTAGGGGCGGGCGCGCACGTCTACCGGCTGGCGCCCGGCTCGCGCCACCGTTCGAAGGTAGGGGCGGAGGGCGCGCGTCTCGCCGGCTGGCGCCCGGCTCGCGCCACCCGTTCGAAGGTAGGCGGCGGAGCGCGCGTCTGCCGGCTGGCGCCCGGCTCGCGCCACCCGTTCGAAGGGTAGGGGACGGAGCGCGCGCGCTTCGCCGGCTAGGCGCGGCTCGCGCCACTGTTCGAAGGGTAGGGGCGAGCACGCGCGTCTTCCGGCGGGCGCCGCAAAGGCGAGGGTCTCGCCCCGCAAAGTCTGCCTCGTTCTCCTTAACAGGCCACCTACAGTGCATCAACATTTTTTAAAAAGGTAATGCGGGCGGGCTCCATCAGGAACACCGACTGTAGGTAGGTCTGTTAAGAAGAACAGGGCAAACCTTGCCGTCGCCTGCGGAAACGCGGCGTGAGGGTAGGAACCGCGGTTGGCTATCGATAACCAGCGCTGACCAAGCTCCCGAGAAAAATGGACCTCCTTCTGTGCATCAACATCCCCCAAGCCGCTCAGCGTCACCCAGGAATGTTGATGCACAGAAGGGGCCCATTTTTGGGGAGTAGCTTCTATCACAATACATGCAGGAACAACGCGGCACCAGCGCCGTATATATACCCCATCAGCAGGGAAGCCAACCGGCGGAAGTCCAATCGGCAGAAGTCCAACCGCCGGGAGTCCGCCGTCACATTAATGGTCACGGCGCCTCAGGACCGCCGCGCCAAGCACGCCGCCACGTGGGCGGCGTAAGAGCGGCGTCGCGCGCGTCCCTTACCGCTTAAGGCGCGGCGCGCTCACGGGCCCGCTATGCTTACTCGCGCGGTGCCGCGCCCCAGCGCGGCCCGCCGGCTGGCGCGGCTCGGCTGCCGGACGAGCGCGCGCGCGCCTACGCCGGCTGGCGCCCGGCTCGCGCCACCCGTTCGAGGATAGGGGCGGGCGCGCGTCTGCCGGCTAGCGCGCCGGCTCGCGCCACCCGTTCGAAGGGTAGGGGCGGGCGCGCGCGTCTACCGGCTGCAGCGCGGCCCGAGTCAAGTTCGGAAAAGTTCACAGCGCGAGGGCGGAGGGCCAAGGACTCGGCAACATGGTTTCGGCCCGTGAAGCCCTTTACCATGAGAGACTCTGTTGTAGGGTGGCCCCACCTAAACCCAGCGAGCCTACGCCGGCTGGCGCGGCTCGCTGCCACCCGTTCGAAGGATAGGGGCGGGCGCGCGCGTCTACCGGCTGGCGCCCGGCTCGCGCCACCGTTCGAAGGGTAGGGGCGGGCGCGCTACTCGCCAGCTGCAGCGCGCCCCAGTCAAGTTCGGAAAAGTTCACGAGCCGCGAGGACGGAGGGCCAAGGACTCGGCAACATGGTTTCGGCCCCTTGAAGCCCTTTACCATGAGAGACTCCTGTTGTAGGGGTGGCCCCCACCTAAACCCAGCAGGCCTAGTAGGAGGTTATAAGGCCCAGGATAGGCTATGTGTAATGACATAAGTGCACCAACGACCTGCCGGTCTTTTGCAACCTCTGCAGATACCTGAATGGAAATGGGAGGAAATCGGAATGGATTTCATAACAGGACTACCAAGAACCAAGTCGGGTATGATTCAATGCAGGTTATAGTGGATCGCTTAACAAAGGTTGCACATTTCATACTGTAAAGACTACCTATTCGGAGATAGATTGGCACGACTCTATATGTCAAGAATTGTATGTGCATGGAGTTCCAAAGAAGATCGTATCGGATAGAGGCATAATTTACCTCAAGATTTTGGCGAAGCTTCATGAAGTTTTGGGCACCAATTTAAATTTCGATCGCTTATCATCCTCAAGCAGATGGCGGTGAGCGAGTGAATCGAGATATTGGAAGATATGCTAAGAGCGTGTGCTTTAGCCAATAAAGTCAGTTGGGATCAAAGTTTACCATACGCAGAATTTTCCTATAATAACAGTTATCAGTCTAGTATGAAGATGTCTCCGTTTGAAGCCTTGTATGGTAGGAAATGCAGAATGCCATTATATTGGTCAGAGACTGGAGAAAGTCAAGTATTCGGACCCGATGTCTTGAAGCTAGCCGAAGAGCAAGTTCGATTAATACGAGACTGATTGAAAATAGCACAGACCAGACAAAAGAGTTATGCAGATAATCATCGCAGAATGTTGGAATTCGCACCAAGGGATCAGGTGTATTTGAAGGTGTCACCTTTAAAAGGGATGCGACGTTTCAAGGTCAGTGGAAAGCTTGCTCCAAGGTATATCGAACCATTTCTAGTTATAGCCAGAAGAGGTGAAGTTGCATATCAGTTAGAGCTCCCTCCTCAGTTGTCAGATGTACATGATGTATTTCATGTATCACAATTGAAGAAGTGCTTAAGAGTACCAGAGGAGTTAATACCTTTAGAAGAGGTGGATTTAAAAGAAGACTTGGCGTATCGAGTTCTGTCAAGATTTTAGAAGAGGCAGAGACTGTACAAGAAACAAGACTATCAAATTTTGCAAGGTGCGGTGGAGTAATCATCCGAATCGGAAGCAACACAGGGCGTGAAGAGGATCTTGACGAGTTCACGATCTACTTCAGTCTTTCGAATCTCTGGTCGAGATTCTTTCTAAGGGGGTATGTTTGTCACATCCCAAAATTAGCTTTCTGAAAAATTTAATTTTAAATTAATTATTTTAATGTATTTGAATCTTATTTGGATTTATCTGAATTTAATTTCAAAATTTAAAACAAGGAAATGTATTTAAATTATTTTATTAAAGCCAAAAGGGTTTATTTTATTTTTCCTAGCCTTCCCTAAATTTTTAAGTAATTTTGAGAATTTTCTAGAGTTTAAAATCAATTTTTAAAAGTTAAAAGTATTTTATAAAATTATAAAATTCAAATTTGAAATTAAAAATATTTTTACTAAGTCTAAAATGCTTCCAGGAATATTATATAATTTTCTGGAATTTTTAGACATTAAATATTATTTTTCCAAATGTTTATAAAGTTTCTAGTATTTGCTGAAATTTATTCCGAAAATAAAAATCAAATTCATCCAAGCCCGCCACTTGTCGCTCTCAGATTGAATCACTCTCTCCGCGATTTAATCCTAGCCACACATGATCACTTACCCCTTCATAAAATCCAAGAGCCATAAAACACTCACTTGCCACGTGTCAACAATCCGACGGCCCGTACCCCTTCACTTCTTCTCCCTCTCTATTACATATGGACCCCACATGTCATATGTTTCTTCAACCTCTTCTTCTTCCTCCTCCCACCCTCTCTCCTCCACCATGGATGACAATTAAAAGCTTGAAGCTCGCGTTTCTCCTCTTAACTCCGATTAAAGCGTGGAAGCGGACGCCCTAATCGCCCTCATCAATCTCCCGCTGTTCTCGTCCTTTAACCTTCTCAAAGCTGAAACCCTCTCTCTCTCTTCTCTTTCTATAAATTGGCCTCCTCACCATTCTCTCCCCTTTCCTCCCTCCTATTCGCCGACCCTCACCCCTACTCTCCCATGTGCATGCGCGCCGCGCCTTGCCGCCGTCGCCGCCGCCCGCCATCTTCCGCCGACCACCCGCAGCACCCGCCTCCGTCGCCTTTTTGCGCTGCCGCGGCTCACCGGCCCCGCCGCGCCGTGGGAAGGAGCGCCGCCACCTCCTCTACCCGCCGCCACTCGCCGTCCGCCTCCGCCGCCCGCCGGCAAGGTCGCCTCCGCGGCGCGCCCTGCGTACATGGTGTGTTTCCTTTGCTAGCCATGTTCATCCATGTTTAAGTATTTTGTTATTGCTCTTTTGTCAAGAAAGATCACATGCTCACTTGGCTAGTAGGTGCATGTTAGTGCATGCATGCATGAGGTTTTGAGTTCAAATCTAGTGCAATGCAATTTTCGGTTTGGGCTTGCCAAAATTTTTGTTAGCCAATGACAACCGGGCCCCACATGTCATACACTCCAAAATACCCCAAAAACCAGCCAAAATAACATTCCAGAGAATATTTCCCCCGTTTTGCATTTTCTGAAATTTCCAAACCAATCAAACTTCCAATCGCTCGTTCTCCCTCGTCCGATCTCCGAATCCAGTGATTCAAATTTCTAAATTTGTATAAAATCATAATCTATGTTGCAGTATATATTTTATATTTTTGTGATTTTTTTGTATTTACTTATTTGGTTGTTTTGTTGTTTCGCGCGTAGAAACCGACGTCACCGAGGAATTCGTCGAGTCGCAGCAAGAAGACCTAAATAAGGCTCAAGAAGGCAAGTCTCCTTTGACCATCTTGCTCCTATGATTTACAAAATGATTTGTGTAGTTATTTTAAATTATTGCATGCTTATGTTGTAAAAGTGGATAACTTGATTTTACAAAAATTTAGTTAAATGTTCCAATTGTTATACCTTCCATTGAAAATCGTTTACCTTGTACCATTGTCAACTTAGGATATTCCTTTGACTCAATAATGAGTTAGTATTACATTTTGTTAAATTTATACTAGCAAATGCTTAGTTTAGCGAATCAATATGAAATGTTCAAATGAGAAGCATGTTTGCTAAATGTTTTGATCAATGGTTTGTTTGAACATTGGTAATGGATGTTACCTTTGTTAATTGATTTGTTTGAAAAGTGGTAATGGATGTTACCACTGTTAATTTGAAAATAAAAATGAAGTTCAAAGGAAAAGTTGACAAGGGTGGATGGAAGGTTTGGTGAGTGCGGTTTAGCACGAGAATTTTGGGATTGTGAATGAGCCACCACAGTCGTTTAAGGACCGACGCTTGTGTTTGTCCAAACTGAGCAAAACAGTGCAACCACAAGTCTATATGGGTACGACCTAGCTAATTAACCTATAAAGGTGTAGTTTAGATATCACCGGTGGTGTATTGAGTGCCAGGGTGTCTTGGTTACTCATAGTGAGGGACAGGGTTTCTTGTACTCATATGGCGCAGAGGGCTCCAACTCGTGGATTCGAGTTGTGGTGAAACCTAGCGGGTGGTACCTAGCTATCTGGAGTAGGTGAAAGGCTTTGTGATATTTTATCCGGGTCTCATGCCAAAGGAAGCATGTTGACTATTAAGATAATTTATCTCTTGTGGGTAAAGTGTACAAACTCTGCGAGTAAAAACTATTCGAATAGCCGTGCCTACGGTCAAGGCGGCAAGGAATGCATTCACATGGTAGAAGTTTGATTTTGATTTCAAAATAAAATGGTTTGTCAAACTTGAGAGTGGTATAACGCTCGTGATTTAAATCTGGTGGTGTAACCAGATCAGGTGGTTTAACCTGAGTTTTGAAAGTTGGCAGATAGCCTGAGATTTTAGTGTTGGTGGTTTAACCTTCACTAAGTTATTTATCTAATTTCATTTATGAAAAACAAAGATGTTTATCAAATGGCCTTTGAAGTAATTATGTAGATTTGAAATAAAATGCTGATTTATGCAAAAGAACCATATAGCCTTCCTTTGTGAAGCCTTGCATCTATGCATCTTTCCCAAGACTTGCGGAGTACAATTTTGTACTCACATGTTGCTTTACAAATACATTAGCAGAGGATGACGAAGCCCAAGCTGGAGAATTCGACTTCTGTGCCGAGTGTGGATGCGGTGGATTCTTCCCGGATGCTTAGGATTCGTTTCCCCAGTCAATTGCCTATGGCAGATTGATGGGTCGATTACTTTACTTTTTGCTTCCGCTGTGTTTATTTTCGTTTTAAGGTTCTGTGAACCTTTGTAAGGCAATGACCAATGTAAACTTCAGTTATTATTGTAATAAATCGTGGATGACAATGTACCATTTTATTCTGGTTATCTGTGTGTACTAGCTTTGATTTGGGACTAGTCAGAATGTAATGCCTGAGGTCGGAAGTTTCTACTCCGGGTCCCACAGAAGTGGTATCAGAGCCATCTTGACTGTAGGACGAACCCTAGGTTTTGGGAAGTTTTAAGGATTTATATTTAAATAAAAAAATTTATGTACAAAAACATAAGTTCTTTTTTCTTCTACTCTCCTCTTACTTAATATCTTGTTTATGTCCTCCTTTTCACTATTTAAAAAAAATCTTTACTGATCTCTCCTCTTTCCAAACTCACTACACCGACTCCACCATTTGTTGCTGCTCCAGTCCGATTCACGGGACCTCGCACTAGGCTTCTGCGAGGAAGAGTGTGCGGCGCTCGATCCGCCACCCGCGTTGATATCGGAGGATCTAGCCGAGGGCGCGCGACCATCTCGCTCGGTTTTCCGACTTGATCGAGTCGATCATGGTCGCGTCGCTGAACAAGCTGCCGTGGTTGTGGACAGAGACACTCATCGGATTCAGAGGAGGACCCCGAGGAGGATCCGGAGGAGCGCATCGTCGTGGAGGATGAGTAGTTAGTTGAGTCAGTAGTACCCAAATAATTGTCCACGTTCTTAGAACGCTTTATTATATTTTGGTGTGTTAGATGGGGTGTACCAAGCCTATGTGCACTTGTGGTGCAGCCATTCATAAAATTATCTTGATTTCAATAAAGTTTTCCTAAGTGGCTCTGGTTTCTTCTTGTGTGTTGGCTTGGGATGTTATTTAGTTTCCCCTAATCTCTTATCTATGCTAGTTCCCTCTTACCTTTTGCTAACCCTGGAAACCGCTTCGGATGGTGAACACAAGGAGCAGCCCGGCGTGTCAGTAACCCCAATGCTCAACGAGAAGACAACATTCCACCTCCATGACTCAAGCTCCCAACATGGAGCAGATGATGGCCATGCGATTGCAACTACTTCAAGCTTTGGCCCAAAATCAAGTCCAACAAGTCCAGCAAGCACCAGTTCAATGACCACAGATCTAAACTTGGGGAATTTATGAGAACCCGACCTCAGGCCTTTGCGGGGATCTGCTGACCCTTTGGAGGCGGATGATTGGATTAAAGAAATAGAAAGGAAACTCAATTTGGCTCAATGTGCGAGCATGAGAAGGTTCTGCGCGCCCACCAACTCAAGGGAGTTCTTTGCTAATTGGTGGGATAATTCTTGTGCCGCACATCAAGATGCCCAGAATATTGCATTGGTAGAATTTTTGGAAGCCTTCCGTACTGCTCATATTCCTATGAGTATTATGGAAATGAAGAGGAAGGAGTTTCATCAGCTACAACAAGGAAACCTTAGCGTTTCCGCATATCTGAGTAAATTTATTCAATTATCAAGATATGCCCCGGAAGATGTGGCGATTGATGCCGCAAAGATCTGGAGATTCATGGGAGGAATGGACCCCAACCTCAAAGTTCAGTTAGTCTCCAATGACTACCCTACCTTTCAACATCTGGTGAACAAAGCTTTAGTACAAGAAGATGCTCACGTCGACTTTTGATGCTAGGAAAAGGAAGTTTCAAGCCCAACGATGCGCTAGCGATTCACCGTCAATGCCCTACTCAACAACGGTACAACCGGCCTCGAGTGCATAATCATCCAAGGACACCCATTTCGCACCTCGCCCTTTGCCTCAAACTCCTAGAACTGGAAATGCAGCCCAACAACGGTAGAATAGAAATGTAGCTGCAGGAGTGCAATGCTACAATTGCAAAAATATGGGACACTATGCGCGATTGCCCTGAAGCGGCAGCGATAACCCGGTCCGCTTCAACTGGATCCTACACCGGCAAGAGTTCCAACTACCGGTCAGGGCGTGGAAGCCCTCGGACTCCTCGGACTCCACACCATTCAACAGAGGGCATATCAATCATGTCACCGCGAAGCGTGGAAGATGCACCGGCGTAGTTCAGGTAAGTTCTGGTTAATTCGATACCAGCAATTATATTATTTGATTCGGAGCTACACATTCATTCATAACAAAAGCTTTTGCTGAAAGAAATAATTGGAATATTTGTTTGCTAAAGAACCTATGATAGTCAATCTCCGGAAAAGAATTGAGGACTAAATTGGTTAGCCCTAGTGCAACCATAATTATAAATGGAGTAAAGTTCCTAGCAAATCTTATTATAATAGACTCCGATGGCATAGATATAATACTTGGTATGGATTGGTTGATCAAGTATAAAGGACAGATAAATTGTGCCAATCGTGCCATTATTCTTACCAATTCTGACGGAATTCAGATAAGACATGAGGCAGTTATGCACTCAAAGAAGAACAGTATGTTAACCAACTTAAAAGGGAAAAAGTTGGAGGATGTGTCGGTAGCTTGCGAATACCCGATGTTTTCCACGAGGATTTGCAGATTGCCACGGATCGAGAGATTGAATTTGTTATAAATCGGTACACAATACGGCCCCAATATCAAAAAGACCTTATCGGATGTCAGCTGATGATTTAGCTGAAGTCAAGAGGCAGATTCAAGAATTACAAGAGAAAAATTTCATTAGACCAAGTTCTTCACCTTGGGAGCGGTGCTTTTGGTAAACAAGAAGGATGGTAGTGGCGTATGTGCGTGGACTATAGAGCTTTAAATGAAGTAACTATAAAGAATAAGTATCCTTTACCGGATCGACGATCATTCGATCAACTCAAAGGATCAAGTGTCTTCTCAAGATTGATCTTGGTCGAGGATATCACCGATTGAAGATTAGACCGGAAGATATACCAAAGACGACCTTCGCCACAAGATATGGACTATATGAGTATACGATGATGTCTTTCGGTCGACAAATGCCCGGCATACTTCATGAATTTGATGAATAAAGTATTTATGGATTATTTAGATAAGTTTGTTGTTGTCTTTATAGATGACATTCTTATCTATTCGAAAAACAATAAAGAACATGAGGATCATCTAAGGATAGTGTTGCAAAGACTCATGAACACCGATTATATGCCAAGTTTAGCAAGTGTGCGTTTTGGTTAAAGGAAATTGAGTTTTGGGACACGTAATTTCAGCGGAAGGAGTATCTGTAGATCTGGAAAAGTTAAGGATGTATTAAATTGGACTCCACCCAAGACGATGAATCGAGATCGAAGTTTTACGGTTTAGTGGTTACTATCGTCGATTCATCGAAGGCTTTTCCAAGATTGCGGACCTTTAACCCAGTTTGTTAAAGAAAGAGAAGAAATTTGAATGGAGTAAATCCTGTGAGGATAGTTTTCAAGAGTTAAAGAAGAGGTTAACTTCAGCTGATTCTGCGGTTCTGGATATTGAAAAGATTTTGAAGTTTATTGTGACGCATCAAAACAAGGTCTTAGAGGTGTACTAATGCAAGAAGGAAAGGTTGTTGCTTATGCATCAAAGCGATTAAGGCCACATGAGGAGAATTACCCCACTCATGATTTAGAACTAGGCTTTGTAGTGCATGCTCTAAAGTTGTGGAGGCATTATCTAATTAGTAATCGGTGTGAAATATATACGGATCATAAAAGTCTAAAGTATATATTCACTCAACCCGATCTTAATCTGAGACAAAGAAGATGGCTTGAGTGATAAAGGATTATGATGTGGGAATACACTATCATCCGAGAAAAGGCCAATGTAGTGGCGGATGCTTTAAGTCGGAAGATCCATGTTAGCAATATGTTGATTCAAGGCGATCAGTCAACTCTTCGTGAAGAATTTCAGCGTCTCAATTTGGGAGTGATAAATGAAGGAATTCTGTCTACATTAAAGGTCCAACCCACTTTAGAAGATCGGATCAAGGCGACTCGAAAGAAGATGAGTATGTTAAAGAAATAAAAGATAACATGAAGAAAGGCAAAGCACTGGATTCTCGAGAAGATGAAGAAGGAATTCTTTGGTTTGGAAAAAGGATTTTAGTCTAGGAGAGAAAGGAAATAAAAGATTTAATTCTAAAGGAAGCTCATGAATCGGGATATTCCATTCATCCGGAAGTACAAAGATGTACCAAGATCTAAAGGAAAGTTCTTGGTGGACCAAGATGAAACGAAATTGCAGAATATGTAGCTTTATGTGATATATGTCAAAGGGTTAAAGCGAGCACCAACGACTGCCGGTCTTTTGCAACCTCTGCAGATACTGAATGGAAATGGGAGAAATCGGAATGGATTTCATAACAGGACTACAAAGAACCAAGTCGGGTATGATTCAATCAGGTTATAGTGGATCGCTTAACAAAGGTTGCACATTTCATACTGTAAAGACTACCTATTCGGAGATAGATTGGCGAGCTCTATATGTCAAGAATTGTATGTCTGCATGGAGTTCCAAAGAAGATCGTATCGGATAGAGGAGCATAATTTACCTCAAGATTTTGGCGAAGCTTCATGAAGTTTTGGGCACCAATTTAAATTTCGATCGCTTATCATCCTCAAGCAGATGGCGGTGAGCGAGTGAATCGAGATATTGGAAGATATGCTAAGGCGTGTGCTTTAGCCAATAAAGTCGATTGGGATCAAAGTTTACCATACGCGGAATTTTCCTATAATAACAGTTATCAGTCTAGTCTGAAGATGTCTCCGTTTGAAGCCTTGTATGGTAGGAAATGCAGAATGCCATTATATTGGTCAGAGACTGGAGAAAGTCAAGTATTCGGACCCGATGTCTTGAAGCTAGCCGAAGAGCAAGTTCGATTAATACGAGACCGATTGAAAATAGCACAGACCAGACAAAAGAGTTATGCAGATAATCGTCGCAGAATGTTGGAATTCGCACCAAGGGATCAGGTGTATTTGAAGGTGTCACCTTTAAAAGGGATGCGACGTTTCAAGGTCAGTGGAAAGCTTGCTCCAAGGTATATCGAACAAGACTATCAAATTTTGCAAGGTGCAGTGGAGTAATCATCCAGAATCGGAAGCAACCTGGGAGCGTGAAGAGGATCTTCGAGCAGAGTTCCCTGATCTACTTCCCAGTCTTTCCGAATCTCGGGGTCGAGATTCTTTCTAAGGGGGGTATGTTTGTCACATCCCAAAAATTCGCTTTCTGAAAAATTTAATTTTAAATTAATTATTTTAATGTATTTGAATCTTATTTGGATTTATCTGAATTTAATTTCAAAATTTAAAACAAGGAAATGTATTTAAATTATTTTATTAAAGCCAAAAAGGGTTTATTTTATTTTTCCTAGCCTTCCCTAAATTTTTAAGTAATTTTTGAGAATTTTCTAGAGTTTAAAATCAATTTTTAAAAGTTAAAAAGTATTTTATAAAATTATAAAATTCAAATTTGAAATTAAAAATATTTTTACTAAGTCTAAAATGCTTCCAGGAATATTATATAATTTTCTGGAATTTTTAGACATTAAATATTATTTTTCCAAACGTTTATAAAGTTTCTAGTATTTGCTGAAATTTATTCCGAAAATAAAAATCAAATTCATCCAAGCCCGCCACTTGTCGCTCTCAGATTGAATCACTCTCTCTCCGCGATTTAATCCTAGCCACACATGATCACTTACCCCTTCATAAAATCCAAGAGCCATAAAACACTCACTTGCCACGTGTCAACAATCCGACGGCCCGTACCCCTTCACTTCTTCTCCCTCTCTATTACATATGGACCCCACATGTCATATGTTTCTTCAACCTCTTCTTCTTCCTCCTCCCACCCTCTCTCTCCTCCACCATGGATGACAATTAAAAGCTTCGAAGCTCCGCCGTTTCTCCCTCTTAACTCCCGATTAAAGCGTGGAAACGGACGCCCTAATCGCCCTCATCAATCTCCCGGCCGTTCCCCGTCCTTTAACCTTCTCGAAACTGAAACCCTCTCCTCTCCCTTCTCTTTCTATAAATTGGCCTCCCCTCACCATTCTCTCCCCTTTCCTCCCTCCTATTCGGCCGACCCTCACCCCTACTCTCCGCAGCCATGCGCCGCCGCCGCCTTGCCGCCGTGCGCCACCGCCCGCCATCTTCCATGAACCACCGCGCATGCACCCGCCTCCGTCGCCTTTTGCCGCTGCCGCCGGCCACCCCGGGCCCCGCCGCCGCCGTGGGAAGGAGCGCCGCCACCTCCTCTACCCCGCCGCCACTCGCCGTCCCGCCTCCGGCCGCTGGCCGCCGGCAAGGTCGCCTCCCGTGCGCGCCCTGCGTACATGGCTGTGTTTCCTTTGCTAGCCATGTTCATCCATGTTTAAGTATTTTGTTATTGCTCTTTTGTCAAGAAAGATCACATGCTCACTTGGCTAGTAGGTGCATGTTAGTGCATGCATGCATGAGGTTCTGAGTTCAAATCTAGTGCAATGCAATTTTCGGTTTGGGCTTGCCAAAATTTTTGTTAGCCAATGACAACGGGCCCCACATGTCATACACTCCAAAATACCCCAAAAATCAGCCAAAATAAGATTCCAGAGAATATTTCCCCCGTTTTGCATTTTCTGGAATTTCCAAACCAATCAAACTTCCAATCGCTCGTTCTCCCTCGTCCGATCTCCGAATCCAGTGATTCAAATTTCTAAATTTGTATAAAATCATAATCTATGTTGCAGTATATATTTTATATTTTTGTGATTTTTTTGTATTTATTTATTTGGTTGTTTTGTTGTTTCACGCGTAGAAACCGACATCACCGAGGAATTCGTCGAGTCGCAGCAAGAAGACCTAAATAACGCTCAAGAAGGCAAGTCTCCTTTGACCATCTTGCTCCTATGATTTACAAAATGATTTGTGTAGTTATTTTAAATTATTGCATGCTTATGTTGTAAAAGTGGATAACTTGATTTTAGAAAAATTTAGTTAAATGTTCCAATTGTTATACCTTCCATTGAAAATCGTTTACCTTGTACCATTGTCAACTTAGGATATTCCTTTGACTCAATAATGAGTTAGTATTACATTTTGTTAAATTTATACTAGCAAATGCTTAGTTTAGCGAATCAATATGAAATGTTCAAATGAGAAGCATGTTTGCTAAATGTTTTGATCAATGGTTTGTTTGAACATTGGTAATGGATGTTACCATTGTTAATTGATTTGTTTGAAAAGTGGTAATGGATGTTACCACTGTTAATTTGAAAATAAAAATGAAGTTCAAAGGGAAAAGTTGACAAGGGTGGATGGAAGGTTTGGCTGGTGCAGTTTAGCACGAGAATTTTGGGATTGTGAATGAGCCACCACAGTCGTTTAAGGACCGGCGCTTGTGTTTGTCCAAACTGAGCAAAACAGTGCAACCACAAGTCTATATGGAGTGCGACCTAGCTAATTAACCTATAAAGGTGTAGTTTAGATATCACCGGTGGTGTATTGAGTGCGGGGTGTCTTGGTTACTCATAGTGAGGGACGGGGTTTCTTGTACTCATATGGCGCAAGAGGGGGCTCCAACTCGTGGATTCGAGTTGTGGTGAAACCTTAGCGGGTGGTACCTAGCTATACTGGAGTAGGTGAAAGGCTTTGTGATATTTTATCTGGGTCTCATGCCAAAGGAAGCATGTTGACTATTAAGATAATTTATCTCTTGTGGGTAAAGTGTACAAACTCTGCAGAGTAAAAACTATTCGAATAGCCGTGCCTACGGTCAAGGGCGGGCAAGGAATGCATTCACATGGTAGAAGTTTGATTTTGATTTCAAAATAAAATGGTTTGTCAAACTTGAGAGTGGTATAACGCTCGTGATTTAAATCTGGTGGTGTAACAGATCGGTGGTTTAACTTTGAGTTTTGAAAGTTAGCGGATAGCTTTGAGATTTTAGTGTTGGTGGTTTAACCTTCACTAAGTTATTTATCTAATTTCATTTATGAAAAACAAAGATGTTTATCAAATGGCCTTTGAAGTAATTATGTAGATTTGAAATAAAATGCTGATTTATGCAAAAGAACCATATAGCCTTCCTTTGTGAAGCCTTGCATCTATGCATCTTTCCCAAGACTTGCGGAGTACAATTTTGTACTCACATGTTGCTTTACAAATACATTAGCAGAGGATGACGAAGCCCAAGCTGGAGAATTCGACTTCTGTGCCGAGTGTGGATGCGGTGGATTCTTCCCGGATGCTTAGGATTCGTTTCCCCAGTCAATTGCCTGTGGCAGATTGATGGGTCGATTACTTTACTTTTTGCTTCCGCTGTGTTTATTTTCGTTTTAAGGTTCTATGAACCTTTGTAAGGCAATGACCAATGTAAACTTCAGTTATTATTGTAATAAATCGTGGATGACAATGTACCGTTTTATTCTGGTTATCTGTGTGTACTAGCTTTGATCTGGGACTAGTACTGTAATGCACAGGGGGGTCCGGAAGTTTCTACTCCGGGTCCCACACGAGATCCCCTACATCGCCCTCCTTCCTTGTCTCTAGTGGCTACCCCGTCGGATCCACCATGCTGGATCCACCACTCCCACCGTCTCCCAACCACTTGGGATTGTTGCCCCAGTCGACCTTCACCCCTCACCGCCCTCCTTTGACCCACGGGTGGTGGCATCACCACTGCCTCTGCCGCCCACCATCGAGCTGCTCCCTTCCTCTAAAGTTCGGGGCTCCGATAAACCCTAACCCTAACTCACAACCTCCAGTAAAGACAATGCCGTTGCTGCCAGTTAGAGAAGAAGACGATAACCCCTAGCACGAATCTCCACACGTGATCCTGTAGGATCGGTATGGCAAACAGAGGAGGGGTGAATGTTGCCTCTAATTTTCTCTCAAAATATTCCTGAGGATCTTTTACTCTAGTAGCTATAGAAACTATGAAGATATAATCCTAATACCCAAGCACTGCACAAATATAACAAAAATCAAGAACAAATAAGAACTCCCTCAGGCGGTCTGATAGGATGAACAATGGTGGTCTAATCGGTGAACAGTAGCAGCCTGACCGATGAACTTCAGAATAGTAAAATCAGTACGATTACAAAAACCAAATTTGATCCAACTTTTAAGTCAGAGCCCCAAATGACTTGAAACTTGAAACCCACATTCCTTAGAACCTTAGGAACCTATTCCAACAAGAGATGTATGAAACAATGGCCAAAGTTCCAACATTTGTATTCAAAGCAAAGTTGCACCAAAGCTAGGCCAAACACAAAATATGAGCCTAGAGATTGTTCGTGGGTTAAAGATGGTCAAGGTGGCATAGGATCAACTCCTACACATCATAGCAAGCCTAAATATAGCAATCACCCAAGCAAAACCCCATAAAATCAATCCTACCAAGAACCACTTCAAAACAAGGTAAAGATTGAGCAGATTTCAAGATTTTGTTATGTGGATGCCTCCATGGATGGGATCTAACCCCAAAGAGGTATTTTCACCACTTACACATCCTTGGCAACTGGCAAAATCAAGAAGCGGAGAGGGAAGAGCAAAAACCAAACAAATCAAGAAGCAATGTGGCAAGAATGAGAACACAACTTCTTGGAAAAAACTTGCATCTATTGCTACTTGAACAGAAAGGCTTTTAGATCCACTCCTAGGAGGATAGGAGCCACAAGTTCAGAACCACAAAACACTCACTCATGGTTCCTCACACCTACTACAAACTACTCACTCAAGGCTTGAAGGGCTGAGAAGCATTCCTCTCCCCCCTTCCCTTAACAGAGGAGGCAACCTCCCCTCTCTCTAATGGACCCTCATATGACTCTTAGTGGATACTATCTACTTAATAGTGGAGAAATTCATAAACCCACACACAAACAAGTTTTTCACTCACATCTTGTGTATGCTTTTCAAAGCACATAAACCCGAAACCAATAAGACTTGATCATCTTGATCTCTTGGGTTTCTCAATGACCTAAACCACCTTTCCAAACACCGTGGTTTTGCATTTTTCACTTCTCCTGGTATTTTGGGCTTGCCTCGCGTCGACAAGTCTCTCTAGTTCCAAATCCCACTAGACCACCTCCACCCTTGCATTGACCATGGTGCAACCTATCGCTCGAACCTTGCATGCAAATTCCTTGTCCAGCATGTGCCTTACTTGAGCTCAACCATCTCATCCCAGCTTCTATGATTGTTCTAGACCTTGGTTCCCCCCAACCAAGTCCCGGCCCTCTTTGCTTCTGACCATAGTTGACTCTAAACTTCCTGAATATTCAAAGACCAAGAAATCATGTCTAACATAAGTTCTTCACAACTTGACCCACATTAGTTCAAACATGCATCATACAGCCATTGCATTGACCCAAGGCTCCTCAAGCCTTGCTAAGAACTCAAAACCTAAATTCACTTGTTTTGGGAACAAACATCGGTCTAACTGCACTCCTTATGCTAGTTAGGCTGGTGCCAGTCAAACCGCCAACCATTGGCTGGTCTGACCGCCATGGCTAGTCTGACCGTTAGCTCCATACTGGTCTAATCGTCACCGCTCAAACCTCTTTGCATAGCGGTCTGACCACACCCTCAAATTGGTCAAACTGGCTAGAGACTAAAACTTCTGAACTTTTCACAAAGTTGAATTTTCAATTCGACAAATATATCAATTATTCATCACTAAGACAAGGAACCCTCCCATATGGTTCTATAGATTCAAAGGTGAGAAAATCCACTAAGATTTTAAGAATTTTTAGTTGCCTGGGAATTAGCAATCCTGATATTCTTCTTGCTCAAATCACTGTAGTTATAGTTCAGTGCTTTGTTAATTTACATGTTGATGGAGTGTTTCATAAGATGAACCTTAATTAGGGATCGAGCGACACAACTTTTGTGACCACTTTGGGTGGGGTGGGTTGGGCTGCTGCTTTTGATTATGTACGAAACTTTGCATATGCAATGATGTAAAGATACATGTCCTGCCATAATATCATTCACAACTTAATTTATAAATAAATGGTTGTTTATTCAAGGCCTAAGTTAACAGACACCTCCCAGCCCCATGCATTGTGCTATTCATTAAATACATACAAACCTTAACGCCATGCTTTACCGTATTACACATGCATCTTTTTTTTTTTTTGCCTTATGCACGCCCTCAAAAGTCAAGATGATTTCCTGGAAATTTCCGATCAATTATGCATGAGCAGCAGTTTCAGACAAAATAGCTTGAGCACATATATGCATTCATATTCAGTCATGTTTGTAGGAGACTAGTGATTAAAAGAAAGCCTTGCTGAGCAAGGACGCGGATGGAAGTATCTAGCTATCTAGGCGCCTAGAACCAACATATATATATATATATATATATATATATATATATATATATATATATATATATATATATATATATATATATATATATATATATATATATATATATATATATATATATATATATATATATATATATATATATATATATATATATATATATATATATATATTCCCCATCATGCAGCAAAGTCCAAGGAAGAAAGAACGAGAGAAGCTGCTAGCCAGCCGTTCAACTCGGACAGACAGCTTGGATTCATATGCTTGGCAAAGATCAACTCAACAGCTAGTAGACCAACAAATCCAGCTGCAGATCGACGCAGAGCAGATAGCTAGCCGGCCGAGAAAGCAGCAGCAATAAGCAAGCATGTACCGGCCGGCTGGAGCTGCTGAGCAGGAGCGCGACACAGACAGACATTCAGACGGACTGCATCCCAGCAAGCCGACTGACAGGACCAATAAAGCAAGCAGGAGCTGCTGCCGCGACCAGGAATCGATTTAGTCGATCAAAGCTAGCAGCTGGATCGGAGTAGCAAAAGCTATGCGAACAGATCGATTCGAAAGCAGAGGCAGGCAACGATCGAGGCAGAGTGGCCGGTAAAGATTTAATCTGTGTCGACTGTGTGTCGGTCGACTTAATTTGCTGCATTGCTAGCTCGCTTAATCATGCATCGAGTGCTAGCTAGCTGCTACAATGCAATGCAATACGGCTGCTACTAATTGGCTATCATGCCGTCAGGCTACTCGCTGTTTACGGCCGGCCGCCTCTGCTCCGGCAGCATCATGCATGACCTCGGTAGCCTTCTCCGTATCGTACAGTTGGGGTGCCTTCTTTTCGGATGTGATTGAGGGCTTATAACTATGATTGATGGTTTTTAGTTCTAACATAAGCGCTTATGTGAACGAACTACATGCTACTAAACTGTTTCGAAAAGACGACAGAGAAGTCGTTCCATTTGCTTCTTTTCGGCTGTGTTATATGGTCTACTAGGGTATATATGCAAAAGTGCTCGTAATTATTTCTGCATTTGTAGCACTTCACTACACACCAGACAATTAACAGCTGGAAATCCAGTCCAATCCTGTGCAGATGCGTGAACTCTGTTATATATTTGTAGTGTCATCTACAGGAGCCTGAACTCTGGAGTCTGGAGAGCCCTCAAGCCTGCATCTTTCTTTGGTACCTGCAGGCAGAGTAACCCAGCCACAATATTTCTATGATCTATGCACATACTATTGCATACAGAAATTTCCAATCACAAACAGATGCATTAATTTGATGCAACTTGAAACACCCCAAATTTTGAGCATTTTTGAGAATTTTCGGAAATTCAACTTGAATTTGGAAACTTACCCAATTTGGCAAGAAGTAGCAAAATACGCTTTCCCTTTTCTCCTTCCCGCCTTCGCTCCTGGCCGGCGCCATCTGCGCGCGCGCCGCTCGGCCCCTCCTTCCCGAAGCCGCCGACGCCCCACGTCGCCGTTTCCCCCGCCAGCGCAACAGGGGAGGCTGCCCTCCAGCTCAAGCCCGTGAGGACGCCGACCCCACGCGCCAGAGACGCCGCCCCGCCCTTCTCCCCGTGCGGAGAACGCCCGGGCAGCCCGCTGTCCTCGCCGGCACCAGCGCAAGCATTCCAGTTGCTTCTCTCCCTCTGAGGACGAATAAGCACTCGAGTGCTGCAGACTCACCTCGCCACCTCGCCCTCCTTCGCGCGGCACAGCCCTAGCTCACACCTCTTCTCTGCTCCTCGTGCGGAAAAGGCCGCCGAGCCGCCTCCAAGCTACGCCACCTGTACACACCATTTAAGCGGCGTTTGCCACTGTAGATCGCCTCGGTAGCCCCTTCCTCTCCCACTCCACCGATTGCGCCTCGTCGCCTCCACCGCCGGCAAGCGCGCCACGAGCCGGTAAGCCCTAACCGCAATCGGGAGAATTAGCTAATAAAAATCCAATTCCTCCCTCTGGCACGTACACCTCTACTCCCTGAACACTGTGACGCGATCACCAGAGCGAGAGCGGGAGTCTAGCGGGCAAGCCACGGCTCGCCGCCCGACCCCAAGGCCGCCACCGTGGCTAGGCCACTCCAGCCTTCCCCGAGCTGCACCGCCACCGCCAATGGATCCCTAAGGTCCCCTAGATGGTGAAACGCCGGTTAATTGGGTCGCAAAGCCGTCGGCATCCCGTAGCGCCACCGGACATGCCCCGCCTTCACGAGTCGCGACCATCCCGTCCACCCAACTCCTCCAGCTACCCACAAATGGAACCAGCACCGTGGCGCACCTTTTGGCTATGGCGTCCCGGAGCGTCATTGCCTCCGCCTCCCGCGCCGGAGCTGCGCTCCGTTTTCCGCCGAGTCGGGAGCGGAGGAGGAAGACGACGGCGCGGCCGTCGATCGGGTTTCATCCAACCGTCGGCCTCCATTTAAATCCCAACCGCTCGCTCGCGCCCGCTCAATCCGACCGCTCCGGCGCATCGTCCTCGCCCCATCGCGCCGTCGCACCGACCACGCGTCGCTCATCGCGTGGCGCGCGCCATGGCTGGACTCCACCAGCGGCGTATGGGCTTCGGCTGCGCGGCGAAAGCCGAGCCGGGCGGTGGCTGGCGTGGCGCGAGTACGCCGCCGCGCGCCGCACCGCGCGCACGGGCGGGCTGCACTGCATTCATTGGGCCAAGCCCATTCGCTCACACCGAGAGAAAATCAGAAAAATTCCCAAAAATCATAGAAAAATCTAGAAAATTCATAAAAATACAAAAATGCACCATCTTGACCAGAAAAATACCCTGAGTTCAAATCTGGTCTCTGTTCTTTCAAATTCAAATTTGTTAAATTTGAATTTCCCTCTTTTGCTAATGCCTTTTCTAGCAAAATGTCCATCTACACACTTCTAAAGTATTTGGTTGAGATTTTATTTTTATTTGGCTCCTTTTGCATTGATTACTTTAATTTGGGCACGTTTTGAGTTGGAACTTATGGTATGATTTTATGTGTTTACGCTAGCCTCCGACGTAGCTGAAATCCCAGTTCCGGAGCCGGAGCCGACTGCTCAGATCTACGACATAGTAGAGATTACGGACCAGCAAGGCAAGTCACATGTTTTTGAGCATATTGAATCCCATTGAATTACATTAATTATGTAATATATTTTCATTATGGATAGTTGCGAACTGATAATTGTGTAAAACAAAGAATTAGAATGGCATGCTATCTAGATAATCGTACCACTGATAAATAGCCCTGTTTACCTTGATGGCCATATTCACCTTGACAACCTTAGTAAGAAATAATGTATGATATCAAAGTAACCATGATCGCCTTACACAACAATTTTGTACTACTAAGGTGTTGGCCGCAGGCCGGTAGAATTTCAAAGCTGATACTAAGGTAAAGATGTGCTGTGAGAAATCACGTGGTGATCTACGCTCACGACTTCACCTTAGAGGAATTAAGACCGGGAAGGGTGTGCTGTGGGAAATCACGCGGTGATCTACGCCCACGACCTTACCTGAGTGAGAGGCTGGTATGGATGGATGGTGGTGCCAGTGGGCACAGAGGGGGATGTGGTTGGATGCCTCAGGTGAAAAATGTAAGGACAAGAACCTTGTGCCAAGTAAAAGACATAGTCAACGCTCAGGCCACAGGAGTTGACTTGTCAACACTAGTCTAGTAGCTGCTCCATTCAATTGAAACTCTACAGACTGTGATGACAGGTAGACGGGGAGTTAGGTATGCTGCGGGTACCTAACAACGGTAGTATTCACTCACAAGCGGCTAGAGAAGAGTATATGTGCAATTGTAGCCGTGACTGAGTGATGCTATCGGGTAGAGTCTATATAAAGAAGGGAGCAGTGAACCGACCTGGCTTTGTTACCTCTGTCGCGGGAGTTAAGGGATCGTGTGGGTAAAGTTGAGCAACTCTGCAGAGTGTAACAAATGGTATTCGAATACGCCGTGCTTCCGGTTAATGAAGCTGTGTTAATTGGGTGATTCCAATAACGAGGCATAAGTAGGATTGGAGATGATTTAATGTGATAAGTGATGAACTGATTCTGTTAATCAAAACACCTGATCTTAAGGAGCAAACATCTTCAAGTTTTGCTTGCTTACAAATAAAACTGCATCCACCCACTGTAATACAACCCATATACTCCCATCCTTGAAATACCGTGCATATAGTAGACCAGGGTTTACCCCTGTGACTTGCTGGGTACAGTGGTACTCATGATTTGCTAAACATCATCAACAGAAGGCCAATACTGGCAAGATGACGTGATGGAAGAAGACGCTCCTGAAGAACCAGTCTACGTTGAGGAAGATTGGGCTTAGGTTTTAGCCACGCTCAGGCCGTCGATCCTTTTGTGTGTATGTGGTAGTGTATGGGCCTATGCGCCCGCTGTGTACCTTAACAACAATATAATAATGTAATAAAGTTGGTATGTTTATGTAAGCTGGTGCTGTTGTGATGATCACATGTAACCCTAGAATGTCATAACTGTACATCCTGTACGGTTATGATGTTCCGTACCAATGGGGGCGTTACACAACTTGGAGCACTACTTGCGAGTTGCAACAAAGGACATGCATATATCCAACGCTGCAAGAAAATTCGCTTTGATTCCCCTAGCTAATTAATTACCACCTGATCTAGCGGTACAGAGCATGCAGATTAAGGCCGCCAATAGTAGATCGACACGGCATATGTTATTCAGTGGTAGTGCGTAAATCGACATCTATCGATGACATGATTGATCACCAACACATGTACAAACCCATGGAAGTGGGATGGATGGACCAGCTAGCTTGCAGCAGCCAGTACAGCACACAGTTTCTACTGCATCTGCGCCAGCAAGGCAAAGGCAAGCTAAGGGTGCAAGTCTCTGACGATGGACATGTATCACAACTCACGCCCTCAAATTGAAGACCTAAGCTTACTGCTATCTGCACAGTGTGAGTGGCATTCATGGCCTACTTTCTCCATCAGATCGATTGAATTGGCAAATCAAACGTCATGTATTGATCAGTGCATACCTCAATTAGTCAATTGCATGCATGGTACTACAATAATTGCCAGTGTATACTAGATCATAAGCTTAATAGTATCCACTATATATCCAGGTAATAATAAGGTGAAGTACCAGTAACTGAAGAAGATTCGGCGCTTCATGCCTTGGATTGCAGAACGTGGCCCCGGTGATCAAAGCTGAGCTAGCATATGTGGACCTGTCGTGCACATACATATTCAGAATCAGTATTAATCTGCTGATATTCAGCAACTTTGTTTGTCGTCTTCAGTTGATGCGTGTACATGTATAGGGCGGGCACATTTATTATTAGGTAGGGGTGTATATATGTGATGGGTATTATGAATTTACGATCCCCGATGGATCATGCATGCTATCTATGGAATATCCCTTCTTTCTTTCGTTCGTTCGTATACTCCTGTCTTTTGTAAAGCTAGCAAGGAAGCATGCTAGGTCATTCTCAGTGGAGAGTTTCATAGCGTTGTTTTCAAGACTGTTACATCATGTAAAATGAAATGAAACATAGATGAAACATCCATCATTAATATATAGTTTCATTCTATTGTTTCATAGACATTTAATTTCATGACTCATATAGAGTTGGTAATCGTGCCAAGAGAGTTTTATCTAGATGAAACTCACTTCTTCTCTCTCTTCTTAAAAATATTGCCATATCATCAAAAATACCTATGTGGTAGCCTATTAAATACAGATGAAACTCCCACTGAGACTAGCCTATAGTATGACGAACTGCCGTGCATGCGGCCATGCGCAGCCCCCGCCCGGGCATCAGATGGAGCAATAGATCGCATCTGAATCCTTGAAAGCAGTAACCTCTCTGTATCTATTGAAGACAAGCAGTCATGCAGCATATACGTACATAGATTGTTCGGAGTTGAGACAGCAGCGAAAGATCCAGATCGAATGGCGCAATCAGAGAGGTGAATAATTATTTCTATCTTTTAATACTTGAAAACAAATCTAAAATAAAAAAAGTAAT
This sequence comes from Dendrocalamus sinicus, assembly GCA_036346575.1. Classification (NCBI taxonomy): domain Eukaryota; kingdom Viridiplantae; phylum Streptophyta; class Magnoliopsida; order Poales; family Poaceae; genus Dendrocalamus; species Dendrocalamus sinicus. The sequence continues at coordinate 38,302,138 of CM070643.1, read as the reverse complement.
CTAAATTATCGGATATAGATTTCGACCGCAAGTCGTTTGACCGCTCGCTTGACCTCCTTTGCACGTAGTCAAAATCTTCCGCTACGCTTGATCGCTTCCACCGCTCGAATGCTTCATCCTCTCGATTGCCGAAGACAACACCGGACTTTTTAGCATATATGGCACTGTTTGCACCCGAAATTACAAAAATATCCATATGCGTCTCGTATTAGTAAAAATAGCGTTTTTGCAGCCCAGCCGCCGAGCGGCGACACCGTAGGGCTGACACGTCTCACGGCATGCAACCTACCGATTGACCCAAGGCCTGCCCGCCTGCTACCAGGAGGCAGGTGGCATGCTGCCCCTCTACCAGGAGGCAGGTAATTAAGCAGGCTAATTAGTCAGTTTAATTACCTGTCTGAATTATATTTTATGTACTAATTTGTTTAAATTTTTTAATTATACCAAATGAGCTCAAAACATTACAAAATTTTATGTGCAGTCTTCTAATAAAATGTAGTTGATTTTGTAATTTTTTAAACAATTTTATCCACTGTGCATATTGCACAAAAATTTGTACAATTAGCACTTAATTATTTTGTTGTTTACTATTTGTTCGAATTTTCAAATATAGAATGTGAGCTCAAAAAATTATGAAATTTTATGTTCAGCCTTCTGGCACAACATTCTTGATTGTGTAATTTTTTTGACAATTTTATCCACTGTGAATTTTTCTCACAAATTCATACAATCATGATATTTGTAGGAGTTGTTACATGTAGCAAACAACATTCTGCAACGTTCGATCGATCGCCATAGTGCTTCGCGGCACCATGACAGCATGAGACAGTTGTAATTTTTGATTGTTTCATGTATGAAATTTTTCCTGGTCGTTATTGAACTAGTTTGGTATGTCACATCAGTTGAAGCGGGCGCGTGCGCCATAAGCACGTCGAGAGGCGCCATCGATGCTTCGGACACACCGCGATCTTGTAGAATACATTGAAGTACATTCTCAAGTAGGCAAAAAATAGAGCACAACCTGAGTTGCGGCCGTTCGACGGAGCACGTCGTGCACATCGGCCACCCAGTGGGGGCACCATGCTCACCCGCTAGGTCATCACGACCTAGTGAGTTCGTCCGACCATCGCAACCTATAGAGTCTGCCTGGCATCATAAAACTAGCAGTTGATGATCCGCGGGACGTACCAACAAGGAGGAAACTTACATACAAATATACGTTTTGTTTTCCTGTTATACCTTACGTTCTACTAACATCATGGCAATGTTATTAATTCGTCGACTAATTGGCGATTAATCTACGATTAATCATCCAGTCGGTACTTGGTGGACGACTAGTGAGACTGACTCGACTGGAGCGACTAGTCGGTACGACGGACAACTAGTCGACGACAAATCACGACTAGTCGAGCTGATCTAGCCGGCCGACTGGAGAGGGTGGAGGCCCAGCAGGCCAGCAGTAAAATAGTGAAGATGACGTGGCCGGCCCACAGCCCACGAAGGCCAGCAGTAAGATGGTCATTCCCGTGCAATCCTCCCATGCAGTCAGGTAACCCTAGATCATTCCTCTCCTGTCATGTGGCCGGCGGTGTGAGTCCTCCTGTGCGAGCTACCAGAAGAGACCGAAGCAGTAGCAGCGGGCCGCCTTCCTCTCCCGTGGTCATCGCCGTGCCACTTTCTCCATTGGCCGCCGCAGCCTCCTCCTCAGTTGTTGTCTTGTCTCCCCTCTCTCCGACTCTCCGACCCCCACCTGACTGAAGCTTCACACGTGCGCTGCTCCGACTCCCTCCCGCCATGCCAGTACCTTCTTCCGCTGTCGCCTCGTCCTTCTTATCTGCTTCCTAAAGACCAGAACCAACCAGGTGCTCCTTGCCTCCTTCCTTGCTTGATTCTTTTCTTTTGGGGGCGATTTTAGTTGGGGTTTTTCGGGAGAGGTGTTGATTTGTCTACTTGGTCCATTGTCCGCTTCTTGAACAATGGATTTTGCTTTTCTTTCTCAAGGTGGGTGTTGGGATCCGGCGGGCAGGTTCTGGTGCCAGCTAGCCTGGTAGCCACGCTGCTCATAGCTCCATTTTAGACAGGTAACCAAGCTACCCACTCAAGCTTTTATATATATATATACACATACATACATACATATATATATATATATATATATATATATATATATATATATATATATATATATATATATATATATATATATATATATATATATATATATATATATATATATATATATATATATGCACTTCTGTTTTTCCTCGATTGAGAAACAAAAGTAGAGGTGATTCATCAAATTTATGTTCTCTACCTCTGTCACATGTGAATATTGCTCCCTGCCTCCTCCCCTACAAGCCAATGTAAATAGAGAGAAGCAATGCATATATGGCATGGCATGTTTTGTAAGCGTTTGTAATTAATAAACATATTGGCATGGGCATGATGTTCTGAAGTTTTAGTTTCGAGGTTAAAATTCAAAGTGTTGTTGAACTGGGCTGTCCAATGCAAAAACTATGCCATATAGTAATTAATAATGCTATTGCTGTGATGTTGTGGCAGTTGTGTGGACTGCAGACTGCATGTTACCTAGTAGTAGCTCTCTTTTGTCTGTCCATGTAGACTTGTAGATGCATGTCTTTTGTACGTAGACTAGCAGTAGCTCTCCTTTGTTTGATACTTACTACTTAGTCCATTTCGCTAATCTCTATGTGCACTTGTGCAGGTCATTGAGGTGAGGTACCATGGCAGACACAGACCAACCACAACCAGACCAACAAGTCGTTGTAGCTTCTAAGGCGTATGATCCAGCCAATGATCTTAAGCGGAGGGCTAAGTCCAATGACCCAGCATGGAAATATGGGTTCTAACCTGATTTGAATAGAAAAGATGTCCTCCAATGTAAGCTCTGTGGTAAGAGAGTCCATGCTGGGGTGGGAAGATTGGAGAGGCATCTTGCTGGGGTTATGGAGATGTGGAGAAATGTGGTAAGGTAACCGCAACAATTAGGAAAGAGATGCATGACTACTTAAAGAGCCATTCAAGGAAGTTCAAACCCACCGAGGGGGTATAGGAGGATGAAGCTCATGAGGGAGAAGGTGAAGATGCTGATGTTGATGTTGGAGAAGAAGAGGTCCATCCAAGTTTCGGGACAGCTGCAAAAAGAAAGCATTCTACAGCTTCTTTTGTAGTGTCTGGACCGCCACAAAAGCATACCAAATCAGTTGCTTCTATGCTTTGGAAGTCACCGGAAGAGGTTGTTTCTGAGAGGCACATCGCAAGCACTTCTCAACCCATACTTGAGCACATCACCAAGAATAGGAAGGAAGAAAAACAAATAGTTGATGATCATGTAGCTGACTTCTTCTACGAGAATGGCATACCATTCAATGCTATCAATTCAAGAAGTTGGGAGATTTTGCTTGAGTCCGTTGGGCAGTATGGTCCCGGATATAGATCGCCTACTTTTCATGACATAAGGAAGCCATTGCTTGAAAGAGCCAAAAACAATATTAATAAATTGAGGGAAAAGCATGAGTTAGCATGGCAAGAATATGGTTGCTCTCTCATGTCAGATGGGTGGATAGACATGAGTGGGCGTCATCTCATCAATTTTCTTGTCAACAGTCCAGAAGGCACCTTCTTCTTGGAGTCAGTTGATACTTCAAGTGAATCAGCTGACGCACGCTTGTTAGCAAGGTTGTTGGAGGCAAAAATTGATGCCATTGGGAGCGAACATGTGGTCCAAGTCGTCATAGACAATGGATCTAATTACAAGGCAGCGGGTAGAATTCTAATGGAGAGGATTCTTTCTTTATTTTGGACCCCTTGTGCTGCCCACTTCTTGGACCTTATGCTGGAGGACATCGAGAAGATAGAGGAGTTTAGCAATTGTATTGCTAAAGCAAAGAGGGTGTGCAGATTTATCTATAGGCATGGAAGGATTCTTAATGCAATGCGGAGTAAGATGGGTGAAAGGGATCTTGTAAGGCCCGCAACAACTCGTTTTGCTACATCATTTCTCACCTTGGCCAGCATGTACAAGCATAGGCAAGGTTTGACGAGTCTCTTTGTTAGTGAAGAATGGAATGGGAACAAGTTATCTACCACAGGACCAAGGAAGGTGGTTGCAGAAATTGTGCTTTCTTTGTCATTTTGGCATTCAGTTGAAAATTGCATGAGAGCTTCACAACCACTTCTTATTGCTTTGAAGATTGCCGATGGTGATAAGAGGCCCGCAATGCCCGAGATTATGGCAGCTATGGATGCTACAAAGATAAGCATCAAGGAGGCTTTGCAACACAAGCAAGATTTACTCAATGAAGTCCTAGGAATTGTGGATAAGCGGTGGGACAACCAGATGGAGCAAAAGTTATATGGGGCAGCATTGTTTTTTAATCCAAATAAGTTTTTTCCCATTAGAGAAGCAAATAAAGGGCTTGCTACAAGGTTAAGGTCGATGTTCAATGATGTGCTATGGAAGATGGTCATCGATGATGATAAACGAATCAAGATAAGTACACTGATGATTATGAGAGGACAGAAGATGATTGCTTCACAAAGGCAATGGCAATCAAAGATCGAGATAGAAAGAGTCCTCGTAAGTATATCTTTTGTAATTCTTAATTTCTTCTTTCTAGGCTCTCCATGTTTCTACTTTGAAGTGAATTATTTGTTTATCTTTTGTAGTTCTTTGGTGGGGACATATGGTGGCCTTGCTTATGAGCTCCAATGTTTAGCAAAGCAAATCATTAGTCTTTGTTGCTCGACGTCTGGATGCGAACGCAATTGGAGTACATTTGCATTTGTACGTTACTACTTGCTAGCTACTATACTTTACTAGAAAAATCAATGCTTGCAGTCTCCTTTCACCTCCTTCTTGCATGTTGTGTTTGTAGATCCATACCAAAAAGAGAAACCGTTTAGAGCATAAGAGATTGAACGACTTGGTGTACATTTCATACAATCGAAAGATGTCAACAAGGTTCCAAAAGCTGCGTGAGCAATGCTCCAAAGGAAAGAAATCCAACCCATTGGTTCTAGAAGAATTTCCATGGGATAACGAATGGGTCGACATCAATGCTGAATTGGTTTATCAAGGCGGTGATCATCTAACTTGGGCTCATGTTGATGAAGCCATTGGTGCTTCGCGCGGTCAAAGAGGTTGCAATTATCCTAGGAGAGCTCATGGTGATGTTGTTTCTGGCGGGTCTAGTGATCGGCCAATAGGCCCTCACATCACTTATGCTCGGCGTTCAAAGCTTGCTCCTAGTATTGATGAGGTGGGCCACGAGAGTGAAGATGATACTACAAAAGATGATGATTTCGCTGTTGATGATGATGAAGAAATGGACAATGATGATAGTGAGAGTGATACTCCACCATCTACCCATGCGGGTGGAGCAAGTCGTCAAGAGGATGAATTTGAATTGGATGACAACTTGGATGGCTGATTTGAATCATTAATGCCTTTAATACTTTACCTATTTTTGGACTTAGAACTTTTGTATCAATTATCATTCGTTTAGAACTTGTTTCTTATTAAGTTATGCACTTATGCTTAAACTTGTTTCTTATTAAATTCTTCCTATTGCTGTCAACTGCAAAGTGTTAATGTGACATAGTTTCTTTCTTATTAATGTTTGTGTACAGAAGGTAGCAATTTCTTTATTTTCCACAGGTATTTGAAAATATGTGCTCCTTCAGATTGGATTTTTCACCTTGAAGGCTGGAAAAGCTGAAGCTTGCGATGATTTTAGTAACCCTGTAATAGAGAGGCTTCAATTAGCAATTGAGTTGCTTCCAAAAACAAAAGTAGGTACACTTTAAGCTAATTTATGCACTTATTGTTCTTCTCATATCACATTAGTTATATATTGTTTTCTTTTTCTCTAATGAAGGTGGAGATTGAAGCTTTCACAGTTGAGAGGCTAAATAAGATTAAAGATGGTAAGTTTTGTCTTTAGGCTATGGCCCTCTGCGAATTTGACAGGAAATCTCATGGCACAAAATTGATGGCCTCGTACCTGCTAGTGATGATGCAATAACTCATGGCACAGAATTGGATTAGATGCAATCATTCTCTTGCATTTGCTTTCTACTCCCTGTTAGATCCACATTGAACTAGAGTATGCATTGGATCTTGTGGTAATCTCCATGAGATATTATCCCCAGTTGTTACTGGCCCAGGGATTCTTTGTCCGTGATTCATAATGTACCTTCATGTCAGTTTTTGTGAATTTGTATTTGTTAAAATAGGACAGAAAGAGTGGCATCTCCTATCTTTGCAATGTCCAATGGTTATGCCTAGAAAGCGTACATTGAAACCTCTTATACATTTGATTAATTTCTTTTTGAATACTCTTACTAGAATTTTGAACTTAGAATAATCTGTCCCACAAATAATCAAGAATGAAGACCTTGAAGAACTTAGGGAACTTGGTTTTGGCACATTTGGAACTGTATACCATGGAAAATGGAGGGGAAGTGATGTGGCTATTAAGAGAATAAAGAAAAGCTGTTTTACCGGCCGATCTTTAGAGCTAGAAAGACTAGTAAGCTCCACTCTAGCTTTGTTGTACATCCGTGATAAGTATTTCTATTTATTGATCATCACTTGTCTGTACAGTGTTCAACACTTTAAACCCCAAAAAAACATTGTCTGCAGTCTGCATTGCAGGTTGCAAAATTGAGTTACAAATTACAATATGGTAGCTCGAAGGAAAACATTACACAACCCCTATGAATTGATGTCAAGATTGCTGATTTCATCTGATGGTTTGCAGTTGCACTTTGCAGTCCATCACATCAATGCGAACTTCTCTTGCAAAAAGGTACTACTGTTGTCTTTGTGACTTTTGCGTCTTATTTCACAGCATGGGGCATTGGGGCCAATAGAGTACCTGTTAAATAAGTCATTAGTTCATTAGTACTTTGGTAGCAATTAACAAAACGAGCTACATCATTTCTGTAGTAGATCGACCGACTAGTCGGTCAAGTCGCTCCCTTGGCGACTCGACTCGACTTTACGACTTAATAACATTGCATCATGGCATTCTCCCGCCGTAGGCCCATCATTGAGATTCATCATTTTTGACTTTTGCACCACTTACATAGACTACTGCTCCTTGTCGTTCATCTTCACTGCAATCTAGAATATTTATTATGACTAACATCATTTTATCTTGCAGCATTCGATTCAACATGAGGGTGATGTCGAGTCCACAGATGACGATATGGACCTCCCGGATGCTTTAAGAGAGTGGTACACAACACCAGGGTTTGCAGCGTATGCAGGGCGGAGCTCATCGTTCACACCATATGCAAAGTGTGGAGACTTCGGTGGGTAAAGCTCCTCCAGCATTGCTGCCGCACCGTACGGTGAAGGCTAGGGCTTCTTCGCACATCAGATATTGCTAGAGTCCTTTGTTTAAGACTTCATCTCTGGTGGCACCCAATTCGGTATGTCGACGCAGGAGCATATCGATGCTTTGTTGAAAATATGGGCAGGCAATATTTTAATTCCGAGTTTTACTAGGAGATAAATACAATAAACTAGTGACGCAAAACTCGCAACTAATAGCAGGCTACTCATCATACTTTAGAATATACATAAGGAAAGTATAGTACCAAAATCGAATGAGCACACGAATGACTTATAATTAGGCTTGATGAAGAATAGGAAGTAGCGCAGGCTTGATGTAGTGTAGATCGTAGATGATGCAATGAAGTGAGCGGTCACACAGATGTGCACTGCCCAGAAACCTTATTGTTGCCCCTGTATAGGTCTTCAAGGCAGCAACAGTTGAGAGATACCGCTCCCCTTCTTTATGGTGCACACCCGGAAGAAGAGTCGACGAGGTTCAGATGGCGCAGCTCAACGGCACACAAATTCATAGGACGAAGATAATGGAGGCAGTTAGATTCTTCACACATACTCTGGACGTCTCTAGGCATATATATAGACAGACTAATAACTAACATGATTAAACAGTCATTTACCCATTGGTTTTATCCACTGGTAACTGCCTGTCATCAAACCCAATAAAGCCTCATTCAAATGTTTGAATCTCATTCAAATAGAGAGAGAAAGAATGGTGCATAGTTCAGCAAAAATAACGATGGACTTGGTCTGCCAAGTGGCACACCACGTCATGGCACGGTCGTGCGTCGCAAGTCACAAGTCATACGATTTTCACTAAAAAATGTGCGAATACGAGTGTGCGTGCGTGCACGTGTGTGTGATTAGCCAAATCCCTCCTCATGCCATCTCTCCCCCACCTTGCCTTAGCAATATGGTACTAAACCATGCATACTTTAGAATTAAGAAAATAGGCCTTACTCATATGGGCCAATTTCTAACATGCTTATTACCAGACACGGTCTGGTGTACCTCAGCCTACTGCACCACCGTCGGCCACTCAAGAAATAGAAAGGTCTTCATATCTCCTTCGAACCAACACGCAAGCTTCGGATCGGCCGACGTACACCACAGAACATGCTCGTGCTCAATAAAAGACAAGGCCACGCATGGCAAAGCAGATGCAGTGAGGAGATAGCAGTGGCTCAGATGAGTGAGGCATATCGCATCCCGTGTGATGCATTTTTACACTATTATATGTACTCCTATAAATATTTGTAATGCATAAAATTCTTAAAAAAATAGATAATTACTATGACTATGTCAGGAGACTACACATAAAATTTCATAATTTTTGAAGCTTGTTTGTAACATATAACAACTCCTACAAATACTATAATTGTATGAATTTTTGATCAATATTTACAGTGGATAAAATTGTTACAAAATTTCACAATCAAGCACATTTTGTCAGGAGGCTGCACATAAAAGTTCATAATTTTTCAAGCTTATTTACTATATTTAAAAATTCAAACAAATTAATACACAAAAAATAATTAAGACAGGTAATTAAGTTGGCTAATTAGCTGGCTTAATTACCTGCCTCTCGGTGGAGGGGCAGCAGACCACCTGCCACTTGGTGGCAGGGTGGCATGCCTTGACCACCTAGCGACTAGGAGACATGTTGCCTTTCGAGAGACGTGCTACCCTTACGGCATCGCCGCCTAGTGGCTGCGCGGCAAAAATGCTATTTTTACTAAATCGGGACGCATACAGACATTTTTGTAATTACAGATGTAAACAGTGCCATATATGCCAAAAAGTCAATACCGTGCTCGTATCACGCGAGATCAAGATGTATTAGCACACCACCGCCGAGGCCGTAGGAAAAAGCGATGCTCAGAAAACACGTTGCCGACGTCGACTAACTTTTCCTGGAATATCTCTGACCTATTATTTCTGGATCATGTTTTGTGGCTACAAAGCGTTCTCACAATGCCCCTAAAAACCCTAGCACAAAAAGCCTTGTAAAGCCACGGCTAAACCCTTAGCCTCTTCCCTGCCTTTATATACTAGAACCCTAAACCATGTTCAACTCAAGCACGAACACGAAATCCTATCTTTTCCTCAAATCAAGGGATCTGAAGCACTTCCAAATACGGGTTTTAATCAAACTCTAATTCTTCCAAGTTATGGACTCTATCCACAACTCCTGACTCAACACATGACAAAGCCTCCAAGACAGCACCTCCTATATCTCCATCAACTCCCGTGTCGAAGCCTCTAGGACCGCACCTCCTGTAGCTTCTCTACGCATCATCACCGCTCGTGTCGAAGCCTCCTGGACTGCACCGCTCGTAGATTCTCCACGAATCACCACCTTTGATCTCTACGTGCTCCAGCGTGAGCCCAACCACCTCGCATGACATCCTCGACCGCCTAGAGCTCAGATTTTCCCATCCTAGTCCTGGTTCTCTTCATTATCAACCATGACCACCTCCACGCCAACCTGTACATCAAAAACCAAAGAATGTTTTCCTGACACATGTTCTCCATAAATTGTCCATCATTAGTACACACACTCAAACCACACCTTTAACCATCCACAAATACGAACAAGGTCATTTATGACCACAATATGCATCGCTATCCAGAAATCAGTTTTAGATCACTCAATACGACCGCTAGCTCAATAAGTAAACAAAAACAACAAGTACTCGGGAATTACCATTGCTTTGCTAAAAACACTTGAGAATAACAAACATCGCTACTGACCACAGAACTATCGAGTACCAACTACTGAGTACCGATCGCTATGACTACAACACCACTCGCCAAGTCTACGACTACCAATCATCAACTGATCACTGCACCATCGATCACCAAGTACTGAGTGTCACCAACAACCGATACGACTAGATCGGTCAACTACTGACCCAACACGAGTACTCGAGGTACTCGAAGATCACAAGAATTGAAGCACTAGAACCGGCCGTGAAATCTATGAGTACCAACCGTGAAGCCTATGGCCACCAATCGCAAAGCCTTCAACTACCGTTCGTGAGGTCTACACAACCAATCGAAAATCCTAAGACAACGACAACAGACCGCAAAGTCTATGAGTATTGATCACAAAGTCTTTGGCTTTCGATCGTAAAGTCTACGATTACCGACTAGTAAAATCTACGACTATCGAGTACCGACCAGTAAAGTCCACGACTATCGAGTATCAACTAGTAAAGTCTACAATTATCGAGTACCGACTAGTAAAGCCTATGACTATCGATCAGTTATTGTAGCTACGACCATAGATAAGGCATTGTAGCTACGACCATCGATAAAAATACTGTAACTATGACTGGTTCATGGTAACTTACTATCTTCGACCAGGTATGGTCGTTCTACCCTAGTCGAGGTTCCGTGGTCGAAATATCGTGATTGGAGTTAGACGTGGTTGAAACTGAACATGGTCGAAGTCAACGTGTTCGAAGTACCATGGTCGAAGCCTGCCATGCTTGAAAGTTGCTGCTCGGACCATTCATCATAAGGCCGATCGGACCAGCCATCATAAGGCCGATTAGACTACCGTCCGTTCCTTTGATGGCACTCACTGCCCTCGAACGTTGTCTGATACTTCTATGCCGCTCAAACGTTGTTTGATACTCCTATGCCACTCAAACACCGTCCGATGCCTGAGTTCCACTCGAACACTGTCCGATCCTATTCAAACGCGATCGAAATCACTCAGAGCCAACTAAAAGCCACTTGAAGTAGACCAAAACCACATGAACCCGATTGAAATCGCTCGGACCCGATCAAAATCGCTCGGACCCGATCGAAACCACTCGGAGCAGACCAAAACCACTCAGAGTCAAAAACTTCAACTGCGATCGACCGAAACTTTCACAAATGTAAATTCCAAAATAATCCGAATATCAATTATTCATCGTCACTAAACTCACGACCTTCCACATGGTCTAACAATCGACAAGGTCGCTGACAAGTTAGGCGTGATTGATCTATCATAGGCAGAAGACCTGGAGGGAGGGAGAGAATAATAAATAATTACAGTAATTAGCAATGGTTGAATTAATCGATCCTTTAGGGGGATTCCTCGTCGGTCCGTCCCTTTCAAAATATAGAGATGTAGTTTAGAGGGATGAGTGAAATGATGGCACAAGACGGAGCGCATGCTTCGCTTTGCTGCTTTAACGTGACTTGGCGATGTCTGCTTTGCAGCGCCAGTCCTGCGGTGTGCAGGGCTTAAGAATCAACCAGACCGATTCAAACGGGAGAACGAGGGCATGTTCTTTTTGGCTACGGCTTATGACTTTTGGTTGAAATTTTTGAATTTTGGCTATTTACGGTACAGATTACGGAGAGACATATACTCACTTGCGATTTTGGCTGGTATAGATGTTGGGTTTTTAACGTGTAGATCGTTTAACTTGTAGACCCTGTCTTGAGAAAATACTCCGTTTAAAAATTAGATATTGTAGCAAAAACTAAAAACCGCCAGCTTTTAACTTAAAGAACAGGCCCTGATTCCGACTCCGGGGTGGGAGACATGAAGTGCAGCACAGCACGCATTGGAACTAGAATATCAGCCTGCCATTTTTGGATAGCCAGCCGTATATTGATCTCGCTGGAATCGCATCGCACAGCCCGGTTTAGACCGTCTGAATTTCACAGGAGTTTTTGTGGGACGAAGCGAAGCAGTCCAATTCTCACCGAGAACCTGTGAGCCGTGTGTGAAGATGATGATCACTGATGATAGCCCGGGAAACTTAGGATTAACTGGGCCGCACGAACACTGGTACACAGCCCGGCCCATTCAGATCATGTTAACTAGCAGGCCCAAACTTTATCCGTGTCTCGCTGGCTCTCAAAACAAAAGAAAGAAAGAGAGGGAGGGAGATGATAGCTCCACTAGGGAGCAAATGGCACAGCTCAAATAGCAGAGTGTAGATTAGAAAAAGGTTCATACAACAAAGACAAGTAGGGATCAAAAATGCAAAATTAATTATGATGCGGCAGATCGGTCGTTACTCCAATTACAATTAGTTTCTTACATATCCGCAGACAGCAACAGAGCTGCACGTACGAATTGAAAGCCAAAGATCGAAAACGGTATATCCAAATAAGACGTGAAAAATGCAAAAAAAAACTGATACGATGATGAGCAATTCAACAAACTAATTAAATCGAAAGGACCGGCCTGAACTGACGAAGCCCAATACCGAATTCAGTTAACGCGCTGTTGGATTGGATTTGGATGGATGCGAATTCAGAAGACCTTTGCGACGTCCTTCATGAGGCCCGGGTTGGCGTTGCAGAAGGAGATGAACTCATTGAAGTCGATGAATCCGTCGCCGTCGGTGTCGATCTCGGCCATCATGCGCTGCACCTCGTCCGCCGACGTCGACCCCAGCGTCCGCAGCGCGTCTGTCAGCTCCGACAGCGAGATCTTGCCGTCGCCGTTGGTGTCGAACCTCTTGAAGATCCTCTCCATGTCAGCCGAACACGCCGCCATCGGGAAAACTCTTCTTCTTCTTCTTCTTCTTCTTCTTCTTCTTCTTCTTTGGCTAGCTGCTAGCCAATTGTGTAGCAGTGGCAGTGATCAAGCTGGCGTTTTTGAGGTACGTCTCTCTGAGATCTCAGTTAGCCTCCTCTTCTTTGTGCAAGCTTTATATGGGCGTCTGTCAGGTTACTTAAAGTCGATGTGAGAGGTAATCAAAGGCTAGGGCGCCATTGTTGCAGCTGAGTTTGTGGAGGACAAGGAGCATGCATGCATTCACAACCGACCGTCCGTCCGTCTCCTTATGAAACGGACCGCCCATAGAATCGTTCAGCCAGATCACGAATACATAGGTGATAGCAGTGATCACATCTCCGAGACTATAAGCCCGGTTGTTTTGGGCTTTTGGTTTTTCTGAAAGTCAAAATAAACAAAACGCCTTTTTGAAATAGATTTTTCAAACAACTTCTCGAACCAAAACCATATATACTGGCTACTGCCATCTCAAAAAGCGCAAACAAAAATCATCGTTCATCAACGAAAAGCTATCAGGCCCATATAAAAAACATATATACCTTTCTACAAATTACAACAAATTTCAGGCCCAATAGAGGTGGGAGTTGGGCCGTGCTTTTTTGGGCCAGCCTGATTGCCCGAAGCACGGCCGGCCCGGCACGGCCCAAGCACGGCTCAGCCCAACACGTGGCGGGCCGTGCCGAGCACGACACGAATGGTGAGCCGGGCCGGGCCTAGAAAACCGGCCCATTAGGCGGCACGGCATGGCGGGCACGTCGGTGCCAGCGGCCGGGCCGCCTCGACCTCTACCTCGCCTCCCCCAGTGGCCCAGTCCCCCCTCCCGTCGACATACCATCCCCAGATTTCCCACAACAACAACCAATCAACCATCACAGCCAATCAACCATCACAGAGCAAAGACTAGAGAGAGGGACGAGTGGACGACGACCGTACCGCCGCAGGAGGAGGAGCCGCCCATAGAATCATTCAGCCAGATCACGAATACATAGGTGATAGCAGTGATCACATCTCCGAGGCTATAAGCCTTGTTGTTTTGGACTTTTGGTTTTTTCTGAAAGTCAAAATAAACAAAACGTCTTTTTTAAGTAGATTTTTCAAACGGCTTCTCGAACTAAAACCATATATACTAGCTACTGCCATCTCAAAAAACGCAAATAAAAATCATTGTTCATCAGCGAAAAGCCATCAGGCCCATATAACAAACATATATACCTTTCCACAAATTACAACAAATTTTAGGCCCATATATACCTTTCTACAAATTACAACAAATTTCAGGCCCATATATACCTTTTCACTGAATTTACGCGAAAACACAAGGACCAATAGCCTACGCCCATTGGTAGATTTCTTACAGTTACGGGAGTACGGGACTCCCTCCTCCATTGCGTTTCCTCCCTTCGAATTCCAATGGCTGTGGCAATCGCCGCAGCCCGCCGCCTCCTCGCGCCCACCAACCATCGAGTGTTCTGGTCCTCCATGTGGAGCGCAGAACTGGCGGCTGTTGATAAATTTCATACGCGTCACTACCAAATTTATCATATTTAACTTACTATGTTTAGTTAGCTTGCTGTGTTTAGTATGTGATTTTCTATCATGTTTATTTTACCATGTTTAGCTACCTTGCTATGTTTAGCTTGCTATGTTTAGCTTGCTATATTCGTTACCCATATAGGTAGATTAGTTTCTATGTTTAACTTGTAATCTCCATATAAATAGTTGAGAAATACAATCATGAAGGTGTGAGTTTCTAGCAGCACCAAAACAACCATTGTGTTTGTGTGAGTTGTTCTTGCGTTGTCAGAAATCCACCGGCGTCCTAACCATCGGTGATTTCTGTCAATTGGTATCAGAGCGACTACGACTCCAAAGGCGATGTCTGTGTAGTCGGTTCCAGATGGTGGGCGATTGCCGTCGCCACTGCGTTGCCGACACATCTCCTACTCTCCCGCGCCGCGTCACGGACGGCACCACGGCGAGGTCATTATCGAGCGTGTGTCAAGGAAGCGGGCGCCTCTGTATAGTACCCGATGCTCACGCGCACCAACTACCAAGAGTGATCGTTGCTGATGCATGTGAACCTGCAGGCCCAAGGCTTTGGCAAGCCGTCGAGCCAGAGGAAAACGAGGTCATCGAGTACCGTGAGGACCAGCTCGTGCTGGCGGCGATTCTGCACGCCATGTCGCTCGAGATGCTTGGGTCGCTTGCACACAAGCGCACAGCGCGATCGGCGTGGGAGGCGGTGAAGACTGTGCGCGTCTGTGTCCAGTGAGTCCGCGACGCCAACATGCAGCGGCTACGCAAGGAGTTCGGCGACATCGAGTTCAAGGACGGGGAGTCCGTTGATGACTTCTCGCTTCAACTTGTTGGGCTGGCCAACAACATCCGCGTGCTCGGCGGTGAGATCTCGGACGCAACGAGCATCAAGAAGATGCTTGAGGTTGCTCCCGAGCACCTCTCTCAGGTGGCAATCGCCATCGAGATGCTCCTTGATTGCAATGAGTTGTCCATCGAGGAGGTCACCAGTCGTCTGCGGCAGATCGAGCAGCGGCGCAAGAAACCGGCACCGCCGTCAGCCCCCGTCGTCGACAAGTAGGGCCGCCTACTCCTTTTGGAGGAAGAGTGGCTTGCACACCTCAAGCTCCAAGGCGGCGACAGTGAGAGCAGTGGCTTCAGCAGTGGCAACAAGCGCGGAAAGACCCGAGGGCGTCGAGGCGGTGGAGCGCGCGGTGGCAAGAGCAAGGACTCTAGTGGGTCGGGCAAGGAGTGCACGGCGGACAAGTGCCGCAGCTGCGGCAAGGCCGGCCACTAGGCCAAGGACTACCGCAGCAAGCCCAAAAAAGTTGCGTAGGCCTACGTCGCCCAAGGAGAAGAGGAGGAGTTGACGCTCCTAATGGCCCACGCAGTTCGCTCCTCCCCACCTCCATCTCCGGCGCCGCCGCCACCATCCCCGAACCGCATCGTCCAGATCCGTGAGGAGAAGGTCTTCGCACAGCTTGGGCCATGGGAGGACCGTGACCATCGGAGTTGGGTGCTCGACACCAGGGCGACGAACCACATGACTGGCACACGATCTGCCTTGTCTGTGCTCAACGCCAGCATCTGCGGCACCGTTCGCTTTGGCGACGGCTCGGTTGTCTGAATATCTTCTGATTTCACTTTCATATGGTGATATCCAAACCTTAGGTCAATTTTTGAGAATATACAAACACCTCTGAATTGGTCAAACAAGTCATCTATCAGGGGCAAAGGATATTTGTTTTTATGGTGACTTTGATAAGTTCTCTGTAATCTATGCATAACCAAAGAACTCCATCCTTTTTCTCTAGGAATAGGACCGAGCTCCCCACAGTTATATGCTTTCTCTAATAAACTTTTTTTCTTCTAACTTATCTAATTGTTTATTTAGTTCCACTGGTTCTTATGATGTCATACAGTAAGGTCATTTGGATATAGGTGTTGTCCTAGGGATTTGTTCAATTGCAAACTCTAACTCTCAGTCTGGTGGTGTTGGACTGATGCCGGTAATCAGAGGGGGTGAATGATTATGGAAGCTTTTTTTATTGTCCCAAGTATTCTAAATCTTTGCTCAAATGATTATGAGAGTCATCAAGCTCATATCACACCTCCTACAAGAGAATCACATAAATCGAGAATTAACATGATCCAACAACCAAGCTTTGCCTACTGATCTGGTAGTATTGCCCTTAATGTGCTGGTATGACCACACTAGTACTATTGCCATCTAGGGGTTGGTATGACTACTAAGTGGTACTGGCGCTCAGGGAGGCCAGTACTATCGCTTACCCTGATCCTAAGTGCAAACTCTCAGGATAAAAACTAAATTTGAGAATCTTGATCAAACCTTATTCAAATGATACCAAAATTGGTTTGGACCTAAGCAAGGATGTTTGTCGTAGGGGTGGCCCCCACCTAAGCCCAGCAGGCCTATCAGGAGGTTATAAGAACCAGAGTAACATGTGCAATGACATAAGTGCCCCCAATGAGGAGATATGGGTGTAAGGGCATAATTGTAAAAGCATACTTCATGTGAATATATATATACAGGATGAGGGGGAGGGTAAAGGGGAACACTCCCACCTCTCCACTACCATCTCTCTGTTTGGTGCAGTAACCACAACAGATTGGCGCCGTCCGTGGGAGGACGAGGACAAGCTCAAGACCGAAGAAGAAGGATGGCACGAAAAAGCTTCACCGGCGGCGAAGGGAAAGACGCGGCTGGGCCGAGCGCGCGTGAATGCGTGGGCCGGATCGCCACCGACGGAGTCGGCGGCGGCGGCGAGGCGCGATGGTCGCGACCATCGACGCCGCGCTACAACGATCGACCCGCGGTACGCCGCATGGCGACATCCAACCCGTCGCGGGCGCTGCGGCGGCACCGCCGCCACCCTCGCCAAGTAGCGCGGATCGACGGCCGGGTAGCCGCAACGAACCACCCGGCGGATCTCGGAGTTCGCGAGGCGATGGCCCGCACCGACCCGTCCGCTGGGCGTTCGGCGACCCGGCGGACTGTGGTGGAAAGCGCCTACTAGCAGCCCTCAACGCGTTCAGCGGGAACTAGGGGACCTTCGCAGAGCCGCCCGCGATATACAAGAGGCTCGGAGCCGCAGCCACGCCGATGTCGCGCCCGAGCCCGCGCGGAGAAGGCGGACAGCCGCGAAGCCCCACGCCCGATCGCGTGCCGTTGAGGTGCGTAGATCCGAGTCCCCGCTTTGGCGGGCTGCGGCAGCGGCGTGGCCCTCGGACTTCAAGTTCCCTAGCGTCACCAACCCGTACAAAGCGACACGGATCCTCGCGAGTTCGTGGCGCGTGTACGAAACCGCGATCGAGGCGCGGCGAGATGACACCATGAAGGCGAAGGACTCCCCTCTCGCCGCAAGGAGTGGCACTCTCTTGGTTTTACCATAGGCGGGCTCCATCTGGCGTGGGAGCAGCTTCGCGACCGCCTTCACAAAGAACTTCCAAGGAAACTATGTCGAGCGAGTCGATGCGGACCAACTCTTCGCTGTGAAGCAAGGACCCTCGAGAAGCTCGGGACTACTTCGGCGCCGCCAAGATTCGATGCCAAGTGAAAGACATCAATGAAACCACCGTCGTTAATGCAGCCATACGGGGCCTTCGTCCGCCCGATGGCGAGTACAACGCGCGGAGGCCAATCAAGGCGATCGTCAAACTCTTGACAAAATGGACGAGTATGCGCGGGCGGAGGGCGATGCGCGAAGACGCATCACCGCCTCGACCTCGCCGGGGGAGCACCCCGCGCGGCGGGCGGGTGGTCCTCCTCGGCGAGGCGCGGCCGCGAGCCTCGCGGAGGCCCTCCCGAGGCGGCGACACCGAGATACTGAAGGCTCTTCAAGGAGCGGCGTAAGCCTCGGCGCGCCGCCACAGACACTGGCGGCCCATCATGTCCGCGACACCGGGCACCGCCAGGACCCGACCCGCCTCATGGAGGGGAGACCGGGATCGGAAGGCGGACTCGACACGGCCAACCCCACACGTAACAAGAGCTCTGCACTATGGCAAGTGGTGCGAGGTACACGGCCACGGTGATCATTACACAAGGGCATGCGCTGCGATTATGGAGCTGCGGAGGTGATGGCGGGTCTCGTGCTCCGCCCCAACGGAGGGCGCGCAGCATCGCACCGTCAGCGTCATCACCGAGGCTCCTCCTTAAAAGCTCCCGGGAGGCGCAGAATCGTGGATGCCGCCCGCAACATCACCTTCGACTTGAACGACGCCAGGTGTGGAGTACCCTCACCAAGACCCCTAGTCATCGTGCCACATAGCACGCTGTGGACGTCGGAGCGCGTCCTTGTCGACGGGGGAAGCTCCGCGAATATCTTGTTCGCAGAGGCCCTCGACCGTATGGGGATCCCCCGAGGCCGGCTAGAGCAGCCAGGAGCTCCACTTCAAGGCTTCGGGTCAACAGCTGCGCAGCCTTGGGCACGTGTCCCTTCCGGTCACTTTCCGCCGAGGGCAACAAGGGTAACATCCGGACCGAGCATGTCATCTTCGACGCCGCCGATATCTCGCATCCTACAACGCCATACGGGTCGCCCGCCATCAACTCTTTCGAGGCGATCCCACACTATGCGTTTTTGTGTGTGAAGCTCCCGGGCCCAGAGGGTGTTATCACCGTCTTCGGCGATCAGGACCTGGCCAGACGGGCCGAGGTCGGCAGCCGCGTTCGCATCGCCGGTGCATGCCCTCTCAAGACGCTGCGGCGCGGGCCCTCCACCCCGGATGGACGCCCAAGCCTCGCCCGAGGGCGAGTCAAGAAGGTGCCACTCAAGCGGAGGCGGTTTGTGTCCATCGGCGAGGGGCTCCACCGGGTCGAACGGGATCCGCCCGAGTGCTTGTAACAACGTTGACATTTTCGCATGGTCCCGGATGACATCAAGGGCGATCGAGCGATGTCGAGCATCGCTTGGCGGTCCGCCCGACGCCAAGCCGGTCAAGCAAAGGCTTCGGCGTATGTCAATGGATCGCAGCAGTGGCCAAAGCAGAGGTCGTGAAGCTTCTTGCGCGGGGTCATCCGCGAGGTCCACCACCCAAAGTGGCTCGCCAACCGGTGCTAGTCAAAAGGCGGCGGGGCTGGCGTATGTGCATCGACTTCACAAAGACTCAACAAGGCGTGCGAAGGACAATTACCCTTGCCGCGCATCGATCGGTGGTCGACGCCATCTGCTGGTGCGAACTCATGAGTTTCTGGGCGCCTATTCGGCTATCACCGGTATACATGGCGAAGACGGCGAGGAGAAGACCAGTTTCATCACACCACTTGGGACGTTACGCTCGTCAGAATGCCCTTTGGCTTGAAGAACGCCGGTGCTACCTTCACCCGCCTCTTCGCTATTGCCCTGGCCACCCAGCTCGGGAGGAACGTCGAAGCTTATGTCGATGACGTGGTGGTCAAAACTCGGCAGCTTGCTCTGCATGGCGGGACCTCCGGAGACCTTCACAACCTCGGAAGGCGGGCATCAAACTCAACCGCATAAATGTGTCTTGAGTGCGGCGGGCAAGCTCCTAGGTTTCCTCGTCTCCGGACGGGGCATCCAGGCGAACCCCGACAAAGTAGACGCCATCCTGGGTATGGAGCTGCCCAAGACTACGAGGAGGTCCAGAGGTCGGCGGGCCGCATGGCGGCACTAAGCCGCTTCCTATCCGGCGGCGAACGGGGCTTGCCATTTTTCAAGACGCTCCGCGGGTGCGATGGATTTCGTTGGGACGGAGATTGTGCGAAGGCCTTCAACGAGCTCAAGGAGCACCGCCGCCTCCCACGCTGGTCGCCCGACACCGAGGCTCCCCTCCGCTCTATCTCGCGCGCTGCCACCGCGGTCGGCGCCGTCCTCGTCTTAGAAGAAGGCACCATGCAGCGGCCCGTCTACTTTGTCTCCGAAGCCCTCCAAGGTGCCAAGACAAGATACACGGAGCTTGAGAAGCTCGCCTACGCGCTGGTCATGGCCTCTAGGAAGATTCGGCATTATTTCCTGGCCCACCCGATCACAGTGCCTTCCTCATTCCCCCTGGCAGAGATGCTACACAATAAGGAGTCCACAGGGCGCATCGGCAAATGGGCTGCCGAGCTCGCTCCCTTCTCCTTGACGTATGCTTCGCGAACGGCAATCAAATCCCAAGTCCTTGCGGATTTTTCGCGAATGGACCCCGCCGCCCAACCCGCCCGGACGCACGATGACCCGCTCGGCGCTCGCGATCGACGGCGCTACGGCGCGCCGCAAGACGCGTGCGTAGGGCGGTGGTCGCCACGCCCGAGAGGCGGCGTTTGCTATACTCGCGCGCCTTGCCTTCCCGCCACCAACAACACGGCTGAATACGAGGCGCCGCTTTGGCTGGCGGCTCAAGGCGATTAGCGCGAGCGGGTTCTAGTCCGCACCGACTCGCGCTTGGTGGTGGTCATGTGGACAAGTCATATCAAGCCAAGGACCACGAAGGTTGGCCAAGTACCTCGCGCGGTGAGGGCGAGGAAAGGCACTTTGGGCGTCACCGTCAAGGCCATCCTCGCGGAGAACAAGTAGGCCGACGCCCTCGCTAAGGCGGCCGGCAAGAATCGCCCCGAGGGGCGTTTTACGAGGTACTAGCGCAGGCCGCCATCGCGCAAGACAACCGGGACACGGCACTCGTCCACCGCATTGACCGGCCAGGCGATTGGCGAGAGCCCATCTTCAATTTCTTGCAAGGCATCGCGAGCCCGACGACCGCTGAGCTTGGCGCTTGCGACCGCGAAAGGTCCTTCGGTGTTCAAGGATACTCTACAAGAGGGGTTTGCGCGCGCTCTGCGCGCCTCTCGACGGAGGGGGGAAAGGAGCTCCTGGCGGAGATCCACGCGGGCGTGTGCGGATCCCACCTGGCGCCGAGGTCGTTGGTCGGCAAGGCGTTCAGGCAAGGCTTCTACTGGCCAACCGCCACCACCGACGCCCAGGACCTCGTCCGTCGGTGCCAAGGGTGCCAGTGGATGGCGCGCATCATCCGCAGGCCCCCGACGAGCCTCAACCCCATTCCCCCGGTGTGGCCACTGGCACGCTGGGGCCTCGACATAGTAGGACCACTTGCCCGAGCCCGTGGGACCTCGGTTAAGGTAGTCGCGCCGAGTATTTCTCGGATGGCGGAAGCGGTTGCCACGGCCAGTAACCTCGCGCCATCTGGCGCTTCCTATGGCAAAACATCATATGTCGCCGGCGTGCCGGGAGCTCACGGTTGACAATGGCCTGCAGTTCGACGCCACCCTTTTCAAAGACTATTGTGACAGTATGGGCATCACCCTCCGATTCGCCTCGGTAGGGCATCCCCAGTCCAACGGGGCGGTTGAACGGACGAATGGCGCCATCTCCGTCGCCATCAAAAAGCGCCTGGTCGGATTGCCGAAGGGCAAGTGGCCAAGCGAGCTTCACAGCGTTCTGTGGTCGCTTCGCACAACGGTAACGCGCCCGACGGGATTCACGCCGTTCAGGCTCCTTTTCGGTGATGAGGCGGTGACGCCTGAGGAAATCAAGGCTGGCTCGCGGAGGGTCCTCGTCCAAGCACCCGAAGAGGAGCGCCGTGTGTCCTTGGACCTCCTCGATGGGATACGGGCAGATGCAGCCCAACATGTTGAGAAGTACGCGCGACAGACAATACGTACTCGGGACCGCTCTATATACCCGCGGGGGTTCAAGCCTGGGGATCTCGTTCTCAGAGTAGCGCTCCAGGCGGAGACCGCTGGCAAGCTGGAGTCCAAGTGGGAAGGCCCGTACATCGTGATGGAGGCATTGCCGAAGGGCCGTGCCGCCTCGCCACACTCGAGGACAAGCCCTCCGCACACATGGGCGCGGACAGGTTGCGGCGATACTACGCCTAGAAGCGGGGCAGCAAGCGTGAGCCACCGACCCTTTGTTATGCGATGCCCGCCGCGCAAGCGGGAGTTCAATAAAGGTTCTGTTCCCAAACCATCCCCGTCCGCGCCGAGCGTAACAAAGTCTATGGACTATAAATAAGGCGAAGCGTTGAGCTCGGCTTCCGCGCGCGAGCCTACGGACTATAAATAAGGCGTGGCGTCGAGGTCCGCCTCGCGCGCGCGATCCACGGACTTTAAACAAGGCGTGGCGTCGAGGTCCGCCTCCGCACGCGCGAGTCTCGGACTACAAAGGAAGTCGAAGGCGTCGAGGTCCGCCTCGCGCGCACGATCCACGAGACTTTAAATAAGACATAGCGTCGAGTCGCCTCCGCACGCACGATCACGGACTTTAAATAAGGCGTGGCGTCGAGGTCCCTCCGCACGCACTCGATCTATGAACTTTAAATAAGGCGAGCGTCGAGGTCCGCCTCCGCACGCACGCGATCTACGGACTTTAAATAAGACGCAGCGGGGACACCGCGCGCGCGCCCACGGACTTTAAACAAGGCGTGGCGTCGAGGTCGCCTCGCACGCGCGAGTCTCGGACTATAAAGAAAGTCGTAGCGTCGAGGTCCGCCTCGCGCGCACGATCCACGGACTTTAAACAAGGCGTAGCGTCGAGGTCGCCGCGCGCGCGAGTCTCGGACTATAAAGGAAGTCGAAGCGTCGAGGTCCGCCTCGCGCGCACGATCCACGGACTTTAAACAAGGCGAAGCGTCGAGGTCCGCCTCGCACGCGCGAGTCTCGGACTATAAAGGAAGTCGCGCCGAGTCCGCCTCGCGCGCGCTAGATCACGAGACTTTAAAAAGACGTAGCGTCGAGGTCCGCCTCGCACGCGCGAGTCTCGGACTACAAAGGAAGTCGAAGCGTCGAGGTCGCCTCGCGCGCACCGATCCACGGACTTTAAACAAGGCGTAGCGTCGAGGTCCGCCTCGCACGCGCGAGTCTCCGGACTACAAAGGAAGTCGAAGCGTCGAGGTCCGCCTCGCGCGCACCGACCCACGGACTTTAAACAAGGCGTAGCGTCGAGGTCCGCCCGCACGCGCGAGTCTCCGGACTATAAAGGAAGTCGTAGTGTCGAGCTCCGCCTCCGCGCGCACCAGTCCACGGACTTTAAACAAGATGTAGCGTCGAGGTCCGCCTCCGCACGCCGCGAAGTCTCGGACTATAAAGGAAGTCGCAGCACCGAGGTCCGCCTCCGCACGCGCCAGTCCATGGACTTTAAATAAGACGTAGCGTCGAGGTTTGCCTCCGCACACGCCACTCCACGGAGTATAAACAAGAGGCTCAGATCTTTCCTTCGCGTTGGCGCAGTAACACCAAGTATGAGGTATTACTTGGTTTCGTTATAAAAGCAAAGGGTTACATGCTTACAAGCATAAGAACGATACATCATCCCCGACCTACTCGACCAATCGCCAACCTTGGCGGTGCGGACGAACCCGTGCCGCCGTCGCCGTGTGTTGAAAGACTCTTCGAGCCATCGGAGGAGTCCCCTCCCATGCGGCGTGTCTTTGAGCGGCGACCCTCACCGCATCTTCCCGGCGACCCGGATCGTTGATGGAAGTTCGTAGGCTAGGCCCGATGGAGCGAATGGCGTCCGACATGACCTCGGTCGGCGGGTGGATCGATTGAGGATTCGCCAACTCATGGGTATGTCTACACCCACGAGTGAAGCGCGGGCGGGTGAAACACGCACCAAGATAGCGCGATGCTCGCCAAACGCTCGGGCGCCACGAAGAGCAACGCGCGCCTCTCGATCAACCCGGCGTCTCGATAGGGCCTCGGTCCGCGCGTAGGGTCCGGCACTGACGCACGGATCTCGGAGGGCTGGTTCGAGACTCCATGGCCCACCACGCCGACACGGACGCATTTTCCAAGACGCGGTTTCGGCGGCGAACTCCGCCGGTGGCGTTCTCCCTTCTAGGACGGCGATCCGCCGCGACGGCGGTGCGCTCCTCGGCCGCGGCGCACTTGGCTTCCGTGGCCTCGGTTGTGCGGCGCCATGGCGCCCTCCGGTAGCAAGTTCTTCATCCTTCGCGGCGAGCATTGTTTGCTTCACGGTGGCTTCGGATCCTCCGCTCTCGAAGCGGCTTCGGATCCTCCGCCTCGAACGAGCGGCCTCGTCAAAGGATCGGTGAGGCAAGCGTCGCAAAACAACAAATCAGCAGCGCCCAAGAAGACCTTACAAGCTGAAGCGCACATATTTACCCTCATCTCGGAGGCCTACAGCGCGAGCGCTAGGAGTTCCCCCTCGCATGACGACAACATCTCTCGGTTGAGGCCGTGGTCGGCACGCTCTGCGGCTGCGGTAAGGTCGCAAAATATCTCCGGGCGAGGGAGGAAGTCCGAGCGAGCGAGCCTCGGTCCCAACGTGCCAGGATGCACCGAGGCCACATTCACGTCAACAGCAGCGGACACCTGCGGGGCACCCTACGCAAGGCTTCGGACTTCGCGCATACCTCCGCTGCTCGATCCTTCGCCACGTCTGGGAGACTTCGTCTCGCCTGATGTCGGCAGAGTGAGCGAGCAGATCGGAGAGAGTCTCGCGAAGTCAAGTGAAGAAAGGGACTCACGCCTACCTCCTGCGCCCCTCGTCGCGGTAGGAAGTGGCGCTGGTTCGACTGCCAAAGGGGAAGCGGGCACCTCCGCGGTCGGTAAGGAGGTCTTCTCGGCCGCGCCAGACGCCGTAATCCCGAGGCAAGGCCCCGCAACGGCGTATCGACCCCTCGCGGGCGACGGGGACTGAGTCCGAGGGTGTTTCGCCTGCGGCGGCACAGGCGATTCTTCCGTGGCGACACCAGCTACGGTTACCGTCACCCCCACGGTTTCCTCAGCAGGGCGCGCCCGCGCGGCCGCAGCGATGGTTTCTCGCCAGAACGACGCCACCCGGGTTGGCGAAGTTCCACCAACGAGGCCGCAAGCGCGGGCTCGTGGGCGTCGGCGAAGGTGCCGGGATCCGAGGCGCACGCTCCCGGCGAGATGGCCAGCCCACCGCCGGTCGCACGCCCGCCTCACGGTGTGTTAGCTACCGAAGGGGCCACCGGGTCGCATACGGCAGCCGGGGAACGGGCCCGGCGTCGCGAGGATAACACCCCGCAGGCTATCACCTCCTCTGCGCGCTCGAGTCGGTGGGAAGCTCCCCGGCACCGCGCGCTCGGGCTGATAATGCCCACACCTCGCATGTGCGATTTACCGCCCTTGCTTAGCCGCTTTGATGCGGCCTCGCGAGCCCTGGTGCTCCTTAGCGTGCACGGGCCGAGGCGCGCCAACCGCGCACTCTGCATCTTCTAGCCGAGCCGCTGCGCGCAGAGATCACGTCGGTCCAGCGGAGACCAAGCGGATACAATAGCACGTGAAACACGCTGAGTGACTTACAAGGAGCGGAGGGCGGAAGCAG
Organism: Dendrocalamus sinicus; assembly: GCA_036346575.1. Classification (NCBI taxonomy): domain Eukaryota; kingdom Viridiplantae; phylum Streptophyta; class Magnoliopsida; order Poales; family Poaceae; genus Dendrocalamus; species Dendrocalamus sinicus. Next base: position 38,276,412 of record CM070643.1, on the reverse strand, counting down.
GCGAGATACGGATGGGCTGAACCCGTCCTCGCGGGGGCCGTTCTGTCCAACATACTTCCCCCGGGAGGAGAGTGGCGCCGCCCCATACATTGTGAAATCCTCGGCTAGGTCGCGCAGGCTCATTCGACGGGCGACACCGACAAGACTCTGTAGCTTTCACGTGTCGTCAATCTCCGCCTTCAGACTCGGCGTACTGTTAAATGCGATCGGCCCACCTCGGCATTGCATTCTGCTCTTGTCGGTCACGGTGTAGTAGAACCACTGCCGAGTCCAGCTGGGCTCCCATTGCCCCGACGAGGCTGGCGCGGGGAACAACGTTGCGCACGACGCCCGGAGCACAAAGTCCACACCGCCGAAGTTGGACACCACCCCGCCAACCTTTCGGGGTCGACAGTGCGCGTCGTGTAGTGTGGCGAATAAGCTCACGCTAGGACTCCACCCCTCTGTCCGCATCGCCCACGTGAAGACAGCTAGGCGGAGTATTGCGTGGGGCGTCAATTGGGCTAGCTCCAACTTGTAGGCCCGCAGGACTTCACCCACGAACAACATGGAGGGCATTCGAAGGCCGACGTCGAAGAACGCGGCAAAAACAATCGCCTCCACCGCCGGGGGCCGGCCCGCCTCGCCCCGACGGGTAGGCGAGCCCCATCGCGATCCACGATCTTCCTCTCATCCACGAGACGCTGCAGCATCCCTTCGGTCATGTGGCTCTTCCCCAACACACGGGAACAGCAGCCTCCCGAGTGCTCCATGGCGTCCCACCACTTGTTGGCACGCGAGCTCCCCCGCGGCACCAGCTTGTACTCCTTGGAAGGATGGGACACCTCGCCCTGGCTAGGCAAGGAACCACTGCGGGGATGGTAGGTGGCGTCGTCATGGCTAGCCATCGCTCTTCATGACCAGGGAGGAAGAAGCAAGGAAAGGAGCAACTGGCGTGACAATTAGCACCTTATAAAGTCCGCTCGCCTCTCACATGGTTCGAAGCGCAGACAGATCAAACTCGCTGCGATTCGGCTACCCAAGATTTGGAAAGAGGAACCGCTGGGATCTAGAGGGCCGTGCCGGGTAGGTGATCAAGTAGCACACAACGCCTGCACGCCTTCAACACGCGTCCAACTTCCCTAGGGAAAAGGCGAACGGCCGCGGTCACGCAACCGCTCACATCCCATGACGCACCAATCATAAGGCGCCATGTGTCCCACCTCCAGAATAGCAGACTGCACGACGCGACAACCTAACTTCTGCCAGGCCAGGCGTCGGCGCGATTCCAGCCGCCATTAAAAGCGCACTACCGCCGCAAGGTCACAACAGCTACGAGCGCCACAATATCGGCGCCAAGCTTCAATCTTAGCGCGGGGGCAGCGCGGCGCGCGTTTCGCCGACAGGCGCCGGCCTCCACCGCCACCCGCTGAAGGGTAGGGAATGGAGCGCACGCGCGCGTTTGCCGACCAGGCGCCGCCTCCGCCGCCACCCGCTCGAAGGGTAGGGGCGGAGAGCGCGCGTCTACCTCGACCAGCGCCGACCTCGCCGCCACCCGTCCGGAAGGTAGGGGACGAGAGCGCGCGCGTCTGCGCCGACTGGCGCCCGGCCTCGCCGCCACCCGCTCGAAGGGTAGGGGACGGAGAGCGCGCGCGACTTCGCCGACTAGGCGCCAGCCTCCACTGCCACCCGTTCGAAGGGTAGGGAACGGAGCGCGCGCGTCTCTACCTCGACTAGGCGCCAGCCTCCGCTGCCACCCGTTCGAAGGGTAGGGGACGGAGAGCGCGCGCGTCTACCTCGACCAGGCGCCAGGCCCGCCGCCACCCGTCCGGAAGGGTAGGGGACGGAGCGCGCGCGCGTCTGCGCCGACCAGGCGCCGGCCTCGCGCCACCCCTTCGAAGGGTAGGGGACGAGAGCGCGACGCGTCTGCCGACCAGCGCGCCGGCCTCCGCCACCCGTTCGAAGGGTAGGGGACGGAGAGCGCGCGCGTCTACGTCGACGAGGCGCTAGCCTCCGCTGCCACCCGTTCGAAGGGTAGGGGACGGAGAGCGCGCGCGTCTACCTCGACCAGGCGCCGCCCTCGCGCCACCCGTTCGAAGGGTATGGGACGGAGTGCGCGCGTACTTCGATTGGCGCCGGCCTCGCGCAACCCGCTCGAAGGGTAGGGGCGGAGCGCGCGCGTCTACCTCGACCGAGCACCGGCCTCGCGCCACCCGTCCGGAAGGTAGGGGACGGAGCGCGCGCGTCTACGCCGACCAGGCGCCGGCCTCGCCGCCACCCGCTCGAAGGTAGGGGACGGAGAGCGCGCGCGTCTGCCGACCAGGCGCCCGGCCTCGCGCCACCGCTCGAAGGGTAGGGGCGGAGCGCGCGCGTCACGCCGACGAGGCGCTAGCCTCCGCCGCCACCCGCTCGAAGGGTAGGGGACGAGAGAGCGCGTCTACCTCGACCAGCGCGACCTCCGTCACCCGCTCGAAGGTATGGGACGAGTGCGCGCGCGTCTTTCGACAGGCGCCGGCCTCGCGCCACCCGCTCGAAGGGCGGGGGCGGAGCGCGCGACGCCTCGCCGACCAGGCACCGGCCTCCGCCGCCCCCGCTCGAAGGTAGGGGACGGAGCGCAGCGCGCCCTGCGCCGACCAGGCGCCAGCCTCCGCTGCCACCCGTTCGAAGGGTAGGGGACGGAGAGCGCGCGCCTACTTCGACCAGGCGCCAGCCTCCGCTGCCACCCGTTCGAAGGGTAGGGGACGGAGTGCGCGCGCGCCTCGACCGACTGGCGCCCGCCTCGCGCCACCCGCTCGAAGGGTAGGGACGGAGTGCGCGCACGCGTCTGCCGACAGGCGCGCCCGCCGCCACCCGTTCGAAGGGTAGGGGACGGAGCGCGCGCGTGTCTGCTTCAGCAAGCCACCTTCCATCCCAAACCTCGGGCTCCCCAACCACGAGCCTGGAGAAGTTCACAGGCCGCAGGGGACGGAGGGGGCCAAAGGACTCGGCGACATGGCCGGCCTGTGAAGCCTTTCACCATGAGAGGCTCCTGTCGTAGGGGTGGCCCCCACCTAAGCCCAGCAGGCCTGTCAGGAGGTTATAAGAACCAGAGTAACATGTGCAATGACATAAGTGCCCCCAATGAGGAGATATGGGTGTAAGGGCATAATTGTAAAAGCATACTTCATGTGAATATATATATACAGGATGAGGGGGAGGGTAAAGGGGAACACTCCCACCTCTCCACTACCATCTCTCTCTGTTTGGTCTGTAACCACAACAATGTTAGTACCCAAATCAAATCAAGAAACATGAGGTTCTTGGACTTAGGTCCATCTAATTTGGAAGAGTTGCTTTCTAGGTCACAAGAACACACCAAACCCTAAAATCTAAATTATTTCTTGCTCGTGAGGATCTGAGTCATAAGATGTTTCATAACATCTCTCATATGTCCTAACAAGGTAATCTAGACACAAGTTTGGCTAGAAGGGTGATCGCAAAACCACAAATCTTGGTCAAAACAAGGCTAAAACCGGCAAGACCTTGATTCTTTCTATAGAGTGATCTAGCTAGACAAATATTGATCCTAATGATCTACTAATGCCTTCTACGCATCATGGATCATAGTGAGAACAAGAGGAGCTTGAAAAGAGTCAAATCAACACAAGCGAAGGTAAGAACTCATGCAAAAAGAGACAATAACATAAGTCCCATTCTTACTCACACCATAAAGGAGAGAAGCATTAGCCTAAGCCTAGAACTCAACCTTATTTTCTTGCTTGCCCTAGCTAGCCTCCTCCTCTAAATAGCCAAACCAGCCCACTTAGTGGGCCTATATCTGCTAAGGATTGGAAAACCCATCAACCCCACTATACCGGGTTTTACACTCACACATACTCTTTTCAAAGCGCTTACAAGGATCAACCTACTAACATGCTAGGGATCGATCCACACCACACACACAAACCTAGTCTAAACTTAAACCACTTCCCTTATGTCTCTCGGTGCCACGGTTTTGGAGTAGGCCTCAAGTCTGATATTTAGCATTTTCCCGCAATGCCCTCGACGAAGTTTCCTGGAGCCTTCCCTTGACTCCATCTTCTTCTTGCCATGCAAGCTACCATGCACACCACATGTAGGTTGCTCAATGGCTTTCCTTCATCGGCAAGTCTCTCCCGTTTCTGACACCCACTAGTCCAAGTCCCACTTGAACCGACGAAGCCAATTTGATCCAACCTGTTGCTCGAACCTTCATTGAATGCATCCCTTGGCTTTGTCATGAACCATGCTTGAGCCGAACCATCCCACATGACCTCTTTCACCATTTTGGACCTCGATGTACCTTGATCTTGTCTTGGTCACCTGTTGTTGATCATAGTTGCCTCCAAACTTCTCTGCACATCCAAAGACCAAGAAATCATATCCGGGTACAAGTTTTTCATAACTTGACCCACGTTAGCATAAATATGTAACATGCAACAATGCAACCATGACCAGAGTTCCATGATCATTCCTTGATCAAATCTCCCACAATTCCCAATTTTAGAACCAACTCCCTTCACACAGTATAACCGCATATCCCATGCCGGTCATACTGCTCTAGTAGTACCTTCATCCACTGGGCGGTACTATCGGGCCTTACCCATTCTCGGTAATAGGGGAGTAGCATGATTGCTTGCTATGGCTGGTACGACCAATGAAACTCCAGTTATACCGATCTCTGGTAGTATCACAATTTAGCACCGGTACTACTGGAAATGACCCTCTCTGGAAAATAACTACTGCCATCTAACTCCCAATTGAACCGTATTTGCAGTAGTATCGTGGCTACCATGCCGATACTACCGCCTAGATAGTACCGCCAACATCTAGTCGGTACTACTGCTTCTGACCTAACAACAATCTAAATTTCAAGAAATTGCAACCCTTTGCAAAACCTTAGATTCAACTCAACCCAGCTACTAATTGCTCATCACAAATTGATCTAGACCTACCCACACGGTCTCTAGGTGGCATACCAGGTAATTCACCAGGAAAGACATTAGAGAACTCCTAAACCACTGGTATATCTATCACTCCTCTCCCTTGAATATTGTTTAATCCTACTTTAGGTTGTTTAAGTTTCATTCTGTTCCTAAAATATATCAGTCTAGAGCCATTTGATTTCCTTATGGTTGCATTTTTAAGTTCACAATCTATGTTCACCCCCATTAGCAGCTAACCAATCCATGTCAAGTATTACTTCCATATCGGTTAGACATATTACATGAAGGTCAGCTAAACATTTGTTATCCTGAATGATTATAGGTTGGTTTCTTCAGATTCATGTTATAGTTATAATTCCTACTGGGGTACTAACTCCTAATGACTTCTTCAATGTTTTGCACACAAATCTATTTTTGAGTAGGAACTTTTGAGAAATAAACGAATATGGGGCTCTATGATAAAAAAGAACGGTACCAATTGATGGTGGAAAACGATATGGAGCTCTATAATAAAAAAGAATGGTACCAATTGATGGTGGAATAAGTAATTTACCAGTGACAACATCTATTTATTCTCCTAGCTGTTCAGCTGCTACGTGTTTCAGTCTAGCCTGTCCTCCTGGCTGACCTCGCCATCCGGCACCCCTTATCGTTGCATTCCTAGGTCATCTCTGTCCTCACCCAACTTCTGGATACTGCAGTTGAGTCAGCACCCATGGCACTGGGTTTGGTTGTATAGGTGGTTGTTGCCACACTTTTTCACCTCATTTTACCCTTCTTTTGATCAAATAAAATCGTAAAAAGAGGCATTAAATTAGGATTTAACCCAGATAAATGTAGTTTTTAGGGTGGCGGTGGTGCTATCTTCTGGAGGATGGGTTGGGAGTAGGGTTTAAAAAAAGCTCGAGGTTGATTCGAGTTTGGCTCGAGCTCCAAACGAGTCGGGTTCATGCTTGATCTCGAACTCACAAGCTTCAACGAGTCGAGCTCGAATAGCTTGTGAGCTTCAACAAGCCCATCTGCACCCTAAGCCTTTCTGTTTCATACTTGTTCCTATTAAGATATGCATGCTATTATATTATGAGTTGTGATAATTTTTATATTCTCACTTATTGAATATTGCTACATGTTAACTCTTACCGAGTTTACTCAAGGCAAGATGGAGCTTGAGTTTTTTTATTGATGAAAATTAGTGTATGTTGAATTATTGACTATTATCGAGCTTACTCGACCCAAGGTCCAAGCTCAGACCCTAACTCAGGCTTGCTCGAGCTTAGCTTAAGCTTCTATCGAGCTTAACTTGGGAGGGCATGCTCACTCGAGCTCGGCTCGTTTACAGTCCTAGTTGGGAGGGTGAGAGCAAGGGGTTTTATATGATCAAGGAAGATGCTGGGATCCATTAGACATTGATCCAACAGTCCAAGAGAGAGAGAGAGAGAGAGGGTATTTAGGGGTATTCTCACTACTTGATTACTACAACCAATCCCATCCCATTCCTCCAACAAACACCAACTTATACTATTCCGGATCATCCCGTCCCTCCAACCAAACAAAATTGGGGATCATCCCATCTTCTCAACCAAATAACCTACTTAGACCATTCCATCTCATCCTATCTAAAAAACAGAATCGATATCGTGAGGACGTCTAATACAGGCGTTTCATTTGTATGCTCGCATCCCCGTTAATTATGCATCCAATTGCTCCTGATGTGGCCTACCAACACATGAGAAGATGTCAGACAGCTTTGAGCCCCATGTGTCCCTATCCACCATCACATGTTCTTATCCTCTCGCATGTAACTCTTGTTCATTTCCTATCGTCTCCATCAATCCACCAAATGACCATTCTCCTCATGGTGAGCCAGAAGCAATAGCACACGCCTTGCCTTCTCTTTATTTCTCTCGGTGTCGCCACACTCGAGTTCACGTGAGGAGCAAGCAAGTGTCCTATTTCAAGCCTGCGAGAAGCCACCATCGCTCTTACTCGTGCAAGACCAGCGTTGCTGGTACTAACCAGTGTTGCCATAGCCAAGTGAGGTGCCATGCCTGCATCGCCTAAAGCAAAGCGCACTGACACCACCTTTGAAGTCAAGGCCAGTGAGTCGGCTATTTGCTATATCAATAGAATTTTTTTTTGTGTAATTGTGATTTAAGATGTTGTAGCAAGTTACTAAATTGTTGCATTGAGTGATTCCATTTGTTGCAACATGTCTTCTCAAATGTTGAAGCATGAGATTTTTTTGTTGCACAAGAAATTTTTTTGTTGTTACAATTGGATGTTAGTTTTTGTTGTAACCATTTGTGATTAGTTGTTGCAATCATAGGGGGATTTTGTTGCATGTTTACCGGATCTATATTGTGCCTAATCGAAAATTTGTTGCAACAAGGTTTAATTTTGTTGCAATAGGTTTTTATTTTTGTTGACCCAATAAGTCAAATCTGCTGCGTATTTTTGTTAGCTAATTTCATGAGGTGTTATATGGAAAGCAAAGATTTATTGTAAGCTTAGGAACAATTGTTGCTGATTTCATGGGGTGTTGCATCGGAAGCTGTTGTATATATTATAGAGAAATATTATGTCCGAATGTACAGAACTAGTATCGGATCGGATGTCCGGATGCTAGCCGTTTCCAAAACGACCGTCCCATCCTACTCCATCCAAAAAAAAATCATCCCATCCAATCTCGTGCTTCTCACCTCGTACTTACTATAACTAAACGCTATCCTTAGTGTGGTTGAACCCAGCACGTATGTAAGGTTTTTTTTTTGGGTGTGAGAAAATATTATGTCCGAACGTACAGAACTAGTAATCGGATCGGACGTCCGAATGCTAGCCGTTTCCAAAACGACCGTCCCATCCTACTCCATCCAAAAAAAATTATCCCATCCAATCTCATGCTTCCCACCTCATACTTACTATAACTAAACGCTATCCTTAGTGTGGTTGAACCCAGTACGTATGCAAGGTTTTTTTTTTGGTCTGAGAAAACAGTACGTAGGTAAGTTGATCCTCTCCTTGATCGTGACGCAACACCCAGTTCTAGCTAATTAGCAGAGCCCACTTACGATGCGGATGCATTCTGGCTAATTAAGTGGACCAGTTCTTGTCTGGTCCACTTAGCGCAGTTCTTGTCTGGTCCAGTTAGCAAGCGCATCTGTATCTGTATGGACTATATGGTGAGAAGGGCCCTCCCAATTCAAGTAGTTGAATTTTTTTAGGGGAATTCAGGTAGTTAATTTGGTCCAGTGCATCAAGAAAAGCATGGTTCCCGGGCACAAGAGCAAGGCTATGTTTTAGTGGAGTAACTAAATATTTGGTCCTAGATCTGTCTGTTCGAGTGTTGTGTTGGATCATGTTCAGAGATGCATTCAATTCAGAGATGTAGGCTCCAATTAAGCCCAGCCGATCTAGTGTCGACGTTCAGTTAAAGTACTGATATGGAGAAGCTTAGGACCCAGGCAGCTAGCTTTGAGGTGGCTAAGAACATGAATGGCTGAATGCTCTGTATGTGCATAGGCCTCTTCCATCTTTCAGGCTTGTTTGTTCAATTCGCCACTTCCATCTTGTTTACTCTTTCCTTGAAAAAAGGGGTTCAGAAATACTCCAGTTGAGCATGTGAGCCTTGAATTGATCATCTCGGAGGGATGGAGACGTCCTAACTAACCTGCAGCAATCAATCAAGTCAATTCAATACGCCGGAAGCAGCCGGCCGGGACCAATAAGCTTAGGCCGATACACATGTATTATATATACCACTGCATATTTATATATCTGCATTGTTCATATATGTAGAATCATTCATGCATCGGACTTTTCATTGACTATTCTTCTCTACTGCTTTAGTTCCATCTAGCTATATGTTGCGTCTCTTGTTCCTATCCGATAATTCCATCGTATTCATGCATCAGACAATTGTTTCATGCACCAAACCTAGCAGCTAGCAGCAAACTCTGGTTGTCATGCGTCCTCCACAGTACCAACACCTGCTACATATACACCAATCTTCATTTTGCTATATTAATGTTCAAGTTTAGTTGTTTTGTTCCACTTCCACTACCTACGATATATATGGTAGTACTATTCTTATTCTCCTACCCTCCGGCCCAAACTGAAACTACTACCCAAAAATAATGCAAAGAGAGACTAATGCAAATGCCAGGGATCGAATTCAAATCCAGAATGCCAAGGAACAATTGCATTGTTTCTTGTAAAACTACCGTTAAGTTCCTGTATTTCAGACTACGTGAATCTAGATCTATACCAACTAGGCCCTCCTTTGGGATTTTCTTTATTTAGTCAGCCTACCTGAAACCAATCATGTTCCTGTGCTTAGCAATAGCAAGCAATTAAACAGGAGTTTTGGTCTTCGGAAACAGTTTGTCAGTACTTAAAATGTTAAAAGCAGTACAAATGTGAAATCCCTTGTCAATTTTTCTTTTGGGAACGGACCGAGATCATTCGTTTAATCAGAAGCAAAGCTACAATCTAATTGAATACATCGAGCTAGAAAGGCCTGCGTAGTACTATACTACTCTACTATTGAGCCACGCACATACATCAGCAGCAGCTGGGCACACATGCATGTGCCAAGCAAGCTTTTACGAGTTTGCATGGAACCTTACCACCAGCGCATGCATGCATGCATGGCCTCCTTTTTCTTCTTTTCCATGCATCCTGGACAATGCTTGTTTGTGGCAGCTAGCATGGAGATCGAAATGAGGTACTACTGCATGTGCAATTGCAAAGATTGGAATATTAATACTTGGCGTGTGGCCTAATCGTCACCGCGTTGCAGTGGCGGAGCCAGGATTTAGTTACGTCCCGGGCTCAATGGTGGAATGATCTAGGCTGGATCATGAAAATGTTACTTAGAGTGGACTGAATTTACCCAGACTATACACTAGATATTTTTCCACACCCTAGACTGAAGCCTGCTCTACCCGAGGTGTGGATCCGCCCCTGCCGCGTTGTATTATCTTTCTATCTCCTTTCATGAAATGGCGCGCAAGTCCTTTTGTGTGTTCTCGAAAAAAGATTGGAATATTAATGGAGAGATATGGCGCTGCCAAAATTAAGTTGTTATGAGGCACCATCTATCTGGGCAAATCTCTATATATGGGAGGCAAATCATAAATTAATAAAGCTAAATTGGAGTTGGGACGACCCCAATGGCACCCATTTGGTCTGCAAATTAATTTGAAACAACTACTTATATTTAAGAGTAGTAAGCCACGCACATGTAAGATTTGTTTCTGATGATTAACTAACTACTGATCAGTAGTACGATTCAGAAGAATGCACGGTTATATATGGTGGCTAGGACCAAACAGATAGCCAGGCCACCCGATCCAAGTTACCATCAATCCTAAAAATATATAGAAAATTTTTTTTAATAGCAACAGTAGGAAAGGATCCTACTAAAAGAGTGTATTAATGATTTTTAGAAGAAGATACATGCAGTATTTACAAAAGTAGGAAAAAAGAAAAGGAAAAATCAATCAAGACTATCAACCAATTCTCAATGAATGGTTGATAAGCTTTCTATGTTCTATGGATAGCCATAGTAAATTCATGCTTGAAAATGTTTCTTCAACCTAAGAAATCCAAGCTAATATGTTGGAAAATCATATTATTCCTTGTTTTTCAGATTTCCCAAGCAGACATAACTATAATCTCTATATAAAAAGGTTGGGAAATATTTTGCTTGAGATCCAAAATAAACTCATGAACTGAGAAGCCCTGAGTTCTTGATGGGCATATATAGGCCATGTTTGTTTATGCTTAGGATTTTTGGCTTATACCTTAAAGCCAGCTTTTTAGCTTAATCAGCTTATAAGCACCTAGCTTTTAAGCAAAGCCAACTAAGGCCCTATTTATTTATGTTTAGGCTTTTTGGCTTATTGTCTTCAATAATGAATATCTAAAATACACCTTCACAAGTGAGCTAAGCTAAGAAGATATCAAATTCACACATCACAGTTTAAGAATCACATATGAATATGCAACCGATCATGCATGAACAAATAACAAATTCACAAATAATGTATGAACACACAATAATCAGTGGTAATTTACAGAATTTTGAGAACTACATTGAACATGAAGCACTGATCAAGGGAAGAGAGGCCGGCGGAGTTGGGGCATGGGGACGAGGGATGCCGATGGCATTGGGCGCGGGGAAGAAGAAGGTCGGTGGAGTTGGGGCGCGGGGAAGAGGGAGGCTGGTGGAGTTGGGGTGCAGGGGAAGAGGGATGCCGGCGGCAGCAGATGAGGGGAAGAGGGAGGCTGGCAAAGTTGGGACGCTGGGAAGAGGGAGGCTTACGGCGGCGGGCATGGGGAAGAGGGAGGCCGACAGAGTTGGGGCATAGGGACGGTGCCAGTGAGAGTTAGGGTGCAAGGACGGCAGCATCAGGAGATGGAGATGGTGAGGGAAGTGAAGGAGAAAAGAAAACGGAGTGGGAAGGAGGAAAAGGTGAAAAAAAATGAAAGGATTTGGAGTTATATATGAATGGCATTTAGTGGGTAATTTTAGTGAACTAGCGTGGCAAAGGGATATTCCATTTTGCAAAAGCCAAAAAAAGCACATCTCCTGTGGCTTTTGCCTTTTAGACTTAAAATGGCTTAAACTTTTTATAAGCTAAATGAAAAGGTCACATCTTTGTTTAGGCTTAAGCTTTTTTGTTTATAAGCCAGATAAAAAGCCTAAACAGACAGGGCCATAATCCCAACATGGTTGTACAAAAGGATGTTGGCCTAGGAATGGAACCAGACGCACATACACGGTGGTCCTAAACTCACACGAACACCTCTGCACAACTCAAGACACACAGGAGATTTAAGCTGCATCAATCCGCCGCTTGCTTTTTCATTTTCTCATCTATTTATAGACTCTGATTACAAGTGTACAGGCGAAAACTACCCAACTCTTCTGGCCATGATCTCTATAACTCGCACACTCCCCACTACCTGTATGACTTGCTCCACTAATCATCACACTCGGTTTAGTGGACACGACTAGTCACCTGTAGACTAACTGTAATCTGGCCCAGTCTACAATCGCACACAAACTTCAGGTCCTCTTCGGGTTCTCCTTCGAGTTCTTCGTCCATGTCCTATCGACCATGGTTCCTCGACCATGCTTCATGACCATGGCTGCTCGATGCCTTCGACCATGGTGCCTTCGACCGCTTCACTGACCACGGTTTGTCGACCACATCATCGACCACAATTTCTTTGACCACTTCACCGAACACGGTTTGTCGACCAGCATCTCTGACCACACAGGTCTTCTGAGCATGACTGGGTACTGTAGCTTACGAGTATCAACCATCGCCACAACGTAGCTCGACTAATGACTGCGACTTCTATGACTACTGTGCTACGACCACAATAGCACGACTATTGCCATAGTACTACTCTGAGTACTGACTGCATCGACTTACGACTACGACCACTGCAGTTTGACTAACGACTACGACCACTGCGTAGTTCGACTTATGACTACGACTACTACAACTAGTCTCCGATTCTAGAGTCTCCTACTGCTCTCTAGCTCTGGGTCTTCAACTTGCACTTGACACATGACAACAGAGTACTCAACACATGAGTACTTGACACACAACTACAGAGTACTCAACACACGAGTACTCGACATACGACCACTAACAACAACACAAACAAGATTAGTTCCAACAACCACCCCCTAATCTTGTTGCCATTATTCTTAAGTACCTTCACTCCGACCTTCAGAGCAGTGCCAATTCATCATCGGCATTAGCCATCACGAGATGCGCCTTCGCCTTCTTCGGCTTGTGGCACTCACTGGCAAAGTGCCCTCATATGCCACAGTTGTAGCACTTCACCTTCTACTTGTTGGACCTCCGCTCACTAGTCTACGAGTCATTGTCATCCTCATCATCATTGTCGTCCTCATGGTCATTCCAATGACCATGACCATCTTTGACGTGGCCACCACCACGATCACGATTCTTCCTCGCGCCATTGCTTGACCCTTCATTCTTCCTCCCATTGAGAGTCTCCCACTACACGTGCATGAGCAACATATGCTTGCTCTGTTTTGCGTCGATTCCGACGCGCTCATCATAGGCCTTGTACCCCTCGACAAGGTCTTCGACTGTAAGGGTCTTCAAATCGACGCACTACTCGATGGAGATTACAAGCTGCATGTAGCGCGTCGGGGCGACCCGAAGAAACCTACGAACAACAGCAATCTCGTCCACCGTGGTGTCGCCCAAGGCTCGGATGCCAGAGATGACCGATGCCACCCGACCAGCGAAGTCTTCGACAGACTCCCTTTCCTCCATCTTCAGCCCTTCGAGATCTCTCTTGAGAGACTACAGCTTGGCTTCGTGCATGTGCTCATGCCCCTTGTCCCCCGTCATGATCGCCTCCCATGCCGAATTGGCTATGTCCTTCCCGGCGAGAGAAGACATGGCCTCTTCTGGCACCGACTGGTAGATGGTGTACAATGCCATCCGATCCTTCTGGTACTCAGTGGCACCAGGTTCCATTGCTTCCCACACACTCTGAGCCTGAAGCGCCACCCGCATCTTCATCACCCAGACGGTGTAGTTCGTGTGGTGAGCTACGGGTACGACAATGTCACCGCACTCTCCCTCTTCATGGCCACCTGCGAGCTGGAGGTGAATGAATCACCTCGAAGCAGCCCACGAACCACTGACAGAGACACACTCCTTCCTTCTCTCGGCATCTTCTCGACTCACGGGAATCACCAAGTCTTGTTTTTCGACACATGAAAGTCTTCCTTCGGCTTCTTCTCCAACTCACAGAGAACACCAAAGCTCTTATACCACTTGTTGGCACAGGGACAGAACCAGACGCGCACACACGATGGTCGAAAACACACATAAACACCTCTGCACAACTCAAGACACATAGGAGATTTGCACTGTGTCAATCCGCCGCCTATTTTCCATTTTCTCATATATTTATAGACTCTGATTACAACTGTACAGGCTAAAACTACCTGACTCTTTCGGCCATGATATCCATGACTCGCACACTCCCTACTATCCGTACGACTTGCTCCACTAACTGTAATCTAGCCCGGTCTACAATCACACACAATCCTCCAAGTTCTCTTCGAGTTCTCCTTCGAGTCCTTCGACCATGTCCTATCGACCACGGTTCCTCGACCATACCTCATGACCACGACTACTCGATGCCTTCGACCACGGTGCCTTTGACCACTTCACCGACCACGGCTTGTCGACCACATCTTCGACTATGGTTTCTTCAACTACTTCACCAACTATGGCTTGTCGACCAGCATCTCCGACCACACAGGTCTTCCGAGCACGATCAGGTACTGTAGCTTACGAGTACCGACCATTGACCACAACGCAATCGACTGATGACTACGACCACTGTAGCACGACTACTGCTCTGAGTATCGACTGCATCGACTTATGACTATGACCACTGCAGTTCAGCTTATGACTACGACCACTATGTAGTTCAACTTACGACTATGACCACTTGTAGTTCGACTTACGACTAAAACTGCTACAACCGGTCTTCGACTCTGAAGTCTCCAACTGCTCTCTAGCTCCGGGTCTTCGACTTGCACTCGACACACGACTATAGAGTACTCAACACACGAGTACGACCACACAGTACTCAACATACGAGTACTCGACACGACTACACAGTACTCGAACACGCTGAGTACTCGACATACGACCACTAACAACAACACAAACAAGATTAGTTCCAACAAAAGACAGCTCCAAAATAGGTGGTAAATTGGTAAATAGTCTCCTCATTCTTCCGATCACATAAAACGCAATTATAATTATCTAGACTAAATTTTTTCCTTCGTAATAAACTTCTTGTGTTGAGTCTGTCTTTGAGTAGTAACTAGAAAAAGATCTTATGCCTAAGTTGACAAGTACTTTTCAAAAACTTTTCATATGCTTGATGAGATAATGGCAAGTGAAATAAATCTGGAAAAATCTCCAATTACAGAACTAAAGTTAAAGTACTCTTATCATTTTTGACAAATGAGAATAGTTCAGGCTTCTGTATAAAAAAAGGCGACTATTCCATAGATCCTTTCAAAAGAAAACCGTATTTCCTTTATCTAGTATGTAGAAAGCCATTCGTTTATAGAGCTCCAACAATTTAAATATATCTTGCCACTAGTGACAAGGACATCCTTTCCATAGATACAACTGTGCCGACTCCACAGCAAACTCAACAAACTGAAACTATGATACAAGGACCAATGACTCGAGTGCGAGCACGTCAACTTAACCATCAGGTGAATGCGTTCCTAAGTTTGCATACAAATGTTTCAAAGAATGACATACTACTTAATTCTTGTGATGATTTAATTGTACTTAGAAACCATGGGGAAGAACCACGCGAGCTTAAGTGTAGAAGTGGAACCGTCAAGCGCAATCCAAGTCCTATTCGCTAGTTCGACTCAGAATCGGCCTTTTTAATAGAGTCTATTTCAAACGGCCATAACTTTTGATCCAGAAGGCTTCTCGGGGCCCGTGAGTACTCTTTGGAAAGCTCTTGGAGTCTACTTTCAGATGGATCTAGTCTTACCTTCAAACTCCATTCAAGCCGATCAGAAACGGCCAAACAAGTTGTGTCACTTTCCAGTCCGAGTCAAAAGTGGGCCTTGGGCCTTGTAATCGAGTCTTGTTTGGCTTCCAAAGTGTTTTGGCCGATCCTCCACCTCCTGTGTCTCTTAAATAGGCAGCCGCACCCTCTTCTAGGGTTTGGGTTTTTCTTAAGAGATTATTCTGCTTAGCAGTTTCACCGCACGTTCGGTTGAGGAACCCTAACTTGTAAACTTAATCTTTATTCGCAATACAATTTCAGATTGCATGTTGTGCTCTCTTGCTTGTGTTCTCGATTCGCTTGCAGGAGATAGTCTTCTTGGCGAGGTCAACCGCGTTCGGCACGGTTGATAATCAACGGAGCAGTGATGTAGTGATTGCGAGGGGTTCGATCTATTTTGATCAGAGCCTTTAGATCATCAATATCGTGTTCTCCACAATCGACTTATCAGTATCTTTCAAAAAAATTCAGTCTATCGTCACATTAATCAGAGCGATCCATCATTTCTTTACTATTACCAGCAGAGAAGACAAGAGAATTGCTGCCGCCTAGTCTACGGGTGGTTAAGTAATTTAGACTGGTTGGTGCAGATGTACCTGTGTACCTGCCAGTAGTGCCCAGTTCACATGAACAAGAATATTTAAATGGCAGGTAGCCAGGAAGGTCTGGGTAGAAAATAAAGTACACTGCTCGTAGATACTATCCTTAGTTATAAAAGATGGACATTTTAGGATATATATATATATATAGTCAAAATTTGTAAACTCTAGTTATCGATATTATAAAAATAATATGTGTAGATTTATCTCAAGAGTATTTTTATAATATTATAATTTTATTAATATATTGTAATAAAATTAAGTTAGCAGTCGAAATTGTATTTTCGAGACGTACTCTAGCTATGCGAACAAAGTGAGCGTAGACTGTGTAGTCTTAGGTACAGCTAACCAATAGAAAAACCAGTACATGCACTTAATTTGTAGCTATATGCTCACATAGCGCGCATCGATCGTCGTACTTGGTTATCCAGACATGTTTTGGAATGTCGCCTTGTCCCTCTGGATTGATCTACGGCTGGATGCATATATGCCAGGTTCGTACGCCATGCCCAGCGTGGCCGCTTCATGGCCGTATGCACAGCTAGCTTGTAAATTTGCAGGAACGACGCATCATGTACAATTCCTACACGCTCGCGTAGTAGTACACTAGTAAATGACATGCAAGTAGGACATTAACCTCGGCACATATATATATATATATATATATATATATATATATATATATATATATATATATATATATATATATATATATATATATATATATATATATATATACTATTCATTAATTACGCATAAAATAAACGTGCAACTCGATCGACCCAATCAACAAATCGCCCCACCAACTCATTACACGGACGGTTACTAACGAGGTTAATTATCGAAAAAGTTACTATCATTTGCACACAAAGTTATTATCTATAATTTATGAAGTTACTATCGTCTGTACGTGTAGGTAATTTCGCAATGTCAAAATATATTCAATATGGATCTTGTTTTGTTAAGCTCGTAATTCGAACATAATGATGCAATTGGATCGCAGATTAGACTTTTGATAAAAGAGTTATTTTATTTTTTAACTTGTAAACAAGATAAAAAATTACAAGTCAAGTGCATTATTCTCTTCTCTCTCCTGCTACATGCATGCATGTTGTTGTTATGAAAAAGTTACTATCTCCTTAATATAAAGTTATCATCTATAATTTATCAAGTTATTTACATTTGCAAAGTTATTATCTCATACATAAAAAGTTATCATCTGTAATTTATAAAATTACTATCCAGCCGAGTTAGCACGAACTACACCAGTTGGCACGGTCGTGCGTGTGGCCAGCAACCCACGTGTAGCATGTGCTCACGCGCTGATTAGCGCAACAGCGCGAACGCATGTGTGTGTTTGTGTGTGTGTGTGTGTATACTCAGGGATCTGGTTGCTATAATGTATGGTGGATAATGGTTTTGGGTGTAAGATATGGGACAGAGTGATGCAGTATGGAAGGATGATATGCAAAAGTTTTATTTTTATTTTTAATTAATATTAAAACATGAACAGGAATGACAAATAGTAAATAAGAACAAGAACATAAATAGTAAATAAGAATATATACATATACAGTAAAAAAGAATAATATTTAAAACATACGGAGTACACAAAGAGCTAGATGATATAAGAACATATATGATACAGAATAATAGAACATATGCTTAAACAATATGATTAGAACATACGCATAAATTTAAAACAGAATGATTAGAATATATACATAAACATAGAATAGAATGATAAACCTATGACAAAAGTAAAGAATAGAATGAGTAGAACATATATAATACAAAGAACTTAGAATAGAGTGGACAAACTTAAAATATAAGGAGGTTTAGAGAGAAATCGTTCTGGCGTTCATCTATATACCTTGATAAATAGAAGGTAGATCCTTCTGAGTAGTTCACCAGAAACTATATAAGTTCTTAATTATACAAATCACACATATATTTTATAGTCTTACACACTCGACTCGCAAGATCAAGTCTTTATTTAGAAAAGCTACTACTTATTTACACTAAGTAGTGGAGTGGTAGCGAGGCGAAGTGATGATGGAGTGATGTGTTTGAGCGATGGTGGAATGGGTTGTGAAGGCGGTGTGAGGGTTGCTCTTCAAGCTCAGCTTTGTGCCCTTTATATAGGGGTCACTACCCCTGGAGATAAGTATGGGTAAAGATTCCTCATGATGACGTCTTTTGACCATTGATATTATTCTGTATGATGACACTTTAAACTTCAGGGGGTCATGATAAAACTTTAGACCTCCAGAAAGAATATTCATCGTAATAATGCTTTTGATCAGACTTTATTCCATTTGCAATAGTTCAGATTCCTTCTACAAATAGTAGATAGTACATCAAATAATTGTCCTTCCTGTCAGCGAGGATCCGCCGTGAATAATTATTGCTAGTCGCTGTCGTCATTTATTATCATTGATGCAAAGGTTGTGCCTTCAACTTCATCTAGTTGAAGTAATTCATACCAATCTAGCATTTGCCGATATTCTTTCCTGATTAAGGTTTCTTCGCCATAATTTGATTTTATGAGGCGTCCAATGCCTTTGTGTAAGAAACCATTATTGCCACCACACCATATGTTCATTATTTTATTTTGAAAAATCACCTGATATGTGGTGTCTAGATGAATGCTTTCCTCAATTTCCATGGCCTTCTTGAACCATCGCCGCTTGCCATGATTCGTGTTCTGAGAGAAAAGTTCCCTATGTTCTTCTGTTAGGACACCAGTCCTTCTTTTGTCAAGAAAGTTGAAATAGCCTTTGAAAATATAAATATCATGCATTGCAGGCCTTATTGGTGGCTTGAACCTTAGAAGAGTAGAATAGAAGATTATTTTGTATCTTCCTCTGGGAAACAACAGTCTCCTGCACGCTTCTTTAACTATGACCAAGGTCAGATTGAAGGAGTTGATCTAGTATGCCATAAATGATATGGACTAGACCCTGGTCTATGATACCCTGAAGGGAAATATCTTTGTGAGTTTGTATTTGTAGGCCTTAAAAAAAATTTGAGATCTATCTCTGCCCTCAATATTATGCATTTGTGGTATGCCTGAAAATCACTTGGTCATCGAAGTGGAGGAGCGAAAATATATGAATATTTATTCTGATGTTAGGGTTAATTTCTATTCTCTCACATAGGTCAACAATGTATTCTTGGAGGTCTGAGAATACTCTTATTTGTCTCTCGTGGTATTTTTCCAGATTAATTCTATGATATCTGTTCCTAGGCAAGATAATGTTTGTTTAGTTTTAAAACTCAATCTGGAAATAAAGATCTCATGAGTAATATTGCCAAAGAGATCTTTTGAGGCCATGCTTTCTTTTTTCTCTTATTTTTGTGGCTACAATCCCCTCTTTATTTTTTTTTTGTGGCTATGTGTGCGTTCTGACAATGCAACAGTTTTAATGTGTGGGAATGCTATGAGTAATTCTCTGATATTTATGCAAGTAGGGAATGCAATTGTAGTGTATACATATGTTTGTTTGCTGATAGAATCATTATTTGGGGAGCTGTTATCTTGACTCAATACTTTTGGATCATTTGGTGATCTTATATCAATGTCTAATGACTTTGATGATCCATCATCTAGTCTCAATATTTTTGAACAATCTGGTAATCTCATATCGAGATTCAATATCTTAGAATCATTTGACGATCTGACATTCAAATCTGATGTCTTTGGGGATTCCAATGATCTGATACCCATATATAGTGCTTTTGGAGGTCTTCCTTCCATTTTGGAAAAGTATATCTTGAAATCTTGATTCAGGAGCCTCTTCTGATGGCATACAATCTGATGATCTTGTCCATTTATCTTTAGCATCATATAATTGAGGTAATAAGCCAACCTGTTTAATGTATGGGTCTTTTCATTCTTATTCTTTGCTCACCATAATTTATTACCAACAAGACTCATGGTCCTTGGTATCATGGTTGACGGATGAACACATGGTCCGGCGGCTAGCTAATGCTGCTGAATAGTAGCAGCACGTACTAGTATTATTCAGCCTTTTTTCCCCTGTTGAGAATGGCACAGCCTAGCAAAATTCGGCTAGCTAGCTTGTTTGTGATGAGACAGGCTGAAAAGCGTCGCACTGTTGTTTTCTACTATCAATCTAGCCTTGGATCGATGGATGGATCGATCTGTTGTGCACGTGCCATCAAGTTTGATTATAGTATATGCCTGCCTCGTGCAGTACAACTGCAAATTTTGTACTCCACAGCCCGCAAGCTGCATTAATTAATTACTACTGGTAGTAATTAGCCCGGATATATTTATAAAGGAAGGAATTTGAAATTAAGATGCAGCTGACAGATCATCACATCACAGATATCGCACGGGATGGGCTTCAGCTAGGATTTAGGCGCCGACTGCTTAAAATTATATTATAACTAGTTAAAATTATACTATAACAGATGATAATTTATTTGGTACAATTAAATTTTAAAAAATTTAAAAATAAAAAATATGTTAGTCAATCACGGATAATGCAAATAAATACAGAAAAATGAACCGATAAAAAAGCTTAAAAAACCAAAAATAAAAGAAAAAAAATAAAATTTAGGCAAGTAAAAAATAAATTAAAAGTTAGAAGTTTAAATCGAAATAAGGGGGACTTTAGCCGTTGATCGAATCGATCGATGTCCTTAATTGCGCACGCTTGCATCTCCCTTGTACCAACGTTGTTTGGATGCGTGCTGTTAACTAGTTCCCCTCTGTCTAAATATACATAAGGGCACTCCTAATGCAGAAACTATGAGATAGTTTCTATACTTGCCAATTAATATAGACACTACCCATAGAAACTATACTTCCAATGGATAGTTTCTACAAATAAAATTTTCATCCAATCATTTATCTTCTCTCTCCTATCATCTACCTATCACAGCTCTTTCTATCTTGGTTCCTGTGTAGATATGGTGTCTATATAAGAAACCATTTCCTTATCTCTCCTCCTTAACTCCAATGACACATCAGCATTTTGCTTACTTGGCACCTTATTTAATACCATAGAAATCATCCATAGTTTCTGCATTGGGAGTGCTCTAATGGCCTTCGTATCTTCCGGAGATTTATGCACGCCTCTTTAGAGCAAGTATTATAAGAGGCTATAAACTGGCTGTATACTGAGATGGAGGAGAGAGAAGAGAGGTGGACTGTAAGTTTACAGCCAGCTGAAGCACAAGAACCAAGAAACTTTGTGAGAGGAAGGGGTAGGTCATACAGCCTTCAGCTGGCTGTAACTACTATATGAGTAGGCTGATAAGTGGGTTGTAAGTATCCATATAGCCAGCTGAAGGCTGTATTATAAAGCTTGCTCTTAGTAGTACTAATTAACTTTTGCGATCGACGGGAGAGCAAAGGAAATGCCTATTTCTTTCTCTTTTTTTTTCACTTCACATGCTGGCGCTGTGTTTGCTAGCTTGAGTAATATCAGCATGATGGCAGCAGTAACTTCTTTGCGGCCAGAAATTAAAGGATGCCACTGTGTTATGTGTACCGAAAGAAAAGAAAGGAAATGCGGTGCCTGCAGGCGTACAGGTCGTCGGACACACGCAGAGAGTGAGGGGCTAGGGAGGGGGAGCAGCAAAGTAGCAAAGCAAACAAGGCATGAATACAATCCAGTCGATTTGTGAATTTTTTTAAAAAATAATTCATATTTTATTTGAAATAACAGAAAATATTTTTTTTTACAGAAATAGCCTCTAGTCGTCCAACCTTTAAGCGATTGGATCCTATCGCCTAATGGCCACATGGCACGCAAGTAATCCGTGGGCCGTTGATGACATAATTACAGTCGCCGAACCGTCAGGCAACTGCTTTAAGTCGTCCAGCGGTTAGGTGACTGTAAATCTAGTCGCCCAATCCTTCGGCGACTAGAGGCGCATATAAATCAGTCGTGTGTCCAAGTCACCGGCATTTCTTCCACCCACTCCGCGTGGTGAAGAGAAGGCAGAAGGGAAAGAAAGAAGAGAAGAGGAGAGGGAAGAAAAAGAGGAGAGGAGAGGGAGAGGGATAGGGATAGGGAGAGAAAGAATGAGAGGTTTTGCTACTTCTGTTAGGTAAAATTTTTTATATATTGTTGCCAATATTTTTTGTATGAAGTAAATATTACAACTTTAGTATAAAAACTTTAGTCAAGTAGTTATAGAAAATTAGCAGCCGTAAAAACCTGTAGTTGTAGAAAATTTAGTGAACATAGTTATAGAAAATTAGCATCCGTACAAAATTGTAGTTGTAGAAAATTTAGTCAATATTATGTACAAATTAAGCATCCGTAGAAATTTATAGTTATTAAAAATTAAGTCAATACTTTTGTACGAATTAAATAGTTTCTGTGTACAAAATAATAATACGTAATATTTATTATTAATTATGAATGAATGTAATATCATTAGTATATTGAAAAATCACGTATACCGTTATAACTGATACATTGGCATTTAAATCAATATTTCATGTAAATTATCAAAATCTATTAGAAATTATTTACAGTAGGAGAGAGCTCGAGCAGCAAGACAAGAGCGGCATCGGTGCGAGATTTGCCAATAGGGAGTTAACACTATGAGGGTAGTGTAGTTGGTTATGATATGGGAACGGTCATTAAAATATAAATTACAGTACATTAATACTTCCATAATGTGTGATGTGATTTGACTAGTTGTAACATTGAAAATATGTACAGGCAGACATCAGCAATGCCGATACCCATTACATTGAAAGTGCATTATGGTGTCGGCACCATTTGTGAATGTCCGAAAGGTGTTGACTTGAGCGATTTTGCGCAAGCCACTCTGGTACACTCGAATGGCGAGAAATGCTCGAATCGCAAATGTGATGTACTAGCTCACTCGCAGTTTCTCCTGGGACCCTGAGGTTTGCAGCATTGTCATACAAAGGCTTTGGAAACAGTCTCCCACGGACATTAGGTGGGAGTTGAGAAAATTGATGCGCACTATTGCATGGAAGGGGTTTGTGCAAGGTACCGCCGTGCAATTATGTCTAATAGAAGTTGTACAAGGTCATACCGACGGCTATCATCCGGGAGGTGCGAGCAGCTCAGGTGCCCAGCATGCTGGTCAAGAGAAGAAAGTTGCTCGTGATGAGGCCGATGCGGTACATGGAGGAGAGGAAGAACGGGTCACGACATGGTGAGGCTACAAGACAAGTTGATGAAGAGGGCATATGGAGTACATAGTGCATCAAATGAAGAGCGATGATTAGATAGCTTGGGCTGAAGAGAAAGTTATACATGAGGATGATGAGGACAGTTCGGATGAGGATGAAGCTCCTATCTCGTTGCCCCTCCCACGATGCATCTGTTGATGGAGGTCATCATTCTGCTCTTCGAGACTTTCAATCCGTGCCTCTAAGTCAAGGATTTGCTCCCACAACGTATCCATGTACCTCACAACGTACCATTCATAGGGAGAATCAATTCATCGCACGAAGTCACATTTGGCCATCTGCTGGAATGGAAGGTTAATATCGGAACTCTATTAGCAGTAATACAAAATAGATGATTGCCTAATTGTACCCTAAAGCATGGGCATCGAAAGAAACATCGCCAGCCATACAAATGGCCTTCCGCCACCTACACGACCGCATCTTCCATGTGTCTGTATTTCGGCTACATTGGCTAAGCATGCTTGTTTGGGAACAAGCAGTAGTTAATGCCGAAGTCCTCCCTCCTTTTGAGCGGAAGGTCTCCCTTTGGTGACCCATGTTCGATTTGCTCCTCGGCGTCTGCCATGGTATGTTACTCTAGGATGGAGAAAATAGTTCTTCCTACTAACAAGGGGTGGGGCATGCATTTTATAGCTTGTAGGGTGTCGCAACGTGCTTTATGATAAACCGTGTTATGTGCAACCTTTGTGCAGTGACTACACTAGACGAGGTAGCTTTGCGTAGCGATAAGACCACACAGGGCAGCTTTGTGTAGCGACAAGACTACACAGGGCAGCTTTGCGTAGTGATAAGACGGGCTTTGCGTTATTGGGGTTGCGCGAACTACTCTTGTGACTATCCTGACTGTTGTCAAGACACGAACAGCTATCGACAGCTGGTAAGGACCAGTTACAGTATGCTACCCCTACTATTTCTCTTTTAAAGTACGCACTAACAACCTCTGCCATCTAACCGCAGTCCCCAAAATCGCTATGTGGCTACCGCAAGTGGATTGACCTAGAGATCCACCCACATGACCAGTGGGCTCTCGACTTCGAGGAGTGGGATATCAAAATGGCCTGCGAGAACCGGGAGGAGGAGCATCGCAATGATGAACAAACTGAGCGTATATGTCGGGAAATGAAAGCTTATCTCTAGGCGTGCACGCGCAAGAAGCATGAGGCTTGTGAGAGGGAGTGCGAGAAAAAGAGGAAAATAGCGGCCAAGGCAAAAGAGGCCACTGAGGAGTTCAATGCCAAGCTCGCAAGGAAGGGAAAATGGCCCCAGTCCATGCAATAGGTCGAGCCGTCTCGCACTAACTAGTCCCTTGAAGGTCGAATTTAGTTCCATTCTAAAAAGGCGCACATGTATCGTAGGAGTAGTTCGGTTTGTTGCATCGTGCATGATGCTCTTTCTTATGCATGTAACCAAACTTTACGCACTGTGTTACTTCCAGCTATACTGTGAAGTCTATTTTAATTTGGACAAGCGTATTTCCTATTCTTTTCGCATTCAATTGTTCGCGTAGCATGTCATCCAACAACATTAACAAATAAGTTCTCCTCCGTATATGAATTCCCTATTACATCACAATATCACTTACCTTTGTACTTACTAATTGTTGTTATTTTAATCATTCTGAAAAAAAATTTCATGAAATTTCTTGCACTACAACAATATACGACGATCACAAACTGTTATTGCGAATCTAACAGATTATTTACCATTCATAATTTATGAAAATCACAAATGGATCAACTGACATTGCCTCCCGTTTGCAGTTGCTGAATAGCCGAGTGACTACAAATATAGTCGCCGAGCCGTTAGGCGACAGGCTTTAGTCGCTTAACGGTTCGACGGCTGGAACATGTCACCCAACGGCCCACGAGCAGCTGCGTGTCACGTGGCCATGGGGCGATAGGTCCTAGTTACGTAACGGTTCGGTGACTAGAAGTCATTTCTGTAAAAAAAAAATTTTGTGTGGTATATTTCTGTTATTTTGAATAAAATATGAATTATTTATAAAAAAGTTGGTTGATTCGCTTGCTTAGAAGCTTCGAGTTTTGGTTTTGTCAGGATTCAGATGCATGAGTCAAGGATGCACGCTGAAAAACCGAAAAGTAAATTTTAGAAAGTAAAAAAAGAAGAGGCCCGGGATGAAATTCAGGGGCTGCCTGTTAGTCTGCTTCCTCCCCCATCCCCAAAAAAGGCAAAAGGTGCCTGCCTGGCAGTGCGTGTGCGACTGTATGCGTGATGATGATGCGCCCAATGATCGGACGGCTGTCCAGTCCTCCAAAGGAGAGTGTACTGCGATGATGCGAATCGAATCCACATCGGTGAGTGTGACTGCCGCAAATTTCTGCTTCATCTCATCAGTTAGCACCCCAACCCCACCGAGAGAGAGAGAGAGAGAGAGAGAGAGCAAAAGAGAGAGAAGGAAGCAGAAGCCCACCACACCTTCCCTCCGTTCCCCTCCCCTGTTCCTGTCGTCTCTGCGGGCGGCGCCATCGCAGATCGATCGCGCGCGCGGAGCATGATGATGCGGCGGGTGGCCCCGCCGGCGTCGGGTCAGGACGAGGCCGCCGGAGCGCCTGCGCCCGGCTGGCTCGAGGCGCTCCTCACCACCCGCTTCTTCCTCGCCTGCGCCGCCCACCCGGGCTCCCCCCGCAACGAGTGCAACATGTTCTGCCTCGACTGCCGCGCCCCGCCCCCCGCCTTCTGCTACTACTGCCGCTCCCACCGCCACGCTTCCCACAGAGTCATCCAGGTAGATATCTGCTCGTCGTCGATTGCAATGCCGTTCCGTTCGATTTATTGCAATGCTCTTCTTAGCCCCCCCTTTCTTGATTGAAAAAGATAGCGTCTTTATTCGAAAGGGTTGCTCCTGTCTGATTGGGCTTCTTTCTTGGCTCGCGCAACATAAGATACGGCGTTCGTCCTACCACGACGTGGTGCGCGTCTCGGAGGTGGAGGACGTCCTCGACATCACCGGCGTCCAGACCTACGTCATCAACAGCGCCAGGGTCCTCTTCCTCAATGAGCGCCCCCAGCCGCGCGGCGCCGGCGCAGCCGCGGGGAAGGCGGCCGCGTCGCCCTACAACTGCGAGATCTGCGGCCGCGCCCTGCTCGACCCATTCCGCTTCTGCTCCCTCGGATGCAAGGTACCACCCACTTTGTTGCTTGTTAAAGATTGCGCCTTTGCGTTTCGTTCCTTCTTTCTTTCGTTGTGTTTTTGACCCAACGCCAGCCAATGCCAATGCCGTTCGGTTCGGTCACGTTTAATCTGTTTCTTCTCCGCCTGCGCGCGCGCGTGCAGTTGGTGGACACCAAGAGGAACGGGCACGGGACCGTCGCGGCGGGCGGCGACGAGGAGGCCGGCGGGAGCAAGAACGCGGAGGCCGGGTACCACGGCGCGCGCCCCCAGGGTCGGCGGCGGAAGGGAATCCCCCAGCGCGCGCCGTTCGGTTCGTGAGCCAGCAATGCACTGCCAGCACAACCGGGCGCAGGAGCTGAGCCGACCGGGGAGGCGGCGGCGGCGGCGGAGGAGGGAGGCATGCATCAAGAAACGGCAATGCCGACAAGGGAAGGGAGGAGGGGAGCACGCAAAAAGGAAGAGGCGTAGAGGCCAATCCACCCGCTCCGCTGGTACCGCCCGCCCAACTAGAAAAGCAAGCATGGAAGGCACCCCCAACCACCCAGGACTGGACTGGACTGCAACATACCAGTACTATGTCCATCTCTCTCCTTACTTTCTCTCTCTTCTTACTTTCTCTCACACCATAGTACCATACCATACCTTACCATTTGGCTGAGCACATGACATGAACGGGTTCTAGATGCATTTTTTTGGATGGATGGATGAATTCTATTCTATGCTATCCTTCTCTTCTCTTTTCTTTTAGACAAGATTGATGCTAGTGATCTTTACATTGATTATTCCTACATTGTCATTGTTTCACTGTACTAGTGGTACATTGTTACTACGTTAATTGTACCTACCCTCTCCGTGGGGGAGAAAGAGAGAAGCAGAAAAATAAGAATACCAGCTAGTACTCATATGGAGTACTAACAGGCGTAGGAATGGAAGGAAGCGCTTCTTGTGTTTCTGTGAATCAACCTGTTTTACTTCTGCCCTTTCTAATATATGATTCCAGGATTTCAAAAAGAGAGAGAGATTAGCTTTATGCTTGTCTGGTAGTTTTGAGCTAAGCTAATTAGTGTTGTTTCTTTGCGCTGCTAGCTTTGTTTATGCGATGCTGTCGTTGCTGGCCTAGTCTATAGCCTTGTGTTTTATAACGTGCCAGCTTTACAGCCCACTAGTGGGGCTAAATTTTGATGGCTTAAGGTTGAATTTTTATTATAGCTAATTAAAATTGTGCTGTACTTAATAGTGTCTTATTTAGCATAATTAAATTTAAAAAAAATAAAAAAAAGGAAAAACGGTTAGCCCATCATATATAATGCAAATGAATAAATAAACCAGAAATTAGAAGTCCAATCTCAAGTGAGCGAGGCCTTAATCGGAGCTAATATAATGTGCCTTTTTGGATGGAGGAGTTGATCGATGATGTGGGGCGCGCTTGCGGCACTATTATTAGTATTATTATGTTGGGACGGCTCTCTGGATTACTAGTACTAGCATGGTAAAAGAAAAAATCAGATCAAACAGGAGTGTTTGTTTATGCTAGGTCTAATTAAACTCATACTAGTACTAGTATGCTGCTGCAAGTAACAAAGAGCAGACGCAATATGTTAGGGCTAGATCGGATGCTGCAGCCTGCAAGTGATGTTGATGTGTGTTCTAACATCGAGCGAGCGAGGGGAAAAGGAGCAGGCAGGCAGGCAGGGCCGAACCCACCACATGGAAGATGGACGATCGACCTGCATCAGTCGAGATTTCTTAGGCCACTCACTAACCCCCACCCCTTAAATAACTTTACTTGGTCTTTTCGTTCAATTAATGTTGTCTGGCCAGCTAGACCTCTGTGGCCTGTGACGGTGCATCGTCAATGGACTACTCCGCTACGTCATCTTCCTCATTCCTTCGCTGCTCGTGGTTTTGGTCCCGATCGATGCAATAATGATGGATTGACGATGATGATCCTACAAGTCCTGCATGCGCATTATGGTAGCCTTTTTCTTTTTTGAGAGAGACAGACAGACAGACAGATGCTTTGCTTCGTCTGAGTTTGAGAGCTAGCTCCTGTTGGGACTACTAGAGAGGAAGGCAGCAGGCGTCAGATAGCAATGACGGGCTTCAAACCCGAATGAAATGCGGTCCCCGAACCTCCGTCGCCGGCTGCTATCTCGCTGTCACAGTCGAAGTCACAAGCCAGTCATGGCCGCTTGGGCTGCGCGGCGCTCTGCACCGTCGTTGAGCAGTGGTCCATATCATGAACGCTATGATTAGCAAGTGATGTTCCTCAAAAAATTTTTTTTTTTGATTAGCGAGTGATTCCTTGGACGGCATGCAAGAATCGCATTTTGGATCTGAGATTGTTTCGGACGCCATGCCGCTGAGCTTCCGTTGGGCCGTGAGGCCGGATCTGGGAGCGTCTCCGCCTCATGCACGCGTCCACGCAGAGGATCTTCCTGACGTCCCGCCGTGCCCCTGATGCGCAGGACCAACTCGTCGGCGGTGTGCTTGCCATGGCGGTCGTTGCAATTCCGTTCAGATGCCAACGGGTTAGGACCTTAGGGGGAGGGAGGCTCTCAGATGCTTTGAGATCGGTGTGAACGTGTGGCAATTTCAGGAGGAGTACAACTCGACGAAGAAGTAGACGAGGTCTTGTAGGATTTTTTCACCTGCTACAGCCAGTGACATCTTAAAGTGTTGTAGACAATACCGTTTTAGCAAATATTTAAATAAAACTTCATAATTGTAAATGAAAAATAAAGCATGTTTTCAACATATAAATAAAATGATTACAAGATCACAAATCTATACCATATCATTTGAATATGAAATCGTGCTTAATAGGACTATTGAATATAAATCAACAATTAGTATAATACTCAAATTATGATTTTCTAATTATTGCACTCAGATATCGATTGCACTTGTTTAACACAAGACCTTCTTGTTTAACACAAGAGCTTCCTTCCACGCCGAGCCCCTCCGGACTCTAGGTGCCTCCACATTGCGCTCCGAAATGCGTTTGTAGTGCGCTACAGGCTTCCTCCGCATTGCGCTCCAGAACCAGTCTAGGTTGCCTTCATGCCGCGCCTCAAACTTCGCCCTAAGCTTCCTCCGCACCGTGCTCTAGACCCCCTTCGGGTCACCAGCATGTCACGTCCCAGACCGTGCTTCGGGCTTCCTCTACGCCACACTCTAGACCCCCTCCGAGTCGCCTTCACAGCGCACCCCAGACTCCCTTCGGGTCATCTCCATGTTGCGCCCAGACCCCCTCTTGGTCACCTCCACGCTGCGTTCTGGGCCGTGTCCAGACCATGCTCCATCGAGCTTCATCCCCAACTTGGGCTAGCACAATACGCTCTTTTGGGCGGGTCAATGCCCCGCACACGTGCTGCCCCTTCGCCATGACCTCGAAGAGGGTGATAGCCTCTGCCAGGCCCTTCGCTAAGAGGAACGGAGCAGTTGCTTCCAGGAAGAGCATCGCGAAGGCCAAGGCAGCGATGGAATGGGAGGAAACTCCCAAGAAGACCGTTCAAGTTTCTCGCTACCTAGGGCCTTCCAATGCGACGAGGGGCCTCTTAGAACTCCTAGAGAAAGGGGCAAGATCGAGAGCACTGACTTGGCCGTCTTGCTTAAAACCGATGAGGACCGTCCCAACCCAAGGTTGGGGATGCTCGTCGTCTTTGTCACGCAATTCCAGCTGGCCTCCACATTCCTTTGGTTGAGCTGTTGAAAGACGTGACTGACATATTCGATCTCGAGGTCTCCCACCTCAACACAAGCTCCTTCGTTTGGCTTTCGAAGTACGAATGGGTGATGCAAAGCCTTGGGGGAAGCATCCTTCGGCCCAGCTCTTTTGCTTCCTCCACTGTTGTCGACGATTGAGTCGCCAATCTTACGAAATAATATAAGAAAAATGACCAAAATCCTTGGGAGAGAACAGGGATGCTCTTTATTAATATGAATTGGTTATAGAGGTGCCTTCAATAAGGCAAAAGACTAGCCTAATTACCCTAAATTGAATGAAATATAAATTTGTCTAGAATTGAGGCTAATTGATTGTGCCTTCGCTGTCTAGCCTTAAATACCAATGAAGAGATGCCAATTATTTGCCAGGGAAGATGCCTTGTGAAACCAGCATGTCTAGTCAAGGAGGCAGTTATTGTTAGAGAGAACACCTTATCATTAGTTTTTGTCAGCAGGTGACGAATGTGGGAAACAACGCATGGTATTTGTTATCATAGGCTCAAGGCTAAAGTATCGTGCTGTTTAGAGTAGATAAGGCATGTGTTGTATCCATCGCACAAAAGGAATATCCTAGAATTGAGTCCAAGGACCAGTTCATAGACTCTCTGAGCAATCATCCGATCGAGCAACATGCATAATGTCTCTCTGATCAGGGTACTCGGGGAGCAACCTCTGGAGGTTTACGACCACGAGGGTGTAGGGACCCAGATTTTACCATCCAGATTCCTCTGTGATTTTACTGCACTATTCCCTGGATCAGTAGATAGTGCTCACAGTTACAGTAATGAATATCAAAATACATATCATGCGGAAGCGTAATTATAATAGTAGACTTACTCATGGGCCGATTAGGTCGAAATCATTAAATTGCAGCAGCGGAAGAACGAAGCACACAGGTGGGACCTTCAGGACATGCCCGCAGGCAGCCAACTGGAGGTTCGCGACCTAGCCCTTGACATCTTCATCTTCTCGGCCAGCTTGTCCAATCTTGTTGATGAGGCGAGGTGATTTGATTCCTGATTCTGAATTTTATCGCAAAAGCGAGTGTGAGCACTCCAACCCCGTGCTCCGCGAGCCAATACACAGAATGCAAATAAATAGTATGCATGGCTTAACAAAGGAGAGGCTCGGGTTATTTTATTTGCCAAAAATCGCTTTTAGTAGCATTATTATTATTTAATCATAGTGTCATTGTCGCTACCTAACTCCACCTATCGATTGCTATAATTGACTTTATCCACCAAAATACACTTTCTTCATTGATTGCTGTCTAAGACTCCAAACAACGAGTGGCATCATTTAATTAATCTACCGAACACACTTTCTATATTTAGTGCTGTCTAGAACTCCAAACAACGAATATCATCAATTATACAATCCACCAATCAATTGCTGCCTAAATCCCCAAACAGCGAGTATCATAATCTATATAATCCACCGATCAATTGCTGCCTAAAATTCCAAGCAGCTAGTGTCATTATTTTGAATCCACCAATATCCTTTGTGTTCTAAGTTCCTAATAATCCAATCTTGTAATTTCTATTCATCAGCTCTCCACTTCTGAACCCTAATGATTATCTATTATAATTATTTTTGAATCCACCAATATCACTTATATCAGGACTTTCTAATAATTCAATCCTTTTGTTATTGATCTAGAACCATAATTTGCTCCTCCAATAATCAACCTTATTTTCCATTACCTATCTCTAACTAATTCACTATTATACCTCCACCAAAAATATCATTGATCGAGTCTACGATTCACTAGTATTCATCCACCAAGAATATCATTAATCAAGTTTATACTCCAATAATTGATATCATACCTCCAAATTTTTAAAAATCTGATTCATCCATCCAGTATCTGATCAAAGCCTATGAATCTCATTATCGCCAACCACTCCCAAGAATTAATCCAGCAACTACCTTTTCACTCCCTAATTCTCCAACAATCATTTAAATCATCTATATGACCTATATATATATATATTCATTTTTGACTCCACCAATTTATTTCTCCCACAATTCTCACTATCATTTCCTATTTATGATTGACATGATTCCACCAATATCTTAACTATATACATCCATCTCCTTTACTCATGACTCTATTTACCCTTTCCATATTTAATTTTGTAAGAATAGAAATGCCATTAATTGAAATACGATACATAAAATTTCCTGAGACCTAGCAGCTTTGGAACAAAACATAATGTTCAAAGAATATCAACATGATATTCCATACATATGGCATCACACCATATGCCTAATATCACCATAATTTCTCCATACATACGGCATCACACCGTATAACATCTTTCAGCGTTATAGCCGCTTAACTTACCACTGGGACGACACCCAGGACAACTCAAATCAGGGCCTTTCACTGCCCTCCACTTTTCCATTCCCACCCATAAAGTATTTTGAAATAGAACTATATTTAGTTAAGTTCCCATGTCTGCCCTTGACCGTGGGCACGGCTATTCGAATAGTTTTGACTCTGCAGAGTTTGTACACTTTCACCACAAGAGACAATCAACTCATTGCCCCACACGATTCCTTAGAAGTGTGGTTGAGCAGACCATCACAGTGACTTTTCAAAGTATCTAGTCCCTTTTGTCATCTCACCCTATGGGCCGTTCCCACTTGCGGTGGGTCCCATACGTTGCACGGGATGTTCCCCACGGCTACTAGCATACGGGCTCCACTCCCCTCTGCGCTAGTACGACTGGGAAACTTCACCCTCCACTCGGTGTCCCTTTAGGCCTCCCCTTGCCCTTGCATATCCACTCTTGTCCACTACCGGTGAGATGAGTCCGGGGGTTTCGATAAATTTACTTAGTCAAGTTGTATTTTACAGACTTGTGGTTGTACTATTTTACATAGGAGGTCATGACAAGATTCAGTCCTTAGTGGTATCTGAGCGGTTCTACCACACTCCATAATTTGTGCTCCCACCGCACCACATACCAGCCCCCAAACCATCCGCTCAAATATTTAAGCAAGTTAGGATTTTTGGGGAGCATAAAATAATCATGTCAAAACATACCAGTCATTCCCACCATGACTGCCCAAACCAGTTTCTCATGATTTAAAATGACAATGATGTTTGGGGCATTTCAGTGCCCCTGAGTATTTATGCAGTACTAAGCATGGCATATAATTAGGGATTTATTTTCAAAAGTTACCATTATAATTTTGCTAGGGCGACAAGGTTCACATATTCAAGTATTCCAAAGGAGGTGTAATATTAATCAAGCAAACAATGGGCATATAACTAAAATCTTAAATTAAACATGTATTTGCATATAAAATAACAGCATGCAATTTGATAATTTAAACAAAAATAATTTGCAGAGAATGTAGGTTCAACATGATCAAAGTATTGACTCGCCTGGCACAGTTTACCGCGGACTTGAGCTCACACAATGCTTTCTTGAGCTTCTGGTCTCTATCTTCACTTTGAGCTTGATCTCGCTTGATCCACTGAATCTTCGCGACTTCCAATTTCTAATTACGCGCTAGACGACTGAATCCAAGTAAAAGCAAATAACTCAAAAAGATCCAAATAAATTCGAATAAACTCAATTTAGATTTATTATAAGTTAATGGGTGATTCGGATGATTTGAGGCTAGGCCGGTGGTAGAAAACGATGACTCAATCTTTTTATTGATACTCTCTTTTATTACTTTTATGTTTATCAAGGAAGTTCCATGAGCCACGCCAGACCTATGGGTAGATGTAAGACTGTAGTGGGGTGTAGGATTTTACCTTGCCTAATGTTAGCTTTTAAGAGTTAAGGTATGAGTTATATACACGATGTACATATTTCTGGTTTTGTCAAATTAATCCTATAGCTTATATTTTTAGCAATTCGAGATGTACTATTCTAGGTCGTGCTAATAGTACCTTGTTCACTAAAATACAAGGTGGTAAGATTATTTTCATTACCGATGACGTAGGTATTTTGGTAGATACGCCAACATGACTTTTAATTAAGGAGGCTCTTCGGACTAGGTAGCGTAGATATTCTACGTATATTTATTGTTATAGTGTTGACGTTATTATTATTGTTACTTAAATTTATTTATCTAGGACCAAGCAGGTTATACCAAGTTATACTTTACTATCAATATTCCTCCGGACCTACAGTTGATATTTATCTGTTGATGACACGCTAATGATGACTACTATTCACATCACTACATTAAGTGGATTACTTTTTAACATCCGATGACCTAGGGGTTACTTTATTATAATTTCCACATATACACTTATATGTATATAAATTTTATATTTCTAACAAGACATTTTTACTTAAAGACACCCTTTTGATTAATGGATGTTATCAATTTTTATACCTTTATTTAGTGCAACTTAAGTCTTAAGGAAAGAGATTATATATATATATATATATATATATATATATATATATATATATATATATATATATATATATATATATATATATATATATATACAGTGTGACCTAGCTTGCTAGTTGACTAAAGTTACCATTGGTATTTCTTTGATAGTGGCATGTTGAAGGTTAGAACACATGCTTTAGTTATTATTAAGGGTAATCTTACATCCTTATTTTTATAGTTAAACATAGTACCAAATTTGTTCTCTTTTAACTTTAACTGAGCTATATCTTTAATTAGGATCCTTTTGAATTTGGACATTAAATAGAATCATACTTTGTTAATGCCTTTAGTTGCTAATCAAACCTCAAATAATATTTGAGCTATAGTAGTTGTTCATACATCAAATGATCAAATATTAATTCTTAAGTAGCCTTAGTTTATATCCTAATTAAACTTATTGGCTCCACTAAATTATCCTCTAATTTTATACCATTTTTTTCTTACCTAAAATGGGCTACAAAAATCAAATCAAAAGAAATGGCAAAAGGTGCCATCTCCAGGAATCGAACTCGGGACTTTGAATCGAATGCGCGCGGTGCTACCCAGTGGGATCATCGGGTGTTGCTTGCCTATCAAGGGGTGAGGATGGCTAATGAGCCGAGCGGTTGGGGGTTATAGCGAAAGAGCCAGCCGGCCCGAACAGAGGAGGGAGTGGTGTGGGTTAGGCGGCGGCGTCGCCGGTGAGGTGTGGCCGGGAAAGCTGCGGTGTTAGGCAAAATAGATTGCTTGGTGTGCGGTGAGGTCTTCGGTTGTGGCTTCACGGTCGGTGGTAGCGCCGGGTGGCAGCGTCGCGTGCTGATCGGAGCGGGGCGGATCGGGGCACCGGTGGACGGGAGGAAAAAGGGGCAAATTAGAGCATGGCCGAGCATGTGGGAGAGGGTGTGAAGCTCACCGTGCGGTTGCCCATGCCGGGGAGGGTTCGAAGCTGGCCGGCGGCGGAGACCATGGCGCCGCGGGAAAGCTGCTCGGTGCCAGCGTGCTAGGGGGAACGAGGAGCTTTGGCAACCGTCGGGGAAGCTCGGTGGGTCCGCGAGGGTGCTCCTCCCGGGAGGAATCGAGGCGGGAGTGACCGGAGAGGGGGCGGCGGTGGAAATGGCGGCGGCGACCGGGGATTGGGGAGAAGGCCAAATCGGAGAAAAGAGTGAGGAAGAAGGGAAGTGGTGCGAGGCTAGAGGGAAAAGAAGCCGGCGGCCTTTATAGCTCTAGCGGGGCGGGGGAGGCGCGGTGGCTAGGGACCGGATGGAGGCGGCAGACCGGGCGGCAGGGTGGTGATCCGCTGGGCAATACCCAGCGCGGGGCTCGGCGGAGGCGCGGGGCTCGGTGCGGCGGAAGCGACGGGAGCAGGGCGCGGGGCTAGGCGCAGAGCAGAGGGTGATGGGCGGGCGGCAACGGGATAGAGCAGGTGCAGAGCGGTGCGAAGGAGAGAGGGAGACGCGGAGGGAGGAGACGACGTGGAGGAGGCTCAGTCGCAGAGGAAGGGAAAGGAAGGAGAAAAGAAAGGAAGCAGCAGCTGGCGTGCTGCGCGGGGAAAAGAAAGGGGAGGAGGCGGGGCCCACGCAGCAGAGGGAGAAAGGGGGAAGAAAGAAAGAAACCGGGGAGGAAAAAGGGGGCCCCACATGGAAGAGAGAGAAAAGAGGAAAATGGAAGAAAAGAGAAAAAGAGGGCTTACACATTACTTTAGAATTTTGGATTTTTAATTTACATTTCTATTTCACAATTAATATCATTGATGTAAATTTTTGCATGACTTTTGAAATTTAAAATTTAAATTTTCAGCTATTTTAGATGTGAGTATTTAAAACTCCTTTAGCCATTTCTTTCTCTTTCATCTAAGTAAATTTTATTTCAAATTTTTACTCCCATTATTTAACATTTAAGTTTTAATTTTGTGTGTATATCCCTGAGTTTCCCATTTCTTTTAATATCTCTGTTGTTTTTGCTTGGCTATTATTTCTTAGTATATTACTCTGCATGTCTTGAAACTCAAGAAATTTCATATAGATATTTAAAAAAGGAATTTTGAACACCAGAAAAACACAAGAAATATCTTAAAAATTATATATTTTTGAATATCCAAATTTTAGGATGTTACAGAGGGTCCCTTGGCCTTAATTATATATTAAAACCATATTTAGGAATGTATTCAATTCTCATTAGCTAGCCCCCAAACTTTTAAGTGAATTTATGGTACGAATTTCTTCCAATCGGATCTTAATTAGGAAACTACTCCTTTAATAGCAAAAGCAAAGAAGCGGTTTGTATTCACTTTGAAGTTGAGAAACTAACCAAGAAATTGAAAGGTTTTGGTGTTTCTTGGGCTTTGGATTGGGTAACCTCTTTTTGCAGTTGGAGAGAAACACTTATATAAGCCTTATTGCATCGTCTTAGGGTTTCACGCTTTCAGAAAAAGCTTTCTAAGTTCTGCTGGCTGTAACATCCTGAAAATTTAAGTTTGAAAAATGTGGAGTTCTTGAATTATTCTTGCAATATATTTTATTTGAACTTGGAGTTTATGGTATTCTTCTGAAATTTGGTTGAGTTTCCATAAAGTTAAAAGGTCAAGAAAGAAACAAACGTGTTCAAATAATAGAGAATTAAAATTTAGAATATGAATATGAAAGGATGATCCAGTAAAGGGAGGGAGAAACTTGAATTAAAACATGAAATTTCATTTTGGCATAGTGGGGCACATGACAATAAAAGTAAATGAGGGAAATATAAATCCAAGTGAATATTTATACGGAAGTATGTAGATATACATATAAAAATGCCTACAAAATGCAAGGATTAATTCAATAGTAAGGAAACATGAAAATTTTGTGAGCTAGCGAAAAGGAATAAAATATAAATGCCGCATACACCAAAACAAATAAAATAAAAAAAGAGGCGAAGCCAGGCCGGCCGAAACAGCCCGGCCCAGCTCTACCTTCCCCTCCCGACCGTCTCATTGCGCTGCGGGACCTGCGCCCCAGCTCGCACTTCTTCCTCCTCCCTTCTCTTTTCTCTGCGCCGCCCAGAGCTCAGCTCTCTCCTTCCCCGTGGCACCCATGCGCCGGCGTCATCCTTGCCCGAGCCGTCCCGTCGCCCGGTTGGGGAGCCTGCGAAACCGCCACCGCCCCTGGTTTCATCGCTTCGCCCCCACCCGTACTTCTTCCCTCCTCCCTGTCGCTTCCCGCTTTGTCACCTCGCTCGGCCACGCGGCAAAAAGCCTCTGCCGGCCGGCACAAAGCTGCAGCAGCTGCGCTAAAGCGTCACGAGTAAGATTGCATCGGATCTTCCAGCACTGCCCGGTCCTTTCTGCCCTGTCGCCGCCGCCTGCCATTGCCGCTTGTCGACGCGACCGCACGGGCGAGTTACCGATGCCGACCCGCCCGCTCGTCTATAAGACCCGCCGAGCCCACCATCGCCTTCCCCACCTTCCATACTCCCTCCACCTCCAGGTAATTGAAATTTTGAGCTCTCTCCACCACCGGCGCCACCTTTCTTCCCCACCGCCGACCAACAAGCTCACCGCCGATTGCGAGCCCGCCGGGTCGATTCCTTCCTCCCCGAGCACCCTCGGAGCACGGCGAAGCTTCCCCCGTTCTCGGCCGAGCCCCTCTTGGGTCACACTTCGCCGGCGCCGTGCACCTCCTCTGTTCACTGCCGCCGCATGCCGCCAAGCTGCCACAGCCGCTCCCGAGTCAAGCCGACCCCCGAGGTAGCTTCATGTCATCACCGAGATGCTCTCTTGAGAATTAATTGAGTCCCTATGCCCTGTGCCGCCGTAACACCCGTCCCCTTGTTCCGCCACCGCTCCGGGTCATCGCCGGCCGCCTCTCCGGACAAATTGGCCGGCGAGACCTCGCTCACGGGTAGACGCGGGCGCGAGCAACCCATTTTGGGGATGCCCACGCCTGGCCGCCGCTTCGTGCGCCGGCGGCGAGCTTGTCGTCCTTCGGCCGGAGGAAGAAGAGAACTATAGCTGCGTAATTAACTCTGATTAAGACAGTCATTAAATGCGGTTAAGAAAACAGTTAGAGTTAATGATTGGTAGTTAAAGTGGTGAGTCTCTGACAGGTGGGCCATGTTTCTTTAATAACTCAGTGACCGGCCCCATCTGCCATAGACACAGATGAAAGGAATAAAAGTAAAAGCAAAATTAAAAAGCTGTTGTGGGCCCTACCTGTCAGATTCTTATTATTTTTCGAATTTATTCAAACTGAGAATTTCAAAAAGGCATAACTTATTCATCTTAACTCTAAATTGAGTGAAACAAATTTCTAAATTCATCTAAATTCAATGTCTATCTAGTGAAACTAAAGTCATGAATTTTAGAGCTCATTTGAATTTTTGTAGAAATAAATAATTATTCGTTTATTAAAGGAAATCAAGATAAGAATAGAGGATAGATATAGCCAACTAAGTTTTTGTATGAAACTCATATGATAGTCGAAGGCTCCATTAAAAATAATAGTAACAACTCATATCATTATTATGCCACTGATAACTAGATCCTAAACGGTATATTTAATAATAAAATATAAATTTGTATAACATGCTTTGTCCCATGTAAATAAGATTAAATTAAGATTTAATATCTGGTTATTTATTTTATGAGCAATTACCATAGCTTGAATATTTAGCGAGGTCCAATTATCAAATGAAGGCATGAATAAAATATAGTGACTCTGATTAAATATCCACATGCAATAAAAGATTACCTTTACCTATAATGTAAACATATAGGCCCGGAACGATCACACTCAACAAAATACTGCTCAGTAAATTCACACGCCAATTTATAGGTCTAACCTGACTCATGGAACTTCCTTGATAAATACAAAATAATACAAAGAGGTTATTAGTAAAGAGATGAAGTTATCGTATTCTACCGGCCTTGCCTCAAATCACCCAAATCATCCATTAACTCATAATAAAACTAAATTGGATTTATCCGGGTTTATTTGGATCTTTTGAGTTATTTGCTTTTATTTGGATTCAGTCGCTCGTAGCGTAATTAGAAATTGGAAGTCGTGAAGATCAACGAATCAAGCGAGATCAAGCTCAAAGTGAAGATAGAGATCAAAAGCTCAAGATAAAGCATTGAGAGAGCACAAGACCGCGGTAAACTGCGCCAGGCGAGTCAATACTTTGATCATGTTGAACCTACATTTTCTGCAAATTACTTTGGTTTAAATTATCAAATTGCATGCTGTTATTTTATATGCAAATACATGATAAATTCAATATTCTAGTTATAGGCCCATTATTGACTTGATTAATATTACACCTCCTTTGGAATACTTGAATATGTGAACCTTGTCGCCTTAGCAAAATTATAATGGTAGCTTTTCAAAAGTAAGTCCGTAATCATATGCCATGCTTAGTTTTAGACACTCATGGGCGCGAGAGCGCCCAATCCTCACTTTTAATCCCGAGAAAAATTGGTTGGGCAGTCATGGTGGTAATGACTGGTGTATGTTGGATATGGTTATTTTACATTCCTAAAAACCTCAAATTGCTTATTTATCTGGGCGGATGGTTCAGCGGTATGGTGCAGTGGTGCACGAGAGTGTGGTTTGTGGTAGAACCGCCCAGATATTACTAAGGACTGAATCTCGTCATGACCTCTTGTGTAAAACAGTACAACCACAAGTCTGTAAAATACAACTTGGCTAAGTAGATTTATCGAAATCCCCGGACTCATCTCACTGGTAGTGGATTGATGGGGCTACGCTATGGCAAGGGGGCCTGAAGGGACACCAGTGGTGGGTGAAGTTTCCCAGCTGTCCTAACGTTGCGGGAAGTAGAAGCCCGAGCTGTGTTAGTGGCTGTGGGAAACATCCCGCGCATAGATGGGACCCACCGCAAGTGGGCGGCTACCCATAAGGTGGATGAGAGAAGGGACTCGATACTTTGAAAAGTCACTGTGATGGTCTGCTCAACCACATGTCTAAGGCATCATGTGGGGCAACGAGTTGATTGTCTCTTGTGGTGAAAGTGTACAAACTCTGCAGAGTCAAAACTATTCGAATAGCCGTGCCCACAGTCAAGGGCGGACATGGGAACTTAACTAGATATAGCTCTATTTCAAAAACTTTGTGGGTGGGAATGGAAAAGTGTAGGGCAGTGGAAAGCCCTGATTTGAATTGTCCTGGGTGTCGTCCCAGTGGTAAGTTAAGCGGCTATAACGCTGAAAGATGCTATATGGTGCGGATGCCATGTAACGGTGGATGGAATCCGGATTGCTATTATTATTATTGCATTTTCTTGAACATTATGCTCTTGTTCAAAACTGCTAGGTCTCAGGAAATTTCTATGTATTATATTTTTGAATAATGGTAACATTTCTCACAAATAAAACGTCAGGAAGAATAAATAGAGTCGTAAGAAAGGAATATGGCTGTATATGGTAATCACATAAAGAAGTTGGTGGATTCATGATTGATCATAAGAGGGATAATGATAGTGCGGAGTCTAGGAGAAATAAATTTGGTGGAGCCCAAATGGATTTATAGACTAGATAGATGAATTATATGATTTTTGGAGTATTAGGAAATGCAAAGGTAATGGTTGGATTACAACACCGATATTTGTTATAAATTCTTGGGAGATGTTGACAATATTGGGATTGATAGGATTCGAACAATTTCTAGATGGATGAATTGAGAAATTCTAGAAAATTTGGAGATATGAAAATAACTATGGGAGATTAATCTTGATCAATGATATTCTTGGTGCATGTATACTAGTGAATTAATTAGAGACAGACAGTTGAAAATAAGATTGATTATTGGGAGAACAAATTATAGTTTTGGATCAATAGCAAAAAGGATTGAATTATTAGGAAGTCCCGTTGCGAATGATTGGTGGATTGCATAATTGATGATAATCGTTGTTTAGAGTCATAGATAGCAATTAATATGGAAAGAGTATGATCGGTGGACTGATTAAATGATGTCATTCGCTGTTTGGAGTCTTAGACAACAATCAATAAAGAAAGTGTATTTTGGTGGATTAAGTCGATTATGGTAGTCACTTGGTGGTGTTTAGGCAGTAACAATAACACTATGATGAAATAATAACAAAGCTACTAAAAGCGATTTTTGGCAAATAAAATAACCCGAGCCTCTCCTTTGTTGAGCCATGCATACTATTTATTTGCATTCTGTGTATTGGCTCGCGGAGCACGGGGTTGGAGTGCTCACACTCGCTTTTGCGACAAAAATTCAGCATCAAGAATCAAATCACCTCGCCTCAGCAACAAGATTGGACAAGCTGGCAGAAAAGATGAAGATGTCAAGGGCTAGGTCACGCACCTCCAGTTGGCTGCCTGTGGGCATGTCCTGAAGGTCCCACCTGTGTGTTTCGTTCTTCCGCTGCTGCAATTTATTGATTTCGGCCTAATTGGCCCATGAGTAAGTTTACTATTATATTTACGCTTCCGCATGATATGTACCTTGATATTCAGAACTGTAATCTGTGAGCACTATCTACTGATCCAGGGAATAGTGCGGTGGAATCACAGAAGATTCCGGATTGTAAAATCTGGGTCTGACACTAGTAAACCTTCATACTCTACCACATTATTTGTTGTAGGAAAATTTAGTTAAATGGCGTATTTTATGTTTTCTCTACTAGGAGATGCATGACTATCCCAACCCATTGAGTGGGTTCAGGGTTTGTCCACTCGATGATGAATTCTGCTAAAGGCTGGGACTTGATTGTTGCTTGTGAACTACAATGGAGATTGAACTCCCCAAGTTTGACTACCATTTTGCTATACGTCCTAATGATTCCCCATTTTGAGAACTTGACCAAGAGGGTATCCAGTGGGTACGGCCACTTTGTGGGCCTGAAAGTAATACGTTAGTTTCCTTGAAGTTATAAGGAGAGCATATAGCAACTTTGTATATTTGAATATCATTCTTTTGATTCATGTAAGACTTTGCTTACGTAATATATTGGATATTGTCACTCTCAATGACCAGTACGACACTGACTATTTGTGGTGTCGCAACCAGGTATAAGAGCAACGTTTCTTCTAGTCTTGGAGAGACTAAGACTGGGGCACTTGTAAGGTATTTTTTAAGCTCTTCAAAGGAATCATTTGCTTCCTTAGTCCATTCAAAAATTTTGTGTTTATGAAGAAGTTTAAATAAGGGCAATCCTTTTTCCTCCAACCATACTATGAAATGGCTTAGCGTTGCCATATATTTGATTAGTTTCTGGACTTCCTTCTTCATGGTCGGAGGATGCATCTGCTCGATGGCTGCTATTTTCTCTGGATTTGCTTTAATTCCTCTAGCCAAAACTAGGAATCCGAGAAGTTTTCCAGAGGAAACTCTGAACTCATATTCTCCATATTTAACTAAAGGTTTTGTCTTCTTAAGTTAGTGAAAGTTTCTTGCAGATCGGAGATATGATCTTTGATGTTGATACATTTCATGACCAAATCATCAACATAGGCCTCTAAGTTATGACCAATCTGTGGACTAAAGGTTTTTTTTTGCATTAACCTCTGAAAAGTAGCCCCAACATTTTTGAGATCAAATGGCATCTTTACATATCAAATGGTAGCATATGGCATGATGAAGGAAGTTTTCTCCTCATCATCTTTACTCATACTAATCTGGTGGTACCCTAAGTATGCATCTAAAAAGCTTAATAACTCACACCTAGATGTAGAGTCAACAAGCTGATCAATACGTGGCAGGGGAAAGTCATCCTTTGGATAAGCTTTATTGAGGTTTGTGAAATCGATACACATTCTCCACTTTCCATTAGTTTTCGTAACCATTATAGGGTTGACGAGCCACTCTAGAAAAGAGTGGCTGGTCGACCTCATGAATGAATTCATCCTTGAGAAGCTTGTCAATCTCTGAATAGATTGCCTCCTTCTGGTTGGATGCAAAGCGCCTTAGCTTTTGCTTGGCTGGTTTTTTATCAGGCCGGTGTGCTAGCCTATGCTCGATCACCTCTCTAGAGACTCCGGGCATGTTGGATGCCTACCAGGTGAATTCATTTGGGTTTGCTCGAAGGAAGGAGATGAGTGTCTTTTCCTATTTGAGGTCAAGTCTTGCTCACACCAGTATCTTCTGGAAGGTGGTGCTAGCATTTTTGAGTCCAAACAATGCTTTGATGTTTTTCAAAGAAGCATCCTTG
The DNA here is from genome assembly GCA_036346575.1 of Dendrocalamus sinicus. Taxonomy (NCBI): domain Eukaryota; kingdom Viridiplantae; phylum Streptophyta; class Magnoliopsida; order Poales; family Poaceae; genus Dendrocalamus; species Dendrocalamus sinicus. The sequence goes on along the minus strand of CM070643.1, from coordinate 38,232,600 downwards.
TTGAGTGGAACCTCCCTAATCTGGTTAGAGGGTTTGGAGTCACCTTTAGTCTTGAGTGCTTGGCATGCACAAAAGGCAGATTAGCATTTTTGGTTAGAAGTTCATCGACCAATTCTAGGGATTTACGATTGCATGCATATGCCATCTTTCTATCCCCTCGAACCATTATGACTCCTTTTGGTCCTGACATTTTAAGATTTTGATAGCCGTAATGCGTGGCTATTAGGAACTTAGCCAATGCCAAATGACGAAGAATCCTATTATATGCAGTTTTAAGGTCTACCACATCAAATAAGGTTCTTTCTATTTGAAAGTTATCTAGACTTCCAAATGTAATCGGTAGGGAAACTTGTCCTATCAGTTTAGTAGAAGATCTGGGACTATGCCATGAAAGGCATACTTTACGGGCTTTACTTTTGAGTAGGAAACTTTTATTTCTTCTAAAGCTTCCATAAACAAAATATTAAGAGGGCTACCACCATCTACTAGAACTTGATTAACTTTGCAATTCTTTATGGCAGGTTCTATGACAATAGGGAACCTACCTGGTTGAGTTATGGGGTAGTATTTCGGGCTGAAGGAGATAGTTCATCTCTTCATCGCCATCTTTGTCCTTCTTGGAGCTCAATTTCTCGACCTCTTGAATGGAAGAAGAAGGAGCCTTACCTGAGTAATAGTCTTCCAATTTCTTTTGCCAGGCATGACAATTGTAGATCATGCCTTGCCGCTTGATGAAGTGGACACCACTTCTTATTCTTCTTGGATTAAATGATCAGAGCTTTTGCCTTGTTCTGACCAGAATAATCCTTCTTACCCTTAACAAACTTCTTTGGAATCATAAGAGCCTCTTTAGCATTAGGTTTGCGATTTTTCTTACCTTAGAGAGACTTGTTGGGCTTCTTCTCCTTTTTCCCTAAGCTAGGTTGAGGAATTTTCTCTATCCAATTGATGGCTTTGTTATATTCAATTGCCTCACCAGTGGCTACGTATTTGTCGGCCATGTCAAATAGCTCGATGATCGTTATTGGAGGGTTCATAGCGATATCCTCTGTAAACCATCGATTCCCAACCCCATTTTGAAAGCCTGAATAACAAAGGAATCTGTAACCTCAGGAATGGAATTATAAATCTGACTGAACCTCTTGATGTATTGTCAAAGTGTCTATTGGGTTCTTACCAGATTCGGTGGAGATAGTCTTCTTTACCGGGTTGGTCATAAGTCCCTTGATGAGGACTGTGGGTAAGTAGTTTGCCATCACATTATCATCATCACTAGCAACTCAGATAGCGTTAGTGTAAATCTAAAGAAATTCTATTAGGTTTTGAGTTCCATCAAATTTCTCTATATTCACTGGTCAGAACCTGTCTAGCCAACACACTACTTAAAGGCCTACCAAGAATGCCTAATAGCTTGTGATGGAGTCATGGCGCCTTCTTTAGAAAGGAGCCAGATTGTGGTCGGTTGGAGACCGGTCCCTCTGATAGTTGTACTAAGGAACTAATGCTCTAACCTAATTGTGGACACTTACATGGTGATTGTGACCAACTACTTGGTTCAGGTGATGCCGCAGATCACCTGATTCGAGAGTTCATTCCTTATGACAAGGGGGAGGAGTGGCTTCATGGAAAAGCTATCTTCCCTCATGACTCCCTTGTCAAAATCTTTGAGGTCTTGAGCCACACATCGGATTATTTCCAGCCCAACCACACTGGCTTCTACTAAGAGAGGAATGCTCAGATGAAATTAGCGTGTAACTCTACGAGTTCCTTTGTTCCCTATATATTCCTGTATGCTACATGTTCTACTGAAGTATCTTTGACACTTTGTCCTGCAATTAGAGCATATCCTGGGGTCTCTGTCAGAGCAGGATTTAGGTTGTTTAAAATGTCATGGACTCATTGTAGGGTTTAGATTGTTATCGAGGGTCTTGAATGATTCCTGTTGGTGGAAGGATCCTCTTGCTTGTCCCATTCGACCCGTCATGCATGATAGGGTAGAAGCAAGTAGATTAGCTGATTGATGTTCATAAGTTCCATTGCCTGCACCATCTCAGGGTGATGTATGAGCATTTGCACCATTTCAACCAATGGATCCTAGTAGGTTCTATCATGAAGAATAATGCACAACATCTCAATTAGTATCGCCGATTGTGTTAACTTCGTGCCTCCGGCACGAATCTCTCGATGAGCTCCTGTCAAAACTGAGGGAGAGCCTTCCACTACTTCGGCAAGGAGCCTTCATGATGGAGAACAGTTAGAAATTATCACCTTTGGTTGGCTTTGTGGTGGACTCAACCTGATCAGGTGAATTGCTAATCGAATGTTGAGCATTATCATCTTCACCCAGCTTTCAGCTGGTGGTAACTTTATTGACACTACAACTAGGTGTTAGTTGAATCCTGAAATACATAGGAGCCATTGACAAATAGCAGTCACCCATGGCCGTATCAAGAGTACACTGACCCTTAGATTTCTATGTTGAGCTTTTGTTGCCGTTTCTATCGGTCAAAAGCACGGGCTTGAAGAGGTATTTGGGCATTCTGATTTTGTCAGAACAACTGATTCATCTAGTTGTGTCATTGATGGGGGTGGCAAATCTTCTTCCATCTGGTCGATCTCACCAGCTTTAGGAAGCGATGGGCTTGGGATGGAAGAGGATGATGATAATGCATCATGTTCCATGGCGCGAATGCATGTATCCATGTTGAGGTCATCATATTATGCTAAATCAAACCAGTTTTCCTCATCCCATGTCCCTGCCATGATCATATAAGCAATGACAACAGGGATCAGAGAAGAATGAGGAAGAACTTTAAGAATTCAACAACTTCTTCCCCATAGACGACACCGGTTGTCGATGATCTAGTAACCGATCTTATGAAATAATATGAAAAAATGGCTAAAATCATTGAGAGAGAACAGGGATGATCTTTATTACTATGAACTGGTTACAAGGGTGCCTTCAACAAGGCAAGAGACTAGCCCTAATGACACTGAATTGAATGAGATATGAATTCAGCTAGAATTGTGACTGATTGATTATGCCTTCATCATCCAGCCTTAAATACTAATAAAGAGACGTTGTTTATCCACCAAAGAATATGCCTTGTAGAACTAGCTGCCTAGTCGGGGAGGTAGTTATTTTGAAGGAGAGAATGCTTAATCGTTGGTTGTTGTTAGTGGGAGACGAACATGGGCAACAACCACATGGTAGTTGTTAACAGAGTCTCAAGGCCGAAGCATTGTGCTGTTGGAGTTGATAAGGCACGTGTTCCATCCATCGCAGGGAAGGAATATGCTGGAATTGGGTCCAAGGACCAATTCATAGACTCTCTGACCAGTCATCTGGTTAGGCAACGTGCATAGTGTCTCTCCGAACTCTTCAAGTAGTCATCTGGTCGGGCAACATGCATAGTGTCTCTCCAACCAGGGTACTTGGGGAGCAACCTCTATAGATTTACGACCATAGGGTTCCTTGGCCTTAATTATATATTAAAGCCATATTTAGGGATTTATTCAATCCTCATCAACTACGTTTCGTGCCTGATGGTGTATGCCTACAACAACATACGCTCTTCGTACAAGGTGATCGCCTTCCAGCTCCGCGGTAGTTGGCCTTCAACCTCGGGCAAGGTTGGCCTTCGGACCCCGTCCAAGGTTGACTACCGTACCCCATCCGAGGTTGGCCTCTAGACTTTGTCCTAGGTTGGTCCCATACCTTGTGCGGGGCAGGCTCTTTGACATGTCAACATCGTCGATTTTGACCTTCAGACTTCGTCCAAGGTTGACCCCTAGACTTCGTCACATCAGGGTTTTAGTGGTACACCTCAGCACGCCTTGCTAGGCCAGAGTGCTCTATTGCTCGAGGTAGTGTGGGGACCCTCCCTTAACACTTTCTTTTGAAGATCCATTTGCACCTCACTGGTTTATATTCACTTGTAAGATCAATAATCTCCTAAGTTCTGTTAGCTAAGATGGAATCCATCTCGCTATGGACTACTTCCTTCCAGTACTCCACACCCGAAGATGCGTATGTCTCTGAAAGGTTACATGGTTCATCATCCACGAGGTTGGTGACATAATCATCACACAAAGACTTTTTAGTTCTCTACCTCTTACTCCTCCACAACTCCAATTCAGGAGCGGTATCATCCACACTAGAAGTCATAGGGTAATAACTCCATTTGTTCTCATAGGAACACATTTTCAAAGAAAGTCACATCACGAGATTCCATAAGGGCATTTTTAACAATATCGCTAACCTTGGATTTAGCCACTAAAAATCTATACGTTGTATTGTGATGTGCATACCCTAGAAAGACATAATCAATAGTCTTAGGACCAAGTTTTTTTTCTTTGATAGTGGCACATGTGCTTTTGCAAGGTAACCCCATGTACGAAGAAAGGAGATATTTGGTTTTCTGTAACATCCCAAAAATTTGATTTCTGAAAAATTTAATTTCAAATTAATTATTTTAAAGTATTTGAATTTTGTCTGGATTTATTTGAATTTTATTTAGTTTTCTGAGTTTTTTGGAGTTTAAAACCTATTTTTAAATTTAAAAAGAATTTTAAGTTTAAAAATTAAAATACCAACATTAGTTGAAAATATTTTTATTAAGTTCAAAATGTCACTAGGAGCTTCTGTGAATTGTCCTGGAATTTTTGGAGGTATTTTCATATTTTTCTGAGGCTTAAATAATTTCCTAGCCTTTTCTGAAAATCTTAAAAACAGAAATAAAAATTAAAACCTCCTCCTCCACCCTCTGGCCGCCACGTGGATGGCTAGGTGCTGCCCGCGTCACCCGCTCCACCCCCCGCCTTCCCCTCCTCTTTGGGCAACATGTGGCCGCCCATCCCGCCGTCCGCACCCCGCACTCTCGCTCCTCCCACTGCCCCACGGGCCCCGCCCGTCAGCCGCCCACGCCCCGCTCCTGCTGCCTCCCGGGCCCACTGGTCAGGCCCTTCTTCCCCCTCCCACGTGCCTCTTTCCTTTCTTCTCCCTCTCTCTTTGCTTCTTTGCTCCGGCCGACCGTATTCGTGCCAAACTCGGCCTTTCCCCGCCGCCTCCTCTCCGGTTTGGAAACCGCATGGACCGCGGGGACCGGATCCCCCCAATCCTGTGCTCCTCTTTCCTTCTACGCCTCCCCCTTTCCTTTCCTCCCCTTCCCTTCCTTTTTCCAGCCGCCATCTCCGGCGAGCAATTAAAGCGCCCCTGCCCCTCTCCGACCCCTATAAAAAGGCCCCCGAGCAGCCCCGGCCTCCGCATCACCTCGCCCCGTGCTACCTTGCCCCTCTCGAGCTTCCCACCGCCCTCGCGTCATGCGCCCGAGCTCCTGAGTGCCAAAGGTCCTCCGGCGAGCAATCGCCGCCGCCCCGGTCCTCCCCAGAGCCCGCCGCCGCCACCCCGAGCATCCTCACGCTCGTGCGAAGCTCCACGACCCCTTGGCCGAGCCTTCCCGCCACCGGAACGCCATCGCACCGGAGCACCCGAGCTGCGACGCCGCTCCTCCTCATCGCCGGCCGCCTCCGCTCGTCACTGAACCCCACCGACCTCGCCGTCGGCACCTCCTCTGCACCAGGGACGTGTTTTGGACTTCCCCCGAACCCCTCCGGCCACCCCTCGCCGCCGGCACCGCTATCCCCGTCTACCTCTGCCTGGCCCCCTCCAGCAGGTACCTCAAAAGGTATACCTACCCTATATGGGCAAGCAACACCCGAGCGACCGACTGGCTAGCACCGTTACTCTTTCCCCCTGGCTCCCTCGGCGCGCGTTCGAGCCCCCGGCTCCGCACGCTGAGGTTGAGCTAATTCTTTTAATTTTCGCACTGACAGCCGGGCCCTACTCGTCAGCGGACGCCCGTCTGCGCTGGCCACTGACATATGGGCCCAGAGCCTGATGGGTCCCACCCGTCAGTGACCAACAGCTTGTATGGTCACTAACAGAGGGGTCCCACAGGTCAGAGACCAAACGCAGTGGGCTCACTGTCATGTGGGTCCCACCTGTCATAACTCAGATTAAGCAATAAAAGAAAAAGAATAAAATGTAAAATTCTGCAGTGGGCCCCACCTGTTAGAGATTTATCAATTTATGGATTTATCTGAACTGAGATTTTCAAATGAGCATAACTTTCTCATTTTAACTCCAAATTGAGCCGTTCAAATTTCTAAATTTTTCTAAAATCATAATCTATCCAAATATACCCTCTTTTCGAATTTTCGAATTTTATTTGAATTTTTGCTTGTATTTATTTGCTTTGTTCGTTTATCTTTTCACGTGTAGATTCCACCGTTGCCGAAGATCTCTCCACTCCGCAGCAAGAAGACCCAGAGAGCGTGCAAGAAGGCAAGTCTCCTTTGATCATTTTGAACCTACGTTTGTGAAATGTTTTAAATTATTTTAAAGTTATGTGCATCGCTATTTACATAGAATCTTAATTTTGTTTTAGCAAATTAGTTAATCCAATCATTGTTATGCCCTCAATTGAAGTTGAATACCATGTACCTTTGTAACCTTAGGAATTCTTTTGTCTCAATAAGGAGAGTTATATAATTTTTTGGTAATATTAAAACGGTAGTAAAATGCTTAGTCATGCTATTTAACCTTTGTGATTTTGGAATGGGAAATCATATTTCATTCAACTGGTATTTGTATTTAGAAATAAGTGGTGACTGGTGTTGCCGCTGTTCTTTTAAAAATAAATAAAATGTGAAAGTTGGTTTAGACTGGGGTGGATGGTTGGTTTGGATTGGTGCGGCAAGCACGAGATCTTGTAAAGTGTATGTTCCGCCCTAGTCGATTAAGGACCGATGCTTGTGATAGTCCAGACTGAGCACTACCGTACAACCCCGAGTCTATATGAGTATGACCTAGCTGATTAAATCATGATAGTTTAGTTTAGGTGCCACCAGTGGAAAGTGGGTACCAGGGAGTTACTGGTTATTCACAGTGAGGGACATGGATTTACTGTACTCATATGGCGCAAGAGGGGGCTCGGACTAGGTGGATTTAACCCTTCTGCGGTGAAACCTCAGCGGGTAGTGTCTAGCTAGACTAGAGTGAGGAGAAGGCTTTGTGATAATCTATCTGTGTCTCATGCCAAAGGAAGCGTGGTGACTGTTAAGATAATTTATCTCTTGGGGGTAAAGTTGTACAACCTCTGCAGAGTGTCAAACTATTCGAATAGCCGTGCCCACGGTCAAGGGCGGGCAAGGAATGCATTCACATGGTAGATTGCTGGTTTTGGTTTTAAAAATAAAGATTTGTATTCCGAGAGTGGAGGGAACTCTTGGAAGGGATCCTGGCGGTTGGACCAGTGTGGGTGGATGTAACCCGTAATTCTAAACTTTATCGATTAAAATTAGTTAATTAGTGTTGGTGGTTAGAACCTTCACTTTAAACTGCTTAATAGTTTCAATTAAAGCAATTACTTTGTCAAATTAACGCCTTCAAAAATATTTAGTAGTAATTGAAATAAAACATTGCTTTATGCAAAAGAACCATATAGCCTTCCTTTGTCAAGCCTTGCATCTATTGCATTTTTCCCAAGACTTGCAGAGTGCTTTATGTACTCACATGCTGCACTTAAAATCAACTCAGAAGAATATGAAGCTCAAGATGGAGACTACGACTACTTCGCTTGTGGATTCGACGAAGGATTTTCGACGAAGCAGTTTAAGTAACTTCATGAATTGTAGATGATAACTTTATATGCATGATATAGTAACTTTGTTAGTGTAAATAACTACATGAATTATAGATGATAACTTTATGTGCAAGCGATAGTAACTTTTCATGGTGAATAACCTCGTATATTGCATGCAGTATGTTTTCAGTACAAGGCCCTAACATGGTTGACATTCCTTCAGTATTGATGTGCAGGTATTATTCATTCTATTACATACCCATGACTTTTCCATGTATTGTGTCAATGTGAAGAACAACCGTATTGATGTGCTTGATTCGCTGGACCGTGGTGAACGAGCCCTGAGATGCATCATCAGGATGTTGGCAATAAAGTCCAAAGACATTTGAGCGTAGCATTTAGAGTAGTAACATGTGGTATGTTTGCCAAGTTTCAGAGCTGGAGGTGAACCTATTTCGACAATGCAAGACAAAAGCTTACAAATATTTGCACCTTCTTGGCAATGAAATTCCTTGAGTTCTATGATGGCAACAATACCACTGTATGGATGCATATTAAAGTGGTTTGTAACATCCTCCTTTTATGTTTCATCCATGAACGTAGTGCTCTCTAGTTGGTGGCGAATGTAGGTGAAACTTTTTTGTTGTAGGAGAAGGGCAACGAGTACAGAGTAGAACTCCTCTTCTATATGTTATTTCACCACAGGAACTCTACCAAGCCTCTCCCTGACATCCTTGAGAGGTTCAGACCAACCATTATGTCTATTGAGATGGAACCCTGACACATGATTTATATGTGGAATGAACATTAGTGATATCTATATTGTGGCATGGATAACTATTCAATAGCATTGCCATAGTTGTAATCATGAAGTTTGCTTATGTTTGATATGCACTATAACTATGGATTGCAGCCAGTTATATGCAGATTGCTACCTCTTATATATGATGCAAAGTTACTTTTTGTTACTCATAAAGTTATCATCTATAAGTAATGAAGTTATCATCTGTATGGTAAGTTATCATCCACACAGTAAGTTATCATCTATAGAAGTCGACTACGTGTAGAAATCGAAGATCCCAGAGTCAGAGAGTTTAGAGTGCTGTAGTAGTCAGAGACCCTGTAGTTAGAGACCCTATGGTGTACATTAAATTGGTCGTAAGCTACAATAAACCATTAATAAGCTACAGTAATCAGTTGTAGAGCTACAGTAGGAGGTCGCTAGTTGTAAGCTACAGTAACAGGTCAATAGTCATGAGCTACAATACCCAATTGATAGTTGTGAGCTACAGTAAACCCGGTCGTGAAGATACAGTAAACCGATCGTAAAACTACAGTAATAGGTCGATAGTCGTAAGTTACAGTAACTAGTTAGTAGTTGTAAGCTACAGTACCGATCGATAGTCATGAGCTATAGTAACCGTTCGTTAGTCATAAGCTATAGTTCATGAAGTTATTTTTTGATTACTCATGAAGTTATCATCTATAAGTAATGAAGTCATCATCTATATGCTAAGTTATCATCCGCACACTAAGTTATCATCTATAGAAGTTGAGTATGTGTAGAAGTCAAAGATCCTGGAGTTGAAGACTCCAGAGCACTGTAACAGTCAGTGTAACATCCCAAAATTTTGCTTTCTGAAACATTTAAATTCAAATTAATTATTTTAAAGTATTTGAGTTTTATTTGGATTTAATTGGTTTTCATTTGAAGTTCTGAGCTTTTTCTGGAATTTAAAACCTATTTTTGAAAATAAAAAGTATTTCAAGTATGCAAATTAAAATACCAACTTGAGTTGGAAATATTTTATTTAAGTCCAAAACTTATCCAGGAACTACTGTGAATTTTTTTTGGAATTTTTGGAATTTATTTCATATTTTTCTGAGCTTTATTGAATTTTCTAGCCTTTTTTGAAAATCAAAATCAATTCCAAAAAACAAATTCCCCCTCCCCTCTCCTCCGGCCGCCACGTGGACGGCCAGATGCCGCCCACGTCGCCCATCCGCTTCCGCCTCCCCCTCCTCCCCGCTTGCCACGTGTTCGGCCTAGATGGCCGCCCTGTGCACCCCAGCCCAATCTGGCCTGTCTGCCCCCGCTCCCTCCCTCTCTCTCTGACCGCCCGGCCCCACCCGGCAGCCGCTCCCCTCTCCCGCCTCTCACCCGGCCCTGCCCGACAGCCGCCCCGTCCCTCCTCTCTCTCTCTACGCACCGAGCCTGCTTGTCAGGGCGTCTCCTTCCCCGCACCGTCTCCTTCCTCCCGCTCAGCCGCACCATCTCCGCCGCCATTTCCGCCGCCTCCTCGGTCGCCCAGATCCCCTTCCTTTCTCCCCCTCTCTTCTCCCCCGACCCGACACCGCCATCCCCGCGCCGCTTTCCCTTTTTCTCCCCGCAATCGCCGCCGGCCGCCGAAATCTCCGGTGAGCAATCCCGTGCGCCGTGCCCCTCCCCGACCCCTATAAAAGCCCCCACCGGCCTCCCCTCTGTCCGCACTACCTTCCCCTCCCCTCCTCTCTCCTTCTCGGCCGCTCCCCCGCCCCTGCGCTACGCGCACTCTCCTCCGTCGCCACCACCGGCTCCATCGCACCGCCTTCGACCCTGGCCACCCCTCCGCCCGGCTCGAGCGCCGCCGGAGCACCGCCGCCGCTTGGACCCGAGCGCCGCCGCCTCCTCCCTCGTCGCCGGCCTGTCTCCGGTCATCCCCGGTAGCGCCCGCGCCCACCTCTGGACTCCCCGCATCTCCCTCTCTCTCTTTTGCGCCCATCGCCACTCGCCGCTGGCCACCGGAGCGCCGCCGCTGTGCACCTCCGGCCGGCGCAGCCTCGGGTGCTGGCGTGGCAGCCAGGTGGCAGCCATGTGGCGCCACGTCGGTGCCACCTCGGCCTCCCTCGGCCCAGTCAGCACCACCCACCTCCCCATGCCACCTCAGCCGCCACTTCCACCCGTGGACCTGGTCCATGGACCAGGGGCCCACATGTCAGCACGACTCCCCCGGGAGTGATGTCACGCTGACGCAGAAATCTGATTTTCCGGTATAGAAATAATTCGGCTGAAAAATAAATCCCAGGGCTGACGCATTGCTGACGTCATAAATCCTTTTTCAGTAGAAAAATAATTCCAGAAATCAGTCTTTTTCCTTTTTCCTGATTTTAAACTTCCCGGAGCCCGTTCTCCTTCATTTTAACTCTGTTTGAGTCCATTCTATCCTTTAAAATATTTGAAATTTATTTGATATTTCAAAATTTAAATTTCAAATTCCATTACCTAGTTTAATTTCAAAGCCTCAATTCCATTCCAAATTTTGTGTGCACTTTCAAATTTTAAATTCAAATCTTGCAAAATCTCCATAAAATCCATTCTATTTTCCTTGGTCCAAATATTTTCTCAGTAATTTCTTTTCCCAACAGATCTTCCAGATATTCGTTCTCCCTCGTGTGAACCGCAAATCCGCTGAATCTTTCTCCTAAATTCGTATGAAGTCATAAACTTCCTTCCAGTATATATATTATATATTTTTTTGTGATTTTTTTGTATTTATTTGTTTTGTTTGCTTCGTCTTTTCGCGCGTAGATTCCACCGTTGTCGACGATCTCTCCACTCCGCAGCAAGAAGACCCCGAGAGCGCGCAAGAAGGCAAGTCTCCTTTGACCTTTTTGAACCCATGTTTGTGAAATGTTTTTAAATTATTTTAAATTTGTGGGCATCGCAATTTAATTAGAACTCCAATTTTGGTGTTAAGGCATTAGTTAAATCCAACCTTGTTATGCCCTCAATTGAACTTGAATGCCATGTACCCTTGTAACCCTAGTATTACCTTTGTCTCAATAATGAGAATTACATAATCCTTTGGTAATATTAGACGGTAGTATAATGCTTAGTCATGCTATTTAATTCTTTGGTAATCTTGAAATGGGAAATCATATGTCATTCAACTGGTAATTGTATTTAGAAAAATCAATGGTGATTGGTGTTGCCACTGTGTTTTTAAAAATAAAATAAAAATGTGAAGTTGGTTTAGACTGGGGTGGATGGTTGGTTTGGATTGGTGTGGCAAGCACGAGATCTTGTAAAGTGTGTGTTCTGCCCTAGTCGATTAAGGACCAACGCTTTTGATTGTCCAGACTGAGCACTACCGTACAACCCGAGCCTATATGGGTACGACCTAGCTGATTAAATTATGATAGTTTAGTTTAGGTGCCATTAGTGGAAAGTGGGTGCCAGAGATTTACTGGTTATTCATAGTGAGGGACATGGATTTACTGTACTCATATGGCTCAAGAGGGGGCTTCGGACTGGGTGGATTTAACCCTTCTGCGGTGAAACCTCAGTGGGTGGTGTCTAGCTAGACTAGAGTGAGGAAAAGGCTTTGTGATATTTTATCTGTGTCTCATGCCAAAGGAAGTGTGGTGACTGTTAAGATAATTTATCTCTTGGGGGTAAAGTTGTACAACCTCTGCAGAGTGTTAAACTATTCGAATAGCTGTGCCCACGGTCAAGGAATGCATTCACATGGTAGACTTTTTGGTTTTGATTTTAAAGTCAAAAGCTTTGGTATTCCGAGAGTGGAGGGAACTCTTGGAAGGGTATCCTGGCAGTTGGAGCCAGAGAGGGTGGATGTAATCCGCAGTTTCAAACTTTATTGGTTATCTAGTGTTGGTGGATAGAACCTTCACTATAAAAAGTTCATTAAGTTCAGTTAAACAATTTACTTTGTTAAATTAATGCCTTCGAAAATATTTAAAAGTAATTGAGATAAAATATTGCTTTGTGCAAAAGAACCATATAACCTTCCTTTGTTAAGCCTTGCATCTATTGCATTTTTCCCAAGACTTGCGGAGTACTTTTTGTACTCACATGCTGCACTTAAAATAAACTCAGAAGAATACGAAGCTCAAGAGGGAGACTACGACTACTTCTCGGGTGGATTCGACGAAGGATTTCCGGAGTACTAGGTCGCGCTTCCCCATCCAATTGCTTGTGGCGTATTGATGGGTCTCCGCTGAATTTATTTCTGCTTCCGCTGTGTTTTATGAGTGTGCAAGGTCTTAAAACCTCAATTGTAATAATGAGACCTGTTGGTCAGTACTCTTTATTATTGTAATAAATCGTTGGTGGTTATGTAATCATCACTGTTTGACTATGTGCACTAGCTTTGATCTGGGACTAGTGCTGTAATACACAGAGGGTCCGGGTTCGGAAATCCGGGGTCCCGACAGTCAGAGACCACGGAGTCGGAGACCCTCCGGAGTACAGTAAACTGGTCATAAACTACAGTAACCGATTGTAAAGCTACATTAACAGATCAATAGTCGTAGGCTACAGTAACCAGTCAGTAGTTGTAAGCTATAGTAACATGTCGATGGTCGTAAGCTACAGTAGTAGGTCGATAGTTGTAAGCTATAGTACTGGTTGATAGCCATAAGCTACAATACCCTGTCGATGGTTGTAAGCTACTGTTCATGAAGTTATCATCTATAAGTATTGAAGTTATCATCTATTAAAGTTACTATCATATGCCGAGTAAGTTATCATCTGTAATTCATGAAGTTACACACAAAGTTATCATCTATAATTCAATCATTCTGTACAAGTCATGACAATGACAATAAGATGCATATTCACTGGTCCTTGCTGCCTTTTATTATACTGATATCAGTAAGCTCTTCTTCATTGATAACATCATTATCATAGTGGATTCGATGACGTATACTTCCCCTCTCCCCCCTCCCCCTTCCCTTTCCTCTTACTCCCCTCCCCCTTATAATTGGAGCTATATCAGATCGATGTGCAACACTAGGGCAGGTTGCTGCATTGTGCGCTACTTTCTACATGTTCTGGTGCATTTCTTTGAGGGTGCTCCACTAGTCGTGTTTGTGTCCTTCTATCCCTGTTTTTGGCCTTTTGTATCAGATATTAGAGGTGTTGAAGAACTTATTGGCTGTGTGTTTTCTGCTCCTTCATCTTCATCCACCGTAACGGGCCCGATGTCACTAGGGATGTTTTCGAGCTGACCCCAAAGAGCTTTTAAATCATCCATGACTCTGTTGTATGCTTGACATGACTTACAGCCTGCCCTGACAACACCCATAGCCTCTGTCATAAGCGTACTATGTCGGTACATATCTGTCATGCCATCTGGACCCACCTGCACTATGTCTTGTCTGTCATATGGTAGTGCTATTCTTGCATTCCTGGTGTTCCAACGAAGTATGTACCTCACAGGTATTTCATCAATTGGAGATGTGCAAACGCCCTAACAAGGTGTGGGCAGAAGAAACCCTACAGTACATATAGTGTTGTAATAATGGTAAGTTCATGTGTGACATATAGTAACTTATACCAACATCTATTTTCACTCTATCATTACCATTGTGGGAAATGATTTATTACGAATGTCAATATGAACTCATCAGTATGTTCCCATTTTTTACACTCATAGCAATACTGCCTGGAGGTCTCGTCTATGAAAACTTTGAATTCATGATGTGACCACGAGAATACCTTTGACTACTTGCCATGTGTCGAACCTGAATTTTACAATCCAGAATCCTATGTGATTCCATCGCACTATTCCTTGGATCAGTAGATAGTGCTCACAGATATAGTACTTAACATCAAAATATATATCATGCGGAAGCGTAAATATAATAGTAGACTTACTCATGGGCCGATCAGGCCGAAATCAATAAAATGCAGCAGCAGAAATGGAGCACATTGGTGGGACCCTTAGGACGTGCCCATAGGTAACCAACTGGGGTTCGCGACCTAGTTCTTGACCTCTTCATTTTCTTCACCACCCTGACCAGGTGTATTATTGAAGCGTAGTGATCTGATTCCTGATTTTGGATTAATTGAGAGAGCGAGGGTGAGCACAAACCACCGTGCTCCGCGTGCCAATACATAGGATGCAAATAGATAATATGCATGGCTTATCAACGGAAGGCTTGGGTTATTTATTTGGCATAAATTGCTTTTAAAATATGATACATAGAAATTTCCTGAGACCTAGCAGTTTTAACTAAAACAGATTTGTCAATGTATGAAAGAATGCAATAATAATAGCGATCCATATTCCATTTACCGTTACATAGTTTCTGCACCATGTGCCAACCTTTTAGTGTTATTACCGCTTACCTTATCACTGGGGCGACACCTAGGGCAACACAAATCAGAGCTTTCCACTGCCCACCATTTTTCTGAGAGACCATGTGGAGGTCATCCCGTGTTTATGATGAGTAATTGACATCGCTTTAGGTAAGTCGAGTTTGGTTTGGGTGGTTTGGACCTTGACGTTGCATGGTGCAACGGGCTCGGTCGGACTTGGTCAGACTTTGTCGTATGGGATTAGGATACTTATTCCGATGATTCGACAGGTTTTGACTTCAGTGTGTGTAAGTATGGTGTGTTTATACCATTTACGCTTTCATGTATCGAGCGGTGCTATTTGATGTGTTTCTTGTCTGTGTGGCTGCAGGACATCGGGCGGAGTCGTGGCGAGACACGGTGGACCGGACTAGGCGCAGGTGGCGCTAAGGTCAGAACGGTCGAGATGTGTCGAAGACGACGTGGACTCGAGGTGGTTGCGAGGCGTGCGAGACAAGGAGCGCGGAAGCTTCCCGGAAGGTGCAGGAGGGGCGAAACGGGAATTTCGCAAGGCTGCACAAGCGGGAGCGGGCTCCGTTGGATTTAGCGGGTGTAACGGGGTGGAGACCCATTAGCCGTGGGCTATAAATAGGTTGGAGGGGCTGCATGCCCACTTGAACACTTGAAGGGATTTTAGGGTGTCCTTTAGTCAAAATAGGCTTTAGAGCTTGTTTTGGCTTTAGGCTTTAGTGGTTGAGAGTTGTTGGTGGAGGCAGAGTTGTGTTCCCTCTGTGTCTCTGTTCGTAGTGTTCCCAGAGTGTGTTCATCCCTCTTCTCAAGCATGTATGGGTTGTGTTCTTGAGTTGGAGAGGGAGAGGATGGATTGAGGAGCTTGTAATCTTCCTTGTTCGAATGTCCATGCGTATGGGGACGTATCTCTTTGTATTTCGCTCTTGATTCAATGAATGGAAATCTCAAGTGTTCTCCCGTGCTCTCTGTTCTTCCTTCGCTTTCTCTTTTGGGTGATTTTCCTCTTTTTGTGTTTTGAAGTTCTTGCTTGATGCGAACGCCCAAAATGGGTTGCTATGACATGGGAGATGCTCAAAAGCCATTTGGCTAGTTAATCCCAAGAGCAAACCAAGTTTATTTTCAGTTTTGTCTTTTGGGCTTATTCTGTTCATGCTTTTGCCTTTCTAGGGTTTGGTGCTATTTTCATTTCCCTTCACGAGATGGCGTGAAACCTGACATGAGAGGTCCAGAGGCTATTGCTAACCTATCCTCAAAGTTTCATAGCCAAATGATCAAAGATGAAACGGGAATTTGAGTTTTTGCGCAGCTCTCTGAATATTTTCGGTTTTGGGCATGAATCTGAAATCCTTTTGATTGTCTAGTGGATTCTTGTTTTTGGCTCTTGGCTTATTCTTCTGGGAGTGTTCCCCAGGTATCCTCAAAGCTTCCCAACCCAAGAATCCAAGAATCCTTGTGAATTTCTCAGATTTCTGAAAATCCTGTTTGCTGAAATTCTTCGTGCGGTACTACCGCTCCTGGAGAGGTACTACCGCTCAGCTCAGTGGTACTACCGCCCATGTTCGGACCAGTCCGATCGGCAGCGATGAAACGTTCGGACGGTCCGAACGTCTCCGGCAAGAGGTACTACCGCCCAGCGGTACTACCGCTCGTCTCAGCGGTACTACCGCTTGCAGTCTGACTTGCTCTGAAATTATTTTTGTTGACTGTCTTTTTCCGGATCTGATTATCCATATTGCTGTGATTTCCAGTAGTGCCTATCTTCTTTCTTTATAGCTTCCATAGCTATTAGAGAAGAAGTATAAGTGTGGATTTTTGAGGGGCGAATTTATTTTAGAAAGCAACATTCGCCCCCTCTGTCGCCATTTCGGTCCAACAATTGGTATCAGAGCCGGTTAGCTCTAATCAATAGATCTTAACCGGTCTCAAGAGCCATGGCGACGGAAAAGTACTAGACCATGCCGCCCGTGTTCGATGGCATCGATTACCCTTTCTAGAAGAGCCGAATGGAGACATACATCCAGGCCCAGGGGTTCGCCATCTGGCGTAAGGTCAAGGTTCGGTTTGTTGTTCCTGCCGATGAGAACATCAATGCTGGGAACATGGCTGATGGTGAGGCGAATGCAAAGGCAAGGAACATCATCATTCAGGGCCTGAGTCGTAGCGAGTTTGACCGCATATCTCATCTTTCGTCCGCTTTCGATATCTGGGAGACCCTCGATGCATACCATGAGGGCACCACCCAGATTAAGACGGTGCGACATGACCAGTTCAAGCGGGATTATAACAAATTTGAGATGCTTGCTGGTGAGTCTTTGGGTGAGTGTTTTGCGTGTTTTCACAAGATCTTGAGCAACCTCCGAGCGGTCGGTCTCACATACCCCGACTCGGACAACGCTCGTCAGATGCTTGCTGCACTTGACCTTCGCGTTTGGGAGATGAAGGTGACTACCATCAAGGACACCATGGACCTCTCGACTTTGACGCTTGACGCGCTGTACTCGTGCCTCAAGACGCACGAAATTGACATTGTCTCTCGTAAGTCGAAGTCTCAGTCGATGGCTTTAGTCACCGATCCCACCTTGGCTTCAGGTCACTCTTCTGATTCGCTTTGCGGTTTCTCCCTTGCTGCTCTATGTGACGTAGCTGATGATCAGTTAGAGTAGCTTGAGGATGAGCAACTGACCCTCCTAGCTCGGAAGTTCTCCCATGCTTACAAGAGGAGGAGGGACAGAAAGAGGGGAGGACCCGTGATTTGCTTCGAGTGTGGTGGCCCCAACCACATTCGGGCAAACTGCCCCAAACTGGAGAAGGGCAAAGCTGACTTCGGCGGTTCAAGCAAGAACGACTACACCGACAAGAACTGCAACAAGAAGACTCCAGCTCAGACGCCGGGAAAGAATAAGTTTCGCAACTTTGGCAAAGCCAAGAAGCTCTTCCACCGCGTCCTCACCGCCTTCGACGACCTCGACCTCAGCGAGGTGGAGGGATGGAGCGACGACGACGGGACGGGTGATCAAGAGCTCAAGGATGGCGACGACGACTTCTCTGGCATGAGCTTCATGGCCCTCGAGGGCGAACTCAGCGATAGCGAGCTGTACTCCGACTCGGACGAGGTATGCCCCACCTACGACCAGCTCAATCATGCTTTTCTTAAGCTAGGTGGTTTTCATGCTAGAGCTAGGGCTAGGTGTACTGAGTTAGAGAAGGAAGTAGATAGACTATCACGGGAGCTTACTTTACTTACATCTGCTCTCTCCTGTGATGATTGTGATACATGCTGTGCTCTGTTGGGTGACATGGAGAAATTAAGGACCTCGCATGATAGTGTGTCCTCCGAGCTTGATATTGTTAAGGTGGAGAACGTTAGTCTGCTTGCTGAGTTAGAGTTGAGTAGGATGGCTGTTACCCTACTTACTACTGATGAGACTACTTCTCCCACCTCATGTGAGGTTAAGGACATTGCCGCTAGAGGACCTTATGCCATGCTCCTTGATCTGCCCGAGTCTTGTGAAAATTGTACTAACTTGAAGATGAACTTAAAACGGGTAGATCATAAAATTGTTGAACTACAAGCTTCTTTACTTGAGCCCATTGATTCATGCTTGAACTGTTCTAAGTTAACTGTTGAACTTGAAGATGTCTCCAAACAGTTTCAAGATATGATTGATCATGATAGGAAGTTGGCTCAGTTTGCTTCTAAGGACCCTGTTAGCTCACCATGCATTAATTGTAACAAACTAAAATTTGACTTGATTGCATTGGATGAGAAATGTGTGAAGCTAACTAACGACCTTCTAGAGAAGCCACTTTGTGCTTGTAATGTGATTGTGGAGAAGGGGGAGAAGCCCCAGGGTAAGGTTGAGACGCTTAGCGATGTGAACCAACCTGCTAGCAGTGGGACTGTCCCTTTAGAGTCAGCTGTGCGTGCACAAGCCATTCTTCCCTCTGTTGTTGGTTCTTCTTCTGCTCCCTTACCTTCTGCTGTCTCTTCTTCCCCCTGCTCTTCTTGCACCTCTCTCTTTCGGGAGTGTCAGTACCTTATGAACACTCTCGAGAGATTTGTAGGAGGCAAGAAGAAGCTTAATTTTATTCTAGACCAGTCCAAGATTTGCAAGTTCAATCAGGGTCTAGGATATGATTTCTATGAGGATATGAGGAAGCATCCACCTGCTGTGCTCAGACCCATAGCACCAGGTGTGATCGAGACTAAGCCCAGGACCGAGAAAGTCCAATTTAAGTCAGCGGGCTATGTCCAATGGATTTCTGACAGCAAGGTGAGTCCACCTGCTGCTTCGGCCTCTCAGAAGCCGAAGCCATCTCATGCTACTTCCACCTCTCAGAAGGTAAAGTACCATTGCACCTTCCGTCAGAAGGATGGACATATGGTCGATCGATGCTTCAGGCGTGCCAAGATTGCGCGTAGAGACTGTGCAGAAGCACTTAGGCGTATTCAGGGTCCGCCCCAGACCCTGAGTGCACCTAGGACCAGCACGAGGTCTAGGTTCACTGCTGTTGATGGGTTTGGGCAGCATCGAGGACTTGGTTTTTCTGAGTTTTCTATTTTTCATCCTCATGCTGCTCCTTGTTTTGACTTCCGCCGTCCTGAGGGTAGATCTCGTTTCCCCCGTCGAGATAGCTACCCGCGGCGTGATCAGCGTGTTGCCAGTGTTCTGACTCGCTCTCCGTAGCGATCGGACCCGCAGCCTTCAGCTCGCTCACGGACCTTACGCCTCTTTGAGTCACAGAGAGCGTAGGGTAGATAGAGGTCAGTCGTGTTTGACTACTTCATCTGCTCGACGTGTTGTTCAGTATTGGGTGCCAAAATAACTCTTGATTTACCCCAGTACTGAGACTTTACTCTCTTGTTGACTCAGGTTCGCCGGGCAGGGAAGGGAAAGGTTTGGCTTGTAGACTCCGGGTGTTCACGACACATGACCGGAGACTCCCATTGGTTTTCTTCCCTTGCCCGTGCTCCAGATGATGAGACGATCACCTTCGGAGACGCTTCATCTGGGCGCGTCATCGCCAAAGGTACAGTGCGCGTTAATGATTCTTTTATCTTGAAAGATGTTGCTTTGGTTAGTAAGCTGCAGTATAATTTGCTTTCTGTTTCTCAGCTTACCGATGACGGTTTCGAGGTGAGCTTCAAGAAAAACAATTGCAAAATTATTGATTCTTCGGGTAGTCTGGTTTGCGGGATTTCTCGTTTTGGGAGGATCTTTCATGCTGATTTTTCTGAGTCCTCTGGTGATCCTCTCAGGTGCTTAGTTGCTTCTGAATCCCGCAACCTCTCTTTCTGGCATAGGAGACTTGGTCATATCGGATTTGACCATTTGACCTGAGTTAGCGGCCACGACCTCATTCGTGGTCTGCCGAAGCTCAAAATGGTCAAAGACCTTGTTTGTGCTCCATGCCGGCATGGCAAGATGGTTGCCGCTTCTCACCCTCCGGTCACAGTGACCATGACCGATGCACCGGGACAGCTGCTCCACATGGACACAGTCGGACCAGCTCGAGTGCAGTCAGCCGGAGGGAAGTGGTATGTTCTTGTCGTGGTCGATGACTATTCGAGGTTTTCTTGGGTGTTTTTCTTAGCCTCGAAGGATGAAACATTTACACATTTCTGAGGTCCTTTCAGTAGGCTTTCTGTTGAGCTCCCGGGTGCCTTACGAGCAATCCGTAGTGACAATGGCACGGAGTTCAAGAATTCCTACTTCGAGAGTTTCTGTGGTGAGACAGGTGTAGAGCACCAGTTCTCTTCTCCGCACGTCCCACAACAAAATGGCATTGTGGAGAGGAAGAACCGTACCTTGGTCGAGATGGCCAGGACGATGCTTGATGAGTACTCTACACCGCAGAAGTTTTGGGCTGAAGCCATTGCGACCGTGTGCCATGTTTCGAATCGAGTTTTTCTTTGGGCACACTTGCACCACACTTCTTATGAGCTGAGATACGGGCGAAAGCCCAGCGTCTCTCATTTCGTGTGTTTGGTTGCAATTGCTTTATTCTGAAGTCTGGGAACCTAGACAAGTTCGAGTCATGTTCCTGTGACGGTATCTTTCTAGGCTACTCGACTTCTTTGCAGGCTTATAGGGTCTGGAACTGCGAGTCTAGCAAGTTGGTAGAGACTTGCGAGGTGACCTTTGACGAGGCTAGTCCGGGGACTAGGCCAGATATCTCAGGTTCTTTAGAGCAGTCCGAGACCATCTTTGTGGATGATGAGGACGATGGAGACGATGGTTGTTTACCTGATCCAGCTTCTCATCCTCCCCTTGAGATGCCTTCTTCCACGGCACCTCGATGTGATAAGCCCTTGCCTACTGCTTCCTCCGAGGCTAGTGGCTCTATCCCTGCCTCGTCTGCACACGAGGTAGAGGCCACTTCTTCATCTCATCCCGGACCTCCTAGACATATCCAAAAAGCTCATCCTTCTAAGCAGATTATTGGAGACCTGCTTGAGCGAGTCACTCGTTCAAAATCTGGCGTGTCTCAATTCTGTCTCCATTCTGCCTTTGTCGCCTCCTTTGAGCCCAAAGAGGTTTGTCATGCTCTATCTAACGAGTCTTGGGTCAATGCCATGCATGAGGAGCTTAAAAATTTCGAGAGAAACAAGGTCTGGTCGCTTGTTGAGCCCCCACGAGGTCACAATTTCATTGGGACTAAGTGGGTGTTCAAAAACAAGCAGAGTGAGGATGGGGTGGTTGTTCGAAACAAGGCTAGACTGGTAGCTCAGGGCTTCTCTCAGGTTGAGGGTCTCGATTTCGAGGAGACCTTTGCCCCTGTAGCTAGACTTGAAGCCATTAGAATCCTGCTTGCCTTTGCAGCTTCTGAGGGTTTCAAGCTTTACCAGATGGACGTCAAGAGTGCCTTCCTTAATGGCTTCATTGAGGAAGAAGTCTATGTCAGACAGCCTCCAGGTTTCGAAAACCCCAAATACCCAAACCATGTCTTCAAGCTTTCCAAAGCGTTGTATGGACTTAAGCAAGCCCCTAGAGCTTGGTATGAGAGGCTTAAGTCCTACTTGCTAAGTCATGGTTTCGAGATGGGTAAAGTAGACAAGACCTTGTTCATCCACCGGCATGGCACTGATCTTCTGCTCGTCCAGATTTATGTGGACGACATCATCTTTGGCGGCTCCTCGCATGCTCTCGTTTCCCAGTTTTCCGATGTCATGAGCACCGAGTTTGAGATGAGCATGATGGGTGAGTTGACCTTCTTCCTTGGCTTCCAAATCAAGCAGACTCGGGAGGGTACCTTCTTGCATCAAGGCAAGTACACTCGCGACCCCCTGAGATGTTTCGACATGAGTGATGGTAAGCCGGTGTCAACTCCGATGGCTTCTACAGCCTATCTTGACCCAGATGAGAATGGCGAGCCAGTTGATCAGAAAGAGTACAGAAGTATGATCGGCTCCCTTCTTTACCTCACTGCCTCTAGACCAGACATACACTTCTCCGTGTGTCTGTGTGCTCGTTTTCAGGCTTCTCCTCGCGTATCTCACCGCCAGGCGGTGAAGCGCATCTTTCGGTACCTTCGAGCTACCATTGACTATGGTATCTGGTACTCTTCCCCATCCTGTCTTTCCTTGAGAGCTTTCTCGGATGCAGACTTTGCTGGCTGTAGGATAGATAGGAAGAGCACTTCTGGCACATGCCAATTCATTGGCACTTCTCTCATTTCTTCGTCTTCGAGGAAGCGATCCGTGTTACGATCCACCGCAGAGGCCGAGTACGTTGCTGTAGCCAGTTACCGTAGCCAAGTACTTTGGATGGTCTCGACCCTGCGGGACTTTGGGTTAGTTATCGACAGTGTTCCACTCTTTTGCGATAACACTTCTGTGATTAACATTGCTAAGAACCCAGTGCAGCATTCTCGGACCAAGCACATTGATATCCGATACCACTTCCTTAGAGACCATGTAGAGAAGGGTGACATCGTGCTCCAGTTTGTGGAGAGTGACCACCAGTTGGCTGATATCTTTACCAAGCCATTGGATAGCTCTAAGTTTTCAGCTCTGCGGGGAGAGCTTGGGGTGGTTTGTCCTTATGGACTGTAGTGATGGGGAGCTTTGGGCTTTACTGCTTTACTATATTGATTATGCTTCTGTCTCATTTCTGTTGCTTTGCACTTGGGGTGCATTGGGTTTAGTCCTTCTAGCATAGGTTAGAGTGATCTTCTTGTCTAGTCGTTTAGACGTCTTACTCTCATCTTGTGATCTAGGATTCTGCTCTATTAGCTGCTTCTCTCTTTTCACTTAGGTTGAGCCCACTCACTACTTGTAGGTTCTAGCAAGGGTCAAGCCACCCTTGGGTAGACAGGGTACGTGTTTGCTCCTTAGTGTGCTAGATTACCGCGTAATAGTCCTAGATTCATATGGGGTAAATGAGAGTCAGTCTGAGCCATAGTTGCCTCTATATCTTTTCTATGCTTTAAGGACTGCGTATTTGCTGTTTTCTTTGCCAGCTTCTCGATTTTATTGCTTTAGTTCAGGGGGAGTTCATTTGGGAGCTTCTGGAGTTTATTGTTGACTTAACTCAACTTGAACTAAAAGGTGCATCTCATATTGAGGGGGAGCTGGATTTTCTTGTATTTCAGCATTCTGCATTGTAATATAACTACATTGAGCCTTGATTATTATCCTGTTATGACATGTTTACAATGCTTGACACCTTGCCATGACTTGTGCTTATATGCTAGATTTATCATGACTTCATATGTGTAGACTAGCTTTTGTCTTGATAAGTGAATTAGAATTGATCTACTTGAATTAAAACTTGTCATGCTAGCACTTGAGTTTAGTCTTTCTTGAGCTATCCTTTTATGATTCATGCCATGTCAAATAAGCTTAGTTGAGCGTTGAATCTTTGTTGAGCCTTAAGTTGAGCTATATTAGTTCTTGATGATGCATAAGTTGGTACAACATGTTTAAAAAGCAAAATGATCTCTTTTGTGTGAAAAAACTAATTTCACCAATTCTTTCTTATGAGACGGCTTGCCATTGCACTAGACATGAACTCAGGGGGAGTTTTGGATGATCTAGACTATCTTCTTAAGCTTCTCGCTTGGAGTCGAGTTTGGTTTGGGTGGTTTGGACCTTGACGTTACATGGTGCAACAGGCTCGGTCGGACTTGGTCAGACTTTGTCGTATGGGATTAGGATACTTATTCCGATGATTCGACAGGTTTTGACTTCAGTGTGTGTAAGTATGGTGTGTTTATACCATTTACGCTTTCATGTATCGAGCGATACTATTTGATGTGTTTCTTGTCTGTGTAGCTGCAGGACATCGGGCGGAGTCGTGGCGAGACACGGTGGACCGGACTAGGTGCAGGTGGCGCTGAGGTCAGAACGGTCGGGATGTGTCGAAGACGATGTGGACTCGAGGTGGTTGCGAGGCGTGCGAGACAAGGAGCGCGGAAGCTTCCCGGAAGGTGTAGGAGGGGCGAAACAGGAATTTCGCAAGGCTGCACAAGCGGGAGCGGGCTCCGTTGGATTTAGCGGGCGTAACGGGGTGGAGACCCGTTAGCCATGGGCTATAAATAGGTTGGAGGGGTTGCATGCCCACTTGAACACTTGAAGGGATTTTAGGGGTTCCTTTAGTCAAAATAGGCTTTAGAGCTTGTTTTGGCTTTAGGCTTTAGTGGTTGAGAGTTGTTGGTGGAGGCAGAGTTGTGTTCCCTCTGTGTCTCTGTTCGTAGTGTTCCCAGAGTGTGTTCATCCCTCTTCTCAAGCATGTATGGGTTGTGTTCTTGAGTTGGAAAGGGAGAGGATGGATTGAGGAGCTTGTAATCTTCCTTGTTCGAATGTCCATGCGTATGGGGACGTATCTCTTTGTATTTCGCTCTTGATTCAATGAATGGAAATCTCAAGTTTTCTCCCGTGCTCTCTGTTCTTCCTTCGCTTTCTCTTTTGGGTGATTTTCCTCTTTTTGTGTTTTGAAGTTCTTGCTTGATGCGAACGCCCAAAATGGGTTGCTATTTTGTTCATGCTTTTGCCTTTCTAGGGTTTGGTGCTATTTTCATTTCCCTTCACGAGATGGCGTGAAACCTGGCATGAGAGGTCCAGAGGCTATTGCTAACCTATCCTCAAAGTTTCATAGCCAAATGATCAAAGATGAAACGGGAATTTGAGTTTTTGCGCAGCTCTCTGAATATTTTCGGTTTTGGGCATGAATCTGAAATCCTTTTGATTGTCTAGTGGATTCTTGTTTTTGGCTCTTGGCTTATTCTTCTGGGAGTGTTCCCCAGGTATCCTCAAAGCTTCCCAAGCCAAGAATCCAAGAATCCTTGTGAATTTCTCAGATTTCTGAAATCCTGTTTGCTGAAATTCTTGGTGCGGTACTACCGCTCCTGGAGAGGTACTACCGCTCAGAGGTACTAACGCTCGGCTCAGCGGTACTACCGCCCATGTTCGGACCAGTCCGATCGGCAGCGATGAAACGTTCGGACGGTCCGAACGTCTCCGGCAAGAGGTACTACCGCCCAGTAGTACTACCGCTCGTCTCAGCGGTACTACCGCTTGCAGTCTGACTTGCTTTGAAATTATTTTTCTTGACTGTCTTTTTCCCGATCTGGTTTATCCATATTGCTGTGATTTCCAGTAGTGCCTATCTTCTTTCTTTATAGCTTCCATAGCTATTAGAGAAGAAGTATAAGTGTGGATTCTTGAGGGGCGAATTTATTTTAGAAAGCGACATTCACCCCCCTCTGTCGCCATTTCGGTCCAACATTTTGCAATTCCACCCACAAAGTTTTTAAAATAGAACTATATCTGGTTAAGTTCCCATGTCTGCCCTTGACCATGGGCACGACTGTTCGAATAGTTTTCACTTTGTAGAGTTTGTACACTTTACCCACAAGAGACGATCCGCTCGTTGCTCCATACGATTCCTTAGTCATATGGTTGAGTAGACCATCACAGTGAGTTTTCAAAATATCTAGCCCTTTTGTCATCTCACCCTATGGGCTGCTCCCACTTGCGGTGAGTCCCATACGTTGCGTGGGATTTTAACCACGGATACTACCACATTCGGACTCCACTCTCCACAATGCTAGTATGACTGGAAAACTTCACCCTCCTCTCGATGTCCCTTTAGGCCCCCCTTGCCCTTGCAATATTCCACTCCTTTCCACTACTGGTGAGATGAGTCTGGGGGTTTGATAGATTAGTTAGGCAAGTTGTAATTTGCAGACTTATGGTTGTGCTATTTTACATAGGAGGTCATGACAAGATTCAATCCTTAGATTTATCTGGGCGGTTCTACCACAATCCACACATCGTGCTTCCACTGCACCATACACTAGCCCCCGTACCATCTGTCCAGATATTTAAGCAAGTTGGGGTTTTTGGGAGCATAAAATAATCATGTCAAAATATACCGGTCATTTCCACCCATGACTTCCCAAATCAATTTCTCATGATTGAAAGTGATGCTTGGGGCATTTTGGTGCCCTCGAGTATCTAAGTAGTACTAAGCATGACGTATAATTATAGACTTATTTTCAAAAGTTTTATCATTATAGTTTTGCTAGGGTGACAAGGCACAGATATTCAAATGTTTCTAAAAGAGGTAAAATACTAACAAGTTAAATAATGGGCATTGTTGTAGGGGTGGCCCCCACCTGAGCCCAGCCGGCCTGTTAGAAGGTTGTAAGGCCCAAAATGAAACATGTATAATGACATAAATGCCCCTGAGGGGGATACTTAGTGATGCGGATCCACTAGCAAGCTAGCTGAACCCCGTTGCTTTGGCCCTGATCTTTCACGATACGCCTTGTTGGATGCCCTCTCCAAGATAAGCCTTCTCCCACGCACACCGCAGCACGTGAACAAAGGGTAGAGAAACCGAAGTTTCAGCGAGTAGAATCCAACACCACAATTGGATTCAACACACCAAGATCAATTCCTCGATGGAAATCTCAAGAACACGCCAACAATGGCCACCAAACCATGGTGATTTTCTGGTTTCTATTTCTCAAATCAAAGTCTAAGTTACAATGGGGCTAAGGCCCTGGCCTTATATTGGTGCACAATGCACGGCCTTGATTACAACTCACGCACTACTTGGCCTAAGGCGAAACAAACTCAATACGAACTAAAAAGGAAATACCTAAACTGCTACCTCTGGATTCTCTCTTAATTTGCGATCTGACTATGAGGATTACGTGGCTGGCACCTTGTCCATTATGTGGGGCTTCCAAATAGCTTTCCAACGAGTCCAAGAACGCCCAAATCGGACTCCGTTTGTGAAAGTTATGGACGTTTTAGTATCGGTCTTGCCAGCTGTCCCAATCCGAGTCCGAATCGGTTTTCAAATCTTTATATGTTTTGTTTTCTGGTTCAAGGGGCTTCCAAATCCGTTTGGAACCTGAAAAGGAATCCTTCTCAACCTTTAGAAAGTCATGGTGTGGTCGGATTTTACCCTTACTTGCATTGCAGTACTCGAACTCTTTATGTTTTGCAAGTCTCGCGCGTCTCTCCGGACAGCTCGTGCAGCATCCAATGAAATTGCCATAACTTTGTGTAGGAAGCTCCAAATCAAGTGCCGTTTGATTCGTTGGAAAATAGACTTCATTAGCTTTCCAAATATGTCTTTTGTGCACGTTAGAAACCTTAGAATTGGTATTCAAAGCTTCTTGAACATTGTGCACAGAACTGCAAGCACTAACCAAAGTTGTAGTGCTATTTGGTGCCACATCATACTCCCCTCCTTGAAGCAAAGCCGTCCTCGGCTTTGGGGTAATCTCGGGAGCTTGCTTCTTCTTGGCTGTAATTTCTTCATCAACATGAATAACACTCTCCAATTTTGGTTTCAACACATGCTTCTTTCCCTCATATACAAATGTATATGTGTTGGACCGGCCCTCATGCGTAGCATTGCGATCATATTGCCATGGTCTTCCCAACAATAACCCACATGCATCCATTGGAACTACGTCGCAATCCACCTTGTCAACATAGTCACCAAGAACAAACGGAACACGCACCTTGTGAGTTATCTTTAGCCTTCCGGAGTTGTGTAGCCACTCCACATGATGTGGTTGAGGATACCTCCACGTGGACAGCCCTAAAGCGTACACCAAATCTTTGCTAATCACATTGGTATAACTTCCACCATCTATGATCAACTTGCATGCTTTATCTTTGATTTTGCACTCCGCTTGAAAAACACTCCACCGCTGTCCTTTTGTTTCAGTTTCTTTACTTTGCACCTTTCGGACCAAAAGATTAACACCATTCAACTCTGGATAACAATAGGCAACATCTTCCTTGGAATCATCGGATTTTTCACTTTCAGAATCACTACTAGAACTTGTTGAAGCATAGCCGTCTTTATTGAGAAGCACTCTTCGTTGATTTGGACAATCACGCATCATATTACCTCTTCCCTTGCACTTGAAACACTCAATTTCTCTAGCACGAGCATTAGAAGGCAAACTAGAATCAGTTTTAGTTGCTTCTTTACCTCTATTGCTTGCCTCCCTTGAAAGAGCCCCATTTGAACGGCTTGATGTCGCCACCTTGGAGTGTGAACCAACATCATCGCCTTGCTGTGATGCACGCCTCCATGGGTTTGTTTGAGTGTTGGCATGTCCACCCTTAGCTTGTTTGCGCTTCAATTGTTGTTCAGCACGTTCAGCTTGATGCACCAAGTCTTGAATGTTGTAGTAATGGACCATCTCCACCCTATCTTGCACATCCTCATTTAACCCATTAAAGAAACGTGCCATAGTAGCCTCATCATGCTCCTCTGTCCCTGTACGGATCATCAACATCTCCATCTCTTTATAATATTCATCAACACTAAAATTACCTTGATGTAGTTGTTGTAGCCGATTGTACAAGGTCCTAGTGTAGTGTGCCGGGACAAAACGACGCCTCAAAATATTCTTCAGTTGTACCCAAGTATTCGGACGAGCTCCTACGCGACACAATTGGTTCCACCAAACAAGAGCATATCCGGTGAACTCAATTGTCGCCAACCGAATCTTCTTATCCTCAGTATAGTGATGGTTGTCAAAATTTTGTTCGACACGCATCTCCCAATCCAAGTACTCCTCTGGTTCAGCTTTACCATTAAATGATGGGATAGAAATTTTTATCCGCCCAATTCCATCATCCACGGCAACACGCTGAGCAAACCCGACACCATCACGCATACCTCCACCATGGGCAGCACCTCTGCCACGCATGTCCCTACCACGGTCAGCACCACAGTAGTCCCGAGCATGGCGCGGTTGTGGAGCAAAGCCCACTGCACCATCAAAGATCTCCTCGTGTTCGTCGTCTTCATATGGTGCATGCCGTTCGGGATATTGAGGTCCCCGTTTAGCATGCTGAAATTGTGGTGGCTGGAGGCGTATTGCCTCCGTCAAAGCATCAATTCGCGCCCCCAAATCATCAACCTTGCCTTCAAGCTTCCGGTGACAACTCAAGAAGTAGTCACGTGTCGTTTCAAATCCAATTCGTATCTGAGGCGGCAAAGACGCCGCATATAGGGCACCTCCCCAATTAGCTCAGCATGATTATGTCGCGCCTCGCCATCTTCAGTCTTCATAGAACCCGCCATCAAGAAAAATTCAGCAACCTCGTACCGTGATCAACCAGGCTCTGATACCAAGATGATGCGGATCCACTAGCAAGCTAGCTGAACCCCGTTGCTTTGGCCCTGATCTTTCACGATACGCCTTGTTGGATGCCCTCTCCAAGATAAGCCTTCTCCCACGCACACCGCAGCACGTGAACAAAGGGTAGAGAAACCGAAGTTTCAGCGAGTAGAATCCAACACCACAATTGGATTCAACACACCAAGAGCAATTCCTCGATGGAAATCTCAAGAACACGCCAACAATGGCCACCAAACCATGGTGATTTTCTGGTTTCTATTTCTCAAATCAAAGTCTAAGTTACAATGGGGCTAAGGCCCTGGCCTTATATTGGTGCACAATGCACAGCCTTGATTACAACTCACGCACTACTTGGCCTAAGGCGAAACAAACTCAATACGAACTAAAAGGAAATACCTAAACTGCTACCTCTGGATTCTCTCTTAATTTGCGATCTGACTATGAGGATTTCGTGTCTGGCACCTTGTCCATTATGTGGGGCTTCCAAATAGCTTTCCAACGAGTCCAAGAACGCCCAAATCGGACTCCGTTTGTGAAAGTTATGGACGTTTTAGTATCGGTCTTGCCAGCTGTCCCAATCCGAGTCCGAATCGGTTTCAAATCTTTATATGTTTTGTTTTCTTGTTCAAGGGGCTTCCAAATCCATTTGGAACCTGAAAAGGAATCCTTCTCAACCTTTAGAAAGTCATGGTGTGGTCAGATTTTACCCTTACTTGCATTGCAGTACTCGAACTCTTTATGTTTTGCAAGTCTCGCGCGTCTCTCCGGACAGCTCGTGCAGCATCCAATGAAATTGCCATAACTTTGTGTAGGAAGCTCCAAATCAAGTGTCGTTTGATTCGTTGGAAAATAGACTTCATTAGCTTTCCAAATATGTCTTTTGTGCACGTTAGAAACCTCAGAAGTGGTATTCAAATCTTCTTAAACATTGTGCACAGAACTGCAAGCACTAACCAAAGTTGTAGTGCTATTTGGTGCCACATCACTTAGTGTAAGGGCATAATTGTAAAACACTCCCATGTGAATATATATATGCCACCCAGGCCATGGGGGAGACCCTAAGCATTGCTCACCTAACTCTCCACTACCATACCACTCTCTCTCTGTTTGGTCTGTAACCACAACAGTTGGCGTCGTCCGTGGGGACGACAAGAGCAAGCTCCAAGATTTGAAGAAGGATGGCACCAAAGAGGGCTTCATCATCGGTGGTGCAGAAGAAGAGGAGGAGCGAGATGGAGACGCGCGTCAACACCAGGGCCTCGGCATCGACGACTGCGGGCGCGGACGTCAACGCCAGCGCCACAGCTACTAACGTCGACGCTCATGGTGCCACGATCCACCCCTCCGTTGGCGCGACGCTCAGCACCGGCAGCATCGATCGAGTTGTTAGGAGTGATGACGCCGATGCCTACCTGAGCCCAGCCGGCCTGTGAGAAGGTTGTAAGGCCCAAAATGGGACATGTATAATGACATAAATGCCCCTGAGGGGGATATTTAGTGTAAGGGCATAATTGTAAAACACTCCCCATGTGAATATATATATATGCCATCCAGGCCATGGGGGAGACCCTAAGCATTGCTCACCTAACTCTCTACTACCATACCACTCTATCTCTGTTTGGTCTGTAACCACAACAGGCATATAACTAGAATATTAAAACAAACATATATTAGCATATGAAATAATAGCATGCAATTTGATAATTTAAAATGGAAATAATTTGCAGAGAATGTAGGTTCAATATGATCAAAGTATTGACTTGCCTTGGCACAGTTTGCCGTGGTCTTGAGCTCACTCAAAGCTTTCTCATTCAATGGTCTCGAGTTCCTGGTCTTCATCTTCACCTCGATCTTGGTCTCACTTGATCCATTGATTCTTCAGGACACCAATTTCTAATTATGCGCTAAACAATTGAATCCAAATAAAGGCAAATAACTCAAAAGATCCAAATAAATCCAATTGAACTTGATTAATTTTTATTATGATTAAATGGGTGATTTGATGTTGGGTTGATTAGGCACAGAGTATGGACGGAGTCAAACGGGGTTGGAGCCAAGCGATGATTAGTAGAAGGAAATTCACTGAGATGGATGCCAAGGAGGGTTCATGATAAAGGAATATTCATGAGAATATTCTGCTTAGAACTCGGAGATGGCTAGGCATAGCTGACGATAGAAATCATGACTTGGCCTCTAGTTTAATAACTTCTTTTTTATTTTTATATTTATCAAGGAAGTTCCATAAGTTATGTTAGACTTACGGACAGATGTCTGAGTTTAGTTTATTAAATCAATTTTTAGAGTCTGTATTCCTGGCAACTTAAGTTGTGGTATTTTATGGGATTCTATTTACCAATTATTCAAATTATTCACCGAATGATTAGTTCAATAATTCATGGAATCACGGGAGTATTTAATTATCTCATTGATGTTTAATAGTTAATTTTAGCATATTTATTTACTACTCATCTGCAACTATTGGTCATAATATTACATTGTTCTTCAAATGATTTGTTGGCAAGATTATTCCAATGTCCGATGATCCAAGGCCATTATATTTTAATACCTAGTTACGATCTTTTAATTGAAGGCACTCTGAGAATCATCCAACATTGATATTTTATCCTTTTACTTAGCATCTAACATAATTTAATTTAATTAAAATTTTACTTTCCTAGGGCCGAGCTTGCTATACACAACTATATTTCACTATCATTATTGAATAAATCTACTGTTAAGATTTATTTATCGGCGATGTGCTCATTGCGGGGATTATATTTTAAATTATGACTTTCTAACTTAAATGTGTATTTCGTTTTAAATGGTTACGGCATATCGTTTAATTAATTTTACGAAGCAACTTGATTTGTTATTCACCTTGTTACCTTCGGGTTGGGATTTTTATTAAATTTGGACATTTCACCAAAGTTATCTTTTATTAATGCCCTTTATTAATAATTAGATTTTAAATAAATAATCAAGCCACATTAGTTACTCATATATGATAATTAATCCAATATTAAATCTTTAATGATCTTACTTTGCACGATGCTTTATTCCATTTCTATAATTAAATTCTTATCTCTTATTTTAAATTAAATTTATGTTAATTACTTAAATCTCACATAATTATTTCCTAGTAAAAGAATTAATGGATATAAACTTGTCTTTACATGGATTATCATTTGAATGGTCACTAATTATTTTCGAGGTTTATTTAATCGTATACAAGGAAACCTTTAATTTAAATTTCAATTGTTAAATATTAGTGAGCTAGTACTAAACTACTTCCCTTAACCACTTAATTGTTCATATACATATAATTCTATATTCTGATGTATATATAAATTTTATTTGAACCCAAATCAATTATCTTAGCCTCCTTGATTTATTTCCTAAATATTTTCTAATTGAAATGGGCTAAAAAATAAAAACAAAATATTATAAAATAGGGATTCAAACCTGGGACTTGTGGCTAACAACGGCTTGGCTAACCATCTGGGCATTGCCCCATTGTGATTGGGAGGTGGAAGCATATCAGAAGAGGCGAGCACAAAGATTGGGCTCAAAACAGAGCTAGGTAGTGCTGATGCAGAGCTGCCTTGCTGGCGGTGAGTGGTGGCCAGATGGGCAATGGTGACCACCAAAATGGGTTGTGGGGGGAGGTGAGGGAGCTCTGGGAGGTGTCGCATCGGTTGGGGCGGTGGCGAGGTGGGCAGGCAATAGCTCGGAGCGGCCGAAGGCGGGGGTGGAATGGGTCGCCGACGGCCGGGAGGAGGAAGGGGAGAAGTCGGGTGCGCACAAGCATTTAGGAGGTAGAGGGATGCTCACCGAGTGATTGGCCGAGCCAGAGCAGGTCCATGGTGAGCCGGCAGCGGAGGCCATCGCCGTGGGGAGAAACTCCTGGGCGAAGGGAGCATTGGCCGATGGTTGGAGAGGCTCCGGAATGCCGAGGAGATGCTCCCACCGTGAGGAATAGAACCGGGGGTCGCCAAGGAGGGAGTAGCGATGGTGGCGACGATTTTGGCCAACAGTGGGGAAGAAGGGTAGCGCGGCGAGCTCTGACGCACAGATTTTCAATTCGGTTAGAGGGAGAGAAGGAAGGTTGTGGGGACACAGAATTACTCGCTCACACTTGGACAACGATTGCCGGAGGGCTGGGATGTCGGTAGCTCACGGTGGCTGGTGCACGGGCGAAAGCGGAAGAAGGAAATAGGGGAGGAGTGTAGGAGGTGATGGAGGAGGTTTGAGGGTTATTTTTGGCTACAAGGGGACGCTGTGGCAGTGCTGTTGCTGGCAACCTAGGAGCAGTGCATGGGATGGAGCATGACATCGCCGTGATGCGGTCTCTGGTCGAGCGACGAAACGGCTACAGCAAAGCAGGGTATGACGCGACGTGCGAGGCACAGGGCATGGTGAGGGGATGGCGACTTGACGAGAGGTGCAGGGTGATGCGTGCACAGTGGAGGCAGGGCTGGCCGGTTAGGCGACAAAGACGAAGAGGAGAGACGGAAGGGAGAAAGAAGAAGCACAGCCGAGCATGATGCCAGGCAGGCAACGATAAAACAAAAAGGAGGGAGAGAGTGAAGGAAAAAGGTGGACGCTTTGCCCACTGGTAGGGAGGGAAAAAGAGATAAAGAGAGAGAGAGAGGAGAAGGAAAAAGGTGGAGAAGAGGTGGGGCCCACATGGAAGGAGAAAGAAAAAGAAGAAGGAATTGGCTAGCGAAATTTGGAATATGAGATTTTTCCTTAGATATTGATTTCATATTTGAATTTTCATTTTTGAATTTTGAATGATAGCTAGATTCCAGAACTTCGAATTCTTTTTAAACTGTATTTATTTATCCAGCTAATTGTCTCTCTATTTTATAAACCGTGTTTTAATTTAATAAATTAAATTTGGATTTAGGTATTCAGATGTTAAACTCACATTTAAATTATTTTGTATCCTTTATTGCTATGAATGTTATTTGTGCTTAAGAATTATTTTTAGATATTATTTAAACGCAGTGGTCGAAGCCAAAGGTCGGAGGAAGTTGGACACAACAGTGGTCGGCAGCGACTGAGGTCATGAGAGGGTGTGGTCAAAAGCCAGAGAATGAACGTAAAGACTGTTGGCAGTGGTCGTATATGACCAGAGCGGTCGTAGTTGACCATTGTGGTCGTAACTTGACCATAGCGGTCGTAAGCGACCGAAGTGGTCGAAGGATGCTTCTGTGGCAGTGCGTGGTTGCAGTCGAGAGTGTATATGGTTGAACATGGTCAAAAGGGTGTAAGAGAGAGGAGATACCAGGGGTTCTTTTATACCTAATGCAGAGGCTGAAAATGAGTGGAGGCAGTCTGTGGTGTGGAGGAGGCGGTGGTGGTGCTCGACTCCTGGTGTGAATGGCGCTCCTAGTGGCGAAGATGCTCAGCCTAGGGAAGACCACTTGGCAAGCTTACGGCAAGGAGGCACTCGAGTGCTCAAGAGAAGAAATGGGAGTGGTGTGGGATGCACCGATGCTGAAGGCTCCTTTATATAGGTCGGTTTTGGTTCTTTCCGAGTGGTTTTTGCTTCTTCAAGTGCTTCAGCTGGCTTCAACGATTTTCAACTATGGCCAGCTTCAATGCTTTTTGACCATGGCTGCCTTCAACACTTTATGACCACGGCAAACTTTGTCCACGAATGGTTTATGACCACAGAGTCATTTACGACCACGCATGGCTTTACGACAATGGCTGTCACGGCTTTTCGACCACGGTTGTTGTTTACGACCACGCACGATTTTGACCACGACAACACAACTACGACCATGGTAATGCAACTTTGACCACGACACACGACTTCGACGAAGGCAACATGACTTTGACCATAGCAATTTGACTTCGACCACGACAGATCAACCATGAGGTAATCATAGCTATAGTACTTTTACATGGTCGTAGCTTCAGTGCTTTTGTTAGTCGTGGGTTTTGCTGGTCTTACGCGATAGTTGTAGGGTTTTCTGGTCGATAATCGGTGACTTTGCAGTCGATGTTCGTAGATTTTGCTGACTGCTCTATAGTCATATCTTTTGCAGTCTTGTCGATAGTTGTAGACCAAGCAGTCTGGTATCATTGTCTTCAGTAGTCGAAGGCTTTACAATCACGGTCGGTATTCATAGGCTTTGTTGTCGATATGAGTACTTCACTCTTTATGATCTTCAAGTAGTTTGAGTACTCTTGTTAGGCCAGTAGGGTGTTTGGCTTGTGCTTGATGGAACAATGTCAGTACTCGATAGTCGGAGCTACTAGGTACTTGATGGTCGGTGAGCGATGGTCATCGGGTGTCGGTTATGAGTAGTTGTTGTGCTCAGTGGTTATGCTGAGTGGTTGGAAGAGTGTTTTTCTGATAGCGATGGTTTTTGGCAGTTGTAATTGGTAGTCTCAGATTGTTTTCTTGGTAGCGTTGAGGTGATTGGTCGTGTATGACCAGGTTGATTGGTCATGGATGGTTTTGTTCTTGTTCTGGATGGACATGGGTGTTATGAGTTGTTGTACTGATGATAGTCAAGCTAGGAAGAGCTTGTGCCGAGAAAAATGTTTCTTTGGTCTTTAGGGTTAGGGTTAGGGTTGACATGGAAAACCGAGACTAGGATAGGGAGATTTGAGGTTCAGACGGTTGAGGATGTCATGTGAGGTGGTTGGGCTAACGCTAGAGCACATGGAGATTGAGGATGAGAAGCGAGATAGAGCTATGGGAGGGGATATCCTAGAGGCTTCATCACGTGTTGAGTTTGAACTGTTATAGATAAAGTCCATGTGCTATAAGTGATAGAGTTTGAATAAAACTCCAGTTAGAAAAGGGTTTCAGGTCTCTTGATTTGAGGAAGAGATTAGGTGTTGTTTTCGTGTTTGAATCGAACACGATTAGGTATGTTGGCCTATAAAAGTAGGGAGAGTGTCGGACTTGGATTTTTCAATCCAGAATCCCCTGTG
This sequence comes from Dendrocalamus sinicus, assembly GCA_036346575.1. Taxonomy (NCBI): domain Eukaryota; kingdom Viridiplantae; phylum Streptophyta; class Magnoliopsida; order Poales; family Poaceae; genus Dendrocalamus; species Dendrocalamus sinicus. Next base: position 38,196,258 of record CM070643.1, on the reverse strand, counting down.
AATCACCGCATTAATCGATGGATTAGTAGATAGTGCTCACAGGTACATTGCTGCATCAACTCATACATCACATGAAACATAATAAACCATATATTACATATCAGAGTTTAAAATACACCGCGTCGAGTGAAAGTTTTACACAAGGGCCGACCAGGACAAATATTTACATACAAAAGACAACAGTGGAAGCAAAAGCAGAAGTAAGACCATAATCCACAGGTAAGCGACTGAGGGGTAAATGTGTGCGGCATATATTATCTATACTTAGATAATATAAGTGCACACAATCTCCATTAAGTCTATTTGTCTAGGACCCAAAATCGAAGAAGCCGTCCTAGTTTCTTTCGTTAGTTCCTCCATCCGTGGCAGGGGTTTTCTCATAGGCATAATGGTCTTGGGTCCCTGTTTTTGATTTTGGTAATGCGAGGGTGAGCACAAATCCACCGTGCTCCGCGAGCCAATACACAGGATGAAATAAATAACATGCATAGCTTATCAAGGAAAGGCTTGGGTTATTTTATTTGCCATCAATTGCTTTTAGAATATGTTATTTAGAAATTTCCTAAGACCTAACAGTTTGAACTAAAATATATTGTGTGAAAGAATGCAATAATAATAGCGATCCAGATACCATCCACTGTTACATAGTTTCTGCACCATATATTAACCTTTCAGCGTTATAATCGCTTACCTTATCACTGGGGCAACACCCAGGGCAACACAAATCAGGGCTTTCCACTACCCTCCATTTTTCCAATTCCACCCACAAGGTTTTTGAAATAGAACTATATCTAGGTAGGTTCCCATGTTCGCTCTTGACCGTGGGCTCAGCTATTCAAAAAGTTTTGACTCTGCGGAGTTTGTACACTTTACCCACAAGAGACGATCCGCTCGTTGCCCCACACGATTCCTTAGTCATGCGGTTGAGTAGACTATCACAGTAACTTTTCAAAATATCTGGCCCCTGTTGTCATCTCACCTTATGGGCTTCTCCCACTTGTGGTGTGTAACATCCTGATTTTCAGAACCTTTTTGAAGCTTTTAAAATAAAATTCACCATTTGGATTTTTCTTGAATTAATTAAAGCTTAATTGGAATTTTCATTAATTAAAAAGATTTAATATGATTAAATTAAACATTAATATTTGTCAAAAATATTTTATTTGTGTTCCTTGTGTCACAAGGAATGTTTTTGCATTTTCTTGGATTTTTTGGAGTTTGTTTGAGCTCAATTTTAAATTTCCAAAAAAAAAGAAAGAGGAGAGAGAATGAAATTCATCTTCCCCAGCGCGCAGAAGCCCGATCTCTCCTGCTGTGCACAGTTTCCTTTCGTTTTCCTCTCTCTTTATAACTTCCAATCCGGACCTTATTTCAATGTCCTCCCAAAGGAAAGTTGTGCCAAATCATGCAAGGAATCCATCCCAATTGGCCTCTTTCCGTTTCGTTCATCCGTTTGCCTTTTATCTCCTATTTTCTGAAACGGACTCTAAACCGAAATCCGTTAATTGGAGTCGGTTTCTATCTCTTCCAAGCCTATAAATATGACCCCTTGACCCCTTTAAACCCATCCCAAGCCGTGCTAAGTCCCCTCAAAGCACAGGACGCCGTCGGCACCGAGGCCCTCCGGTCTTGAAATTGCTCGTCGCGTCTCGAGTATCCGGTGAGTTTTTCCGTGATCTTTTCGTGTCACTTTGTGCCTTCATGTCCCATCTACCTTCTGGCCAAATTAATTTGGTTTTGGTATAGCCAATCTCCCGGAATCGAGTTTTCCCCAATCTAGGTCAAGAGAGCTTCCCGACGTCGATTCGTCGCCTCCGGTAAGCTTTAGCCCTTGCCGTATTTTTCTTAGACTTGCCTCACCGTGTTCTATGCCGCGCTTCCTTCCTTTTCCCCAAAAAGCCTCCACAAATTTTCACCTCCGAACCTCGCCATGGCCGCCAATGGCATCTCGTGTCCCCAACTATCCGGTGGTGTTTTCCCCAATCCGTTCACGTCACATTGTGCCAAACCATCCCAGGTAGCTACCCTCCAAATGGTTTTAGATTTCGTTCACCGAGCGCCAAGATATTAAGTTTTTCCTTTTCCTTCCCGATGTCGTTCAAACGTTGTTTGCGACATCTCTGGTGGGTCATTGGCCGAGCCAACAATTTTTCTAGCTTCTCCAAGCCGCGTTCTAGCCCGTGCTCACCCTACTTCTTCATGTCCTATGCCCGAGTTGTATTCCTCTCTCCTACCCATGTCGTTGTAGCCGCCCGTGCCGACACCGTGCTTTGTTTGGCGTGCCGTTGCTTCCTATGTGTGCCTTAGGTCCCTAACAACCTATTTTGCTAGTTAAATTCATCTCCCATGCCTCCTCTCGCCAGCGCTAGCCTTTTCTCCAAAAGTGCTGCTCTCGGATAAACAGTAACTTTTGCTAATTTCCAGCATTTTCTTGCCCCGGCAAACTTTAGATCGCTTGTTCTCCTTCGTCCGAACTCCGATTAACCCAATTATTTTTCCTAAATTCATCTAAAATTGAGCTCTACCTTTTGGTTCTGGTTTTAAAGTTTTTGGAGTTCATTTTAATTTTATTTGTATTTATTTGCTGTGTTTGTTTGTCTTTTGCGCGTAGAATCCAACGTCGCCGAAGAGTTTGTCGAGCCGCAGCAAGAGGAACCAAATAGTGCACAAGAAGGCAAGTCTCCTTTGATCATTTTGAACCTATGTTTGTGAAATGTTTTAATTATTTTAAATTTATTGCATCGCTATTTACATAGAATCTTAATTTTGTTTTAGCAAGTTAGTTGAATGCCATGTACCTTTGTAACCTTAGGATTTCCTTTGTCTCAATAATGAGATTATTATTAAATCTTTGATAAATATTAGAACAGTAGCCAAATGCTTAGTCATGCTATTTAACCTTTGTAGCCTTGGAAATGGGAAATTATAATTCTTTTAACTAGTCTTTGTATCTGGAAATTAGTGGTGATTGAAGTTGCCACTGTTCTTTTAAAATAAAATAAAATGTGAAAATTGTTTTAGACCAGGGCGGATCATTGGATTGGTTTGGTGCAGTTAGCACGAGACTTTGTAAAGTGTCTGTTCCGCCCTAGTCAATTAAGGACCGACTCTTGTGTTTTTCCAGACTGAGCACTACCGTACAACCCCAAGTCTACATGGGTACGACCTAGCTGATTAACTTACGATAGTCTAGTTTATGTGCCACCAGTGGAAAGTGGGTGCCAGGGATTTACTGGTTATTCACAGTGAGAGACAGGGATTTACTGTACTCATATGGCGCAAGAGGGGGTTTTGGACTGGGTGGATTTAACCCTTCTGCGGTGAAACCTCAGCGGGTGGTGTCTAGTTAGACTAGAGTGAGGAAAAGGCTTTGTGATATTTTATCTGTGTCTCATGCCAAAGGAAGCATGGTGACTGTTAAGATAATCTATCTCTTGGGGGTAAAGTTGTACAACCTCTGCAGAGTGTCAAACTATTCGAATGGCCGTGCCCACGGTCAAGGGCGGGCAAGGAATGCATTCACATGGTAGATCTTTGGTTTTGGTTTTAAAAACAGAGTTTTGGTAATTCGAGAGTGGAGGGAACTCTCGGAAGGGATCCTGGCGGTTGGAGCCAGTGTGGGTGGATGTAACCCGAAATTCTAAACTTTATCATTTAGAGTTGGTTAACTAGTGTTGGTGGATAGAACCTTCACTGTAAAATGCTTACTAGTTTCAGTTAAAGCAATTATTTGGTTAAAACAATGCATTCAAAAATATTTAGTAATTGAAATAAAATATTGCTTTGTGCAAAAAGAACCATATAACCCTCCTTTGTCAAGCCTTGCAGTTGCATCTACTGCATTTTTCCCAAGACTTGCATAGTACTTTTTGTACTCACATGCTGCACTAAAAATCAACTTAGAGGAATACGAAGCTCAAGAGGGAGACTACGACTACTTCGCTTGTGGATACGACGAAGGATTCCCGGAGTTCTAGGTCGCGCTTCCCCAGTCAATTGCCTGTGGCGTATTGATGGGTCTCCACCGAATTTATCTTTTGCTTCCGCTGTGTTTTGTCTGTGTGAGGTCTTGAAATCTCGTTTGTAATAATGAGACCTTTTGGTCAGTACTCTGTATTATTGTAATAAAGCGTTGTTGGTAATGTAATCATTTCTGTTTACTGTGTGCACTAGCTTTGATATGTGACTAGTGCTGTAATACACAGAGGGTCCAGGTTTGGAAATCCGGGGTCCCGACAGAGATGGTATCAGAGCCAATTTGACTGTAGGACGTGACCTAGTTAGATTGGTCGTTAGTAAAAGAGCTTTAAAATTTATTTTATAAAAATTTAATAATTTGCTGCCCTTGTCTTTTCTTCTCTTTCTATCCTTACCTTCGTCATGGCATTCTCTCTTATCTATCTGCTTATTTCCTTTTTGGAATGGAAATTGTACCTCTTTCCTTTGTAATTTCTATAGACGGCTCAGTGAGGTTGCGTATGAGAAGCGCGTCATCATGAAGGAGCGAGGACTAGTTCTTTAGTTGTAGTATCCAAGTAAAGTCCTACGATTTTAGAACGCTTATATATTACTTGCTTGTGTGTTAGATGGACTGTACCAAGAAGTGACACTTGGGGCATTTTGGTGCCCCTGAATATCTAAGTAGTGCTAAGCATGGCGTATAAATAAGGACTTTTTTGGAATGTTTTATCATTACAATTTCGCTAGTGTGACAAGGTTCAAATATTTCAATGTTCCAAAGGAGGTGTAATACCAGCAAGTCAAATAATAGGCATATAAGTAGAGTCTTGAAACAGACATATATTTGCATATAAATAACAGCGTGCAATTTGATAATTTAAACAAAAGTAAATTTGCAGAAAATATAGGTTCAACATGATCAAAGTATTAACATGCATTGGTCGTAGTTGCTTTGGCCTAGGTCGTCAAGAGTTGCTTCAGCCTCAGCTTCTTCCTCTTGGGCCTCGTATGCTATTTTTACGTTGCATGAAAATTTGGATACAAAATTAGTAAACCAAACAAATTCTCACAAAAAATTTAAATGAGCTTCAAAAATTTTTGTTTCAGTTCCATTGGATATATATTGAGTTTAGAAATTTGTTTCACTCAATTTGGAGTTAAAATGAATAAGTTATGCCCTTTTGAAGTTCTCAGTTTACCCACGGTAGAATTTTAATTTTTCTTTTTCTTTTATTTTCCTTTTCTATAGCTATGACAGGTAGGACCGGTTACTATTTAATTAAAGGGCATGGCCCACATGTCAGTGAGTCATGGGTTTAACTACCAATCATTAGCCTTAACTGTTGTCTTAACCATTAATTGTTGGATCGAAGTTGGCGACAGAGGGGGGTGAATGTCGGCTTAAAAATTTGCCCCCCCCCCACATACTCACGGAATGTTTCCTCTCCAATAACTACAAAGCTATGAAGAGAAGGACTTATACTCTCTGGAACCTCAAGGAAGACATGGAAGTGAAACAAGAAAGATACCCAAGAAAATAACACAAAACCAGCACAAAAAAGCACAGCCGGCTCGACCTTAGTCGAGCGGTCGGACCCGAGATAACCGGCGGTCGACCGGTCATTTGCCGCCGGTCTGACCGCCATTTAAATCCCGGTCTGACCGGCCTCCCGAAAGACAGACCTGCAGATTGCACTGAAAATTCAGACTTTGGACAAATCACTGAAATTCAATGGAATCTTCTGAACTTTTCAAACCAATAGAGCAAGGACTTGAATTAAATAGATCCAGGACTCTAGGAAACAAAAGAACACAAAGAAAGAGCAAGAATTTAATATTTTGACAAAAACTGTAACTTCTATAGAGAGTGAGCCAAAAACCAAAATATTCAATAATCTCTCATTCTTTGCACAAAAATCTTTTGCAAACAGATTAGCAAGGACAAGAGGCCTTGAAAACTCAAAACTTAAACCATGTCTTCACAGGAAATCAAAGGGGGCAAGAATACCCTGACATAAACCCTAGAAATGCAGAGAACAGGGGAAGTGACAAGAGAGAATCTTTGATTCATTTATTTTGCTCTCGGGAAAAATCAATCAAATGATCTTGAGACCTATTCCCATCACTGAGCAATCCATTTTGCAGCTTCTTAACAAGAAAACATCTCAAACATCAAAAAGAGGAATTGAGACAGAGAGAGGCTGAAACTGACGAACACACTAAAAAGGCAAGCTTGAGAGAAAAACTTTAAAAGATTCATTCCCAGAAAACACAAGGATCACGAAGGAGTCCCCATACATGATTGAATACAGAGGAATGATTACATGGTACATCAACTCATTTTCTCCCCCTCATGAGCTCAAGAACTCCAAGAACACACACAGGAGAACATGAGCAACAGCCACAAACCCCTCTCCTGCTCTCACCTACTTCTCAACAACTAAAGAGAAAAGCAAAAACATATTCTAACCCTTCTCCAAGACATACATGCACCAGGAGACATGCATCTATATATAGCCTCTCTTAATGGGTTTCCAATTTTGCTTTGCCCATTAAGCTTTACTCTTTATCCACTAACTCTAGTGCTTTAACCACAACCCACTTCCTTTAGTACAGCTTTGCGTATTCACCAAAATGCCCCTCGTGTACCTTCCGGGAAGCTTCCTCATTCTTTGCCTTCCAAGCCTTGCAACTACCTCGAGCACTCGCCGTCTTCAGCACACCTTGACCGTTCTAACCTCAGCACCACCTGCGCCTAGTCCGGTCCTCTGTGCCTCGCCACGACTCCGCCTCGACGTCCTGCAGCCATCACAAACAAGAAACACATCACATAGCACCGCTCAAAACATATAATCCTCATTAGCATCAACGAATCATACTCAAGCATAAAATGGCCCAAAAGCTCAAACGGGAAGAAGAATACGCCTCAAGTCCGATTAACCAAACCCGACTGAGTCAAATGCCGTCATGGCACGAAACGCACAAACCAAACTCAATCTTTCCAGAAACCTTGTCAATTACTCATCACAAGCATGGGGTCATAACCACATGGTCTCTCATTAATTAATGACTATCTTAAGCTAATTAATTACACACTCTCTCTGCTACAGGGCATCTTCCTCCAGCCAAAGAACGGCGAGCTCGCCGCCAGCGGAAGAGACGGCAGCCGGAGCTGAGCATCCCCAAAATGGGTTGCTCACGCCCGCGCCTACCTGTAGGTGAAGCCTCGCCAGCCAATTTAGCCAGGGCATCAGCCAGCGGCGACCGTGGGCGGCGGCAGAACAGGGGAGGAATGGCCATGGCGACGCATGGCACGGGAGCTCAATTAAACGAGAGGGGAGCATCTAGGTGGGCTCAGCTCGAGCGACAAGAGGTTCGGCCAACGAGGGGAACAGTGTCGCGGTGCTCCGAGGGTGCTTTGGTGGGGATGAATCGGACCATGGCAGCGCCAATTGGCGGATTGCTCGTCGGCCGGTTTTGGGGAAGAAAACGTCGCCGGTGAGCTGTGGTGCACGGGAGGCCGATTGCACTGAGTATGAGAGGGAGCAGAGTGTGGCGAAGCTGCCAGAAGCGAGAGCAGGGCTTTATAGCCACGGAAAAGCAGCGGCGACAAGAGAGCAGTTGGCGGTCATCTCAATGGCATGGCGTCGGCGCTGCTATAGCGTTTTGGACGAGACCACTCAGGGCATGGGCGTGATTGCACAATGATGGTGTCAGCACAGTGACAATGCATGTGCCGAGGTGGATGCAACAGAAGCAAGAACACTGCGTGACGGGGGGCGCGACCGGCGCTGTGGTCAGGGTGATGCGACGGCGGCACTATGCATGACACTGCAACGGTCCTGTAGCTGACTTCAGCAGCATGGGCACGGTGATCGGCAGAGCTTGTGAGGCGTGGCGAGGAGGGTTGCTTCTGCGGCAATGGCGAGGCAAGGCTTCGGCCTTGCCGAAGTGAACGGAGTGGGAGGGGAGAAGAAATGGGCTGGCCTGGTCCAGATCGAGCCATGCTAAAAATTTTCCTTTCTTTTTCTATTTTTTATATATATATATATATATATATATATATATATATATATATATATATATATATATATATATATATATATATATATATATATATATATATATATATATATATATATATACATATCCATTTACATATATTTATTTACTTATTTACTTATATCTATTTCTTTATTACTAGCATTATCTTTGTATCTTTTTATTTATTATTATTATGGTATATGTTTATATATACATATTTATTCACCCCCTTTTATTTTTTTTATTATTAGTATTATTATTATTACTAGGCCCAAAGCCAAATTTCAAATTTTGATTCAAATTATACACTTCCCCTTTTTTATTTTTCTACCCTATTTGATGAATCATCTTTTTAGATTTGATTTCAAATTATAAATTTCTATTATTTTCATATTTCCTTCATGACTTTCTATTAGTTTTATTTTTCCTGATTTTCTTCAATTGTTGGAATTTCAACCAAAATCCAAAGGAAATCCATTAAGTCCAAATAGCGAGAAGATACATTTCAAAATATTTCAAGGGCAACACATTTCCCAGAATTCAGAATTTCAGGACGTTACAAAGAGGCTTAGGCTAATGCAACTAGTCTTTAAAGCTTTCGTTGAGGAAGTTTTTAGGGGGTGCCTGAGGGCACTTTGTAGCCAAAAACTTGTTACAAATATAATAGATTTGATCTATTCCAAGAAAATTTCATTGGCGATGTGTTTTTCCTGAGCGTTGCTTTTTGAGTTCTCACCGACGTGCTACAACCACGGTGTTGTCTTCGACTTGTTCTCAATTGAGCAGTCGATTTGTTCGAGCAATCAAAGTCTTCTAAGCGATGGAGATCTTGACTACGTGTTTGTAGCGAGCGGTCGTGTGAGAGGTCAAACACCGAGCGGACAGAATCTTTATTGAGCACATAGTTGTCTTTGACTGGTACTCATTTGAGCAAGTTTGACCACATACGCGGTTGAAGTCTATGAGCATCGTTCGAGCAGTCGTTGTTGACCACAAAGAAATCTAGCAAAGTGAAAGAAGTGGAAGCGATCATTCACCCCTCCTTTGATAGCGCCATACGGTCCTATAGAACATTTCGAACAACCAATCGAAAGTATCCGCCTCTTGTCTCGTAGTAGTGCAATGCCAAAGATGGTGTTTTGTAGATGGTGGTTTGACCCAATGAACATCAATAGTGGCATGTTGTAGAGATTTGTGAGGTAAGTTATATCGAATGTAACAACATCACCAAAATCCATGTAATCCGGATAGTAGCTCGTGTGGCTCCAGAAGATATTTTTGACAACATTATTGTCGTCGACTTGGATATCATGGTAGAACTTTTCATTCTGCCACTTACACTCATTGAAGAAAATCATCAACTTGTTGACATCATCCAAGTTCTCGATCTGTTTGTTAGCAGCCTTCCTGTGTATCAAAAATAATATTATGAATGACAACTACCAATATAGGTGATAGTAAATGTATGTAATAATCTTCAGTAAATACTAGTTTTCAAGATCACATGCAATAAAAGGAATATTGCACCATCCTCCGTGAAGATCAGCCAATGTGTACACGATGCAATTATGCGGCACTTTGTTCATTTGCAACATATCGATGTATTGCATAATTGCTGGATCCTTTTTTTTGTGTCCTGGCATGAATGCGACCATGGATGGTGCTGCGCTGAGCACATGGTTGTGATCTAGTACCACCCTCTCAATTACATATGAGCTTTCCTTATTCTCTTTATTCTATTTCTTTCCTGTTCCTTTCTAGGCTTGTAGAACTTGTTTCCCTCCCGACTAAAGCATATGTCCCTGACCATTGTCTTTAATCTGTTCTTTCTTACTAAAAAACCGGCGTGCCTTGCGTACTCACGATAGAACTTGTATGCGCCTTCGTATGTATCAAATCATTGTGACAACTGTGGTATCATGCAAGCCACATGCTAGGGTCCTGAATGGTTTATAGTAAGGTGGACACATGCTCTTATGGTAATGTCCAAGTGGTACTACTAGCTACCAGTAACTTTATTTGAATAATATTTTAGACTTATCTGACTTGGAGTTACCATGTCATTGGCAGCAATAGATGGTGGTGGCGTTATAATCGATGTATGCATCAATGGATCTCTCCTTTCCTACAGACTGTCGACAATGCTGTCGTGTGCTATGGTGAGAGTACTCACTGCAATTGGAGTCAGGTCGATCACTATGGATGATGATATTACTTCTTGAGTCTTCTCTCCTGACGGCCCTTTTTTATCCTCGTTGGACATCTCTTGTTGCACAGTTAGCACCGAAGCACTTGCCTTTTTATCGGCCACCATTTCTCCCCAAGCCATTCGTCACGCAAGTAAGATCGTAACCGTTATGTCGGTGATCGAATGTCCTAGAATTACGGCAATTCCAATGTCACTACTACAGAAGAGGCTATACTGGACGGCTACATCACAGACGGTTCATACGGAACCGTCTGTGATTAAACTGTCACAGACGGTTTATACTGGCAACCGTTGGTGATATTTTCACGACGGTTATTAACACGAACGATGCGTGATAAATGAGACATCACGAGCGGTTCATTTTACTAACCGTCTGTGAAAGTTCACGACGGTTATTATACGAACCGTGCGTGATGTCTAAAATTATCACGAGCGGTTTCGCTCATAACCGTCAGTAAAAATATCATGACGGTTATTAATCGGAACCGCTCGTGATAATTTCAGAGATCACGCAGCGATTCGTATTATTAACCGTCAGGAAAGTTCACGACGGTTAGTAATATGAACCGTATGTGGTATCGTTTAAACTACAGAATCTATAGAGACGAGAGTCAAATTCAAGGTAATTTTATTAAAAAGTGCAAAAAGACATTCCCGATTTGAATCTTACGGCTTCATATGCTTCTTCGTCGACTTACGGAGTTGGAGGATCACCATTGTGTTCTCGAATGCCGTCAAGATTGTCCTTGCCTTCTCGACTTCCTCCTCAAGCATGGGCAAATGATCATTAGCATGTTCCATAATCTAAAACAGGATGTCAAGATGCGCTTCCGCATTATCGCCCATTCGCTTGATCGGCAAGTTTATCCAAGTGTGTCTGCACTGCCGCAAGATCTTCCTCCGCTTTGCGCACATTGTAGAGAAGAACGAGGCTGAGGGCGGTTTCCCTATCCTGAGTGCTAATGAGACACCTCCGTCGACGGCGGATGATGAGGTCCAGCTGACGGATGGAAGCGAGTCGAGGAAGGATAGCAGGGCGTGAGCGGAGGAGCTGCTCCAGACGTAAATTTTTGGCCGCCTGTGTAAGGTTGCGTCCGAACAACTCATGATGGACAGATGAGAGGAAGGAGATCAAAAGAATTTTAGATGTCATTATTGAGAAATCTGGTGATGAAGAAGATGATCAGGGAGAGCATAGTGTGTAGAAGGATTAGGGCGCGCATATATAAGCATTAACGCAGACGCTTCGTATTTCAAACCATCTCTGCTATTATGATCAGGGAGAGCATGATGTGTAGAAGAGCAGGATTAGGGTGTGCATATTTAAGCATTCACGCAGACACTTCGTATTTCAAACCATCTCTGCTATTAATATCACAAACCGTTCATATTCTGATATTAATATCACGCATCGTTAAATCGATATTAATATCACAGACCGTTATTAATACGAACCGTCTGTGATAACTGAAACATCACAGACGGCTCGTATTAAGAACCGTCTGTGAACTTTATTATCACACACAGTTCGCGTTAATAACCGTCTGTGATAATCACATATCACCAATAATTGGCGTGTGATAATCACGTGTCACCAATAATTGGCGTATACCCAGGATTTCGATCTCATCCGTCCATTCTCTCCACATCGAATGGCGGCGCAGTTCCTCCTCTCGCCGCCCTTATAAATAACGCCCCATCTACCTTTCCACCGGTACTAGTCACGCGTGAGTTCATCCACTGTGAGCATATATGGCTGTAACTGTGGTAAGTGTGTCTTGTTCACCCGCACGGTCGTTCCATGAAGAGTTCACTAGCTTGTTATCCTGTAATAGATCTAAATGTGTTGTCGTGCTTACCTCTGTATTTGCATGTTCCTCGACGATGCCGACTACTGACAAGATGTGATGTCCACTCCGACAATCCTTCTTTTTCCTGCAAAATTCAAGGCAATTTTATTACAAAAGTTCAAAAAAAAAGATATTCCCAGATTCTTCGGTGAGCAGTCGACATAGCCGACTTCTTCGTTGAGCGACTATCCATCTGCTTCTTCCCACTTCTTTTCTTCATCTCTGGTCTCTGGATCACGTACGCCAGTAGCGATGATTCAGTTAATACGAACCGTCTGTGATATATCATTTTCACAGACTGTTTGTGGTTGGAACCGTCTGTGATATTCTGCGTAGTATTAATTACTTGGCGTACTTGCTTGAAGGATGTCGACACCGATCTGTCTTCATTGCGCTGCATCGGTGGAGCAAGGCGGCCGGCTTTAGGGAGTTGGGGGTGAAAAAATATCACCGTCTTCTTAGTGATCTGATCAGAGGTTAGTATACTCAATTACTTAACATTCTTAGTGATCTGATCAGAGATTAGTACTCAATTACTTAATATTCTTAGTGATCTAATCAGAGGCTAGTAGTAGGGGTAATAATCATTTTTGACACCCATTTGTCACTTGTGAGCGTAGATGGACCGAAGCTGGATGTATATTGAGAACCGTGTGAGTGAAGAGTACATTAGTGGCGTGTCTGCTTTTAGAAGGGCGGCCGAGCTGGATATGTTGAAGAAGGGGATGAAATATATGTATTGCCCATGTATTGATTGTGATAATCTCAAGATGTTTAGCAACTCAGCGCAGATTGAAGCTCACTTGATTCGAAGGGGTTTCAGAAAAGGGTACAGATGTTGGACCAGTCACGGTGAAGAGAAGAGTACACAAGAAGGTAGTTATGACATAGTCGAGGGAGACAACGATATGCCAGTTGTGGACTGTTCTTTCGATCATGAGGATAGGTCGCAGGATGACAATCTGGATCAGATGTTACGTGATGCAGAAGGGAACTATAGTGAGAGAGAGTTTGGTAAATTCGAGGGCTTGATGGAGGACTCAGAGAAACCTTTGTTCCCGGGCTGCAAGCCGCAACACACGAGGTTGTCATCAGTTCTAGAACTGCTAAAATTGAAGGCAAGCAATGGTTGGTCCGACAAGAGTTTCACGGCATTATTAGGTCTCCTAGTGGACATGCTTCCAACGGAAAATGTGTTGTCGAGAACCACCTACCAAGCCAAGAAGATTCTTTGTCCATTAGGAATGGAAGTAGAAAGAATACATGCATGTCGGAATGATTGTATCTGCATCAGTAAAGAGTATGCTAGCTTACATGTTTGTCCGGTGTGCAAAGCATCCCGATACAAGCGTAAAAATGACTCTGATGATGGGAAGGGCATCGAGGTGAAGCAAGGACCTCCTGCTAAGGTGATGTGGTATCTTCCTGTAATCCCCCGTTTGAAGCGTTTATTTGCAAACCGCAAGGATGCAAGATTGATGCGTTGGCACTGCGAGCAGCGTAAGAAAGACCGAATGATAAGACATGTTGCTGATTCTGCCCAGTGGAGGAACATCGATAGGATGTTTGTAGATTTCGGTGTGGAACCGAGAAATATAAGGTTTGGGTTGAGTACAGATGGAATGAATCCTTTTGGTAACATGAGCAGCCGACATAGCACCTGGCCCGTGACTCTGTGCATGTACAACCTTCCTCCTTGGCTGTGTATGAAACGGAAATATATTTTGATGTCACTACTTATCCAATGGCCGAAGCAACCTGGCAACGATATTGATGTGTTCCTAGCCCCATTGGTGGAAGATCTTGTAATACTGTGGAATGAAGGGGTACATGTATGGGATGCGGACAAACGAGAAAACTTCACTCTACGCGCCATGTTGTTCTGCACCATTAATGATTTTCCTGCCCTTGGTAACCTTTCAGGGTTGAGTATAAAAGGAGCCAAAGTGTGTCCGCACTGCTTAGATTATACCGAGAGTGTGTGGTTGAACAACTCGCGAAAAACTATGTACATGCGTCACCGTAGGTTCCTTCCAAAGTATCACCCATACCGCAAGATGAAGAAACAATTTGATGGAAAAAAAGAGGATGACTCGGTACCAAGACATTTTAGTGGGAAAGAGGTGTATGATATGGTCAAGGATATAAATGTTGTGTTTGGAAAGGGACGTAAATTGAGGAAGAACATGTGGAAAAAGAGGTCAATATTTTGGGACTTGCCTTATTGGGAGCACTTAGAAGTTCGCAATTGCATCGATGTCATGCACGTAGAGAAGAATGTATGTGACGATTTGATTGGTCTCTCATCGAACATTCTGATAAAACAAAGGATGGTGCTAACGCAAGGCGTGACTTGGTCGCTATGAACATCGGGACCGAGTTAGCACCGATAGAGACCGATAAAGGCCGGACGTACCTTCCCCAAACATGCTACACTGCCTAAGTTCGAGAGAACTGAATCGTGCGATCCTTACATGGTGTGAAAGTTCCATCCGGTCACTCCACAAGCATGAAGAAACTTGTTTCCATGGAACATTTAAAATTAATTGGCATGAAGTCTCACGACTGTCATGTGCTAATGACACAAATGCTAACTGTTGCAATTAGAAGTATTTTGCCGAACAAGGTTCGAGTGACAATCATAAGGCTATGTTATTTCTTCAACGCAATTGCTCAGAAGGTCATTGATCCGGATGGACTAGATACTCTGCAAACCGAGGTGGTGACAACTCTATGTCATCTAGAGATGTATTTCCTCCATCATTTTTTGATATCATGGTCCATCTCATTGTCCACCTTGTGAAAGAGATAAAAATATGCGGCCCCGTATTTCTATGTCATATGTACCCTTTCGAGAGGTACATGGGAATTCTGAAGTCCTATGTACGCAATCGATCTCGACCGGAGGGTAGCATCATCGAAGGTTATACAACAGAAGAGGTCATTGAATTCTGTATCGGATACATGGCTCAGGTAGAGCCGATAGGTGTACCTCTATCTCGTCACGAGGGGAGGCTAGAGGGTATCGGGACTATCGGGAGGAAAGCAATAACTCCGGATCAAAATACGTATGCTCAAGCCCATTTCATGGTTTTACAACACATGACTGAAGTGACCCCATATATTGAAGAGCACAAGGACATGCTACATCAGGAGAATGCAGGCTAGTCAGAAGTTTGGATCACGAGACAACACAACCGTCAGTTCAACGAATGGTTCAAGGCGCAATTGACTAGGAGGTCGTCAAGTGAAACACTACAATGGTTGGAAAAAGGGCCAAAATTTACAATTGTGACATGGCAAGGATACGACATTAATGGCTACACATTTTATACAATGATCAAGATAGAAAGAGCACAGTCTGCAGAACTCGTGTGTCCGCATAGATGCCTATGATGCGCACGGCAAGATCACTGGCCCAAGCTCGTACTACGGGCTTGTAGAGGAGATTTGGGAGTTTGATTACGTAATTTTCAAAATTCCTTTATTTGGTGCCGTTGGGTCCAACTCCACGGGTGTAAAGGTTGACAAATGCGGCGTCACTACCGTGGACCTCAAATGTGTAGGATACAAAGACGAACCATTCGTACTCGCGAGGTAAGTTGTTCAAGTATTTTATGTAACCGACCGGCAAATAAGAAGTGCCATGTAGTTCTTCAGGAAAAAGAAGGATTGTCGGGTTGAGAATGTTGTGGATGAGGAAGAGTACAATCAATTTGATGATTTGCCTCCATTCGGAGACGAAGATCGTGCTCGAGGAAGAACAAGGCGATGAAGCAAGCTATATGCGTGTCGATCATCGTGAAGGGCTTTATTTAAAATGATATAGCCAAAGTGTAATAAATGATATTGGTTATGCTTGTGTTTTTCATAAATGTATGTATGTTCCATTGTAATTGTAAAATGACTAAGGAACTAAGAAATAGTTATATTTAAGGTTATGCTTGCGTTTTTCATAAATGTATCTATGTTCCATATTGTAATTGTAAAATGACATAGGAACCTAGCTAACTGCGGGTATTTATAGTGAACTATCACAGGCGGTTTATCAAAAGAAACCGTCTGTGATAACACATCACAGACGGTTCTATAGATATAACCGTCTGTGATAATATGGATATCACAGACGGTTATATCTATAGAACCGTCTGTGATAATATGCATATCACAGACGGTTATATCGATAGAACCGTCTATGATACCACTATCACAGACGGTTCATTTAAGGAACCGTCTATGATAGCTTATCTTTAAATACCCGCAGCTAGGTCTGCGGAGTCCGCTCTCGCGCAGTCTCTTGTCTCCACTCTGCAGCGCCCCTGCTAGCTAGGTTTTTGTCCCTCCCACCGCCGCTCCCTCCCGACGCCGCCGGTCCCTCCCGACACCCCTCCGACGCCGCTTCCTCCCGATCGACGCCGCCGGTCCCTCCCGACGCCGCTCCCTCCGAGCTTCACATGTATTTTATGTTATATGTTTCACATGTTATATGCTTCACATGTTATATGCTCATGTTATATGCTTCACATGTTATATGCTTCACATATTATATGCTTCACATGTTATATGCTCATGTTATATGCTTCACATGTTGGAAGGGCATAAAGCAAGTGACACACTCCAGTGTATCTTGTTCAATGAAGTTGATGCACTGGTTTGTGTCACTTGATTCATAGAACTTTGACAAGCTGGGACCATAGCTCACTGCAGTTAGTTTTTTCTTAGAAGAGAGATGGCGTCCACACAGTCTTCATCATCGTCATCTGGGTCTCACGCTCCCAAGATTGCGAAAACTAAACGTGGCCGAGGAGTATCGAAAAGGCCAGAGGGCTGAATGACCATCACGGTGGTCTCTCCGAATGGGATCCCTTTGGAACCGACGAAAGCAGCGTCATCATTTCGGACTACCTGCGGGATAATTGGAAGGCAACGGCTCCCCATCACCATAGCAAGCTGGAAAGATTTGACAAAGGATCACAAAAATCAGCTATGGGAGGAAATTACAAATTCGTTCGAGATCCCAGCAGAAGTACAGGGACTCATGCAACGGCAGGCGCTCCTCACGATGGAAAAAGCATGGAAGAATTTTAAGAGCACTCTTGTGACGAAGTACGTGTCCAAGGATGTCACGCCCTTCATGAAGTATCCTTTCGTGTCGCCAGAAACATGGGAGGCCTTTGTGCAGATGAAGACGATGACCGAATTTGCAAAACAAAGTACGACGCACAAGGCTCTCTAGTCACAAAACACGCACCCTCACAGACTTGGCACTGCTGGGTACGCGGATAATATCCCGCCATGGAGGATGCAGGATGAGGTCGCAATCTGATCGGAGGCCTCTCCGCCATTTGCCGGGATCGCAAACGAGCGCGCTCGAAACTGGTTAAGAGCGAGGTCATCAACCACATCTTCGGGTGTCTCTTTCAAAAACCCCGCAGATGAGGAAGTGTCCCAACGCCTGGTAAAATATGTTAAACGACATAGTTGTTAACACCTCTTGAACTTCATGGGTTCAAAAATAACATGATTAATTGCCTCTTACAGCAATCATTGACTACCGAATCTTCTCGTGGCTCCTTTGAAGAATATAGGGAGATAGATTTACTATCACAGGAAACAAGGAGCACCCAGGTCGCACACGAGGCATGGGGGTTTATGTACCTTGGAGGCACGGATTTCCAGATTACTCCGAGACATATAGGAGTAGGAAGAGATCCAAGGTGTACCGCAACGAACAAATAAAACAGGAGCTTCGTGCTCAACTTGAGGAACAACTATCTGCCTCACTTCAAGAGCAGACTGCCTCACTTCGAGGAGAGATAGATTCGTTGTGGGAAGAACTGAGACAAGTCCGCAACCAATCGCAACCCACTCCTACTACTGCGGTACCTAGTCCCCCTCAACGTCGCAGTAGCTGCGCGTCCACACCAATTTTGGAACATAGCGACGCCCACTTACCTATTGATGACATTCAGGTAATGTACCTCTTTAGAATGGTACATAGATCCCTCTAGTGGATGCCTTAACTCATCTTGTATCGTTATGTAGGAGCCCATGCCTTACAGCCTCAAAGTCAGGCTTGTTGGCTCTATTCCCGTTGACGCTGGGCGCGGCATGGTGTATCCATTGCTGTCAGGGATGCTGGTGCACGGTGTACAAGTAGACACCGGTTTCATAAAGGTCCAGGAGGACATGATTAATGATATTTTTAAGACCGTCCCTCTTGAGAAGCCCCCAAACGAAGAGATTAAGACATTAGGGGATGCCGTCCACACATTCATTCAGTGGCCCAAGAGGGACATCGTCCTCGACATGTCCGTACCACAATCTTCACATCCAGTGGCCCAAGAGGGACGTCGCCCTGGACCTGGCACATCGGCTTCGGTGGCTCCACCTCCACCTCCAAATCCAGTAAAGTCTGTTGCATCGGCTCCCGCCGAGACGCCACCGAGAACATATCATAAGTGAGGACACAAGGCCTCCAAGGCTCATGCGAAGAAAATTAAGCCGCGTCCCGTGTCATGGAAGTTTACTCTAGGAGTGTCGTTGGTGCCCGATTCACAATTATCCCAGCTTGGTTTGATTTGCAATACATTGCATGCTGGTACATGGAGAAGTCCAACATGAAGCCAAACCGGCAGAGTGCACTCACTCTGAAATATAAGGAGACGCATTTCCTCCATGACTCGGGCTACATCGTCGTGACATTCGAAGATTTATTCTTACTATTCAATCTCGACGAACTCGACGCCTCACTTCTACGATGCTGGACACTGTAAGTGTACTATACAATGAAGTTCTACATTCACGTCATACAGATAAATGTTATTACTCTTTCTTTATGTATAGATACATGATCCAAGAAGTCCGGCGATCGCGATGACCAGTGGGTTTCCTCGACCCTCACTTGGTCTCCGAGCAATGTATAAACACAGATGCATCCTTTGTGCAAGGTTACATAACGAGGGGATTGATTGCTCACACCGACCAGGAGTACGTCATGGTACCCTTCAACCAAGGGTAAGTGCTTTACTAGTTGCCACACATATGTCACATTTGTACTTTACATGCAGCATGAACTTAGGATTAATCACTATGGCGACACACATGACTAGGCATCACTGGATTTTGATTGTGATTGTACCAAAGTGGAGCAAGGTAATATACATTGATTCCCTCCTTAGGAGCAACCACGACTTCAGTTGTGTGCAAGAAGTACTTAAGAGGTAAACTCATTTCCTCCATACATAACTCTATTGTAATATTTCTTTTGTTTGCCACGGCCGAGGCTAAGTTTTTTGAATCACGTAGGGCATTTGCCGATTATGTTGCTCAAGGAGGAAGACACGACAAATCCAGTGACACGCTACGACACAACACGCGATTTCTGGTACCCGCTACAACACAACAATCCTATATCATACTTTATTATAATGCCTCTAGAATTGACAATACCGATGTATGTAATTCTATTTTTGCAGTGCCACCAGCAGCTACAGGGCAACGTATGTGGATTCTACATTTGCCGCCATATGAAGGAAATCATGGGTACTAAGATCAATGATCCAGAGGTTTGTCAGGTCCTTCCAATAATTATTACTTTCTGATTATATATATGTATTTATATTACACACACATGCTAATTAATGACTTAACATTGCTCCTAGCGACAGCAGGTGCACTTCGACGAAAGTGCATATGATCTTGACAATCTCGTCGACATTCGTGCAATCATCTCCGAATTCTTGCTAGCAGAGGTCATAAATAAGAGGGGAGAGTTCCACACCGGTAATGGTGATAATTAGATGTTGAAACATTGGATTCAATTGTACAAATCAAACAATTCCTTCAATTGAATTCATTTGTCAGATTTTGTGTAACGATTTTCATTCTATATATGTATGTGATCTGCTGGCCGTTTGTTACATTCATCTGTGTATCGAATTTTGTTGTAATTTACTATGAGTTGCAATTAACTTATATCTGTCATTTATCTTTAATCTGCTTGCTTGCTTGCTTTCAGAGGGCATGGCTAGCATATCCTGAGGCTAGCCAAAAAACAGCAAATAAAATGGATGATGCAATTGGTATCACAGACGGTTCGTTGTTAAAAACCGTCTGTGATACAATATCACAGACGGTTTCAAAGAGTGCCGTCTGTGGTGTGAATGATATCACAGACGGCCTTTACTACTAACCGTCTGTGATATACACACTATCACAGACGGTTAGTAATAAAACCCATCTGTGATATTGTGTATATCACAGACGGTCTTTATTACTAACCGTCTATAATGTGAGTTATCACAGACGGCTCAGGAACCGTCTGTGATAACCACCAACTATCACTGACACGTAAACACTGACGGTTCAGGAACCGTCTGTGATGATGGTTCCGAACCGTCTGTGATAGGGCTGTCTGTAGCAGTGTGTGTGATAACTCTACCTGTAATATATCATAACTTCATATTTCAAGAGTGATAACTTTTTGCACATCGGAATGTACCTTTTCTACGCACCGGAAAGTCACTAGCATTTGTAAGTGAAGTTACTTCAGTCGTGAATTCAGAATACTGTTGCAGTCAAAGACTCGGAGTCTGTAGTAGACAAGTGCCATCACTACTACAACAAGGGTCGTCACAGACGATTCGAAACTGTCATCACAGACGGTTTTTTGAACCGTCTAAATTTATGCATCAGTGATATCAGAGGTTATCACGATGGTTTATGAGCTATTTGTGATAAATACAACACAGAAGCTTCGTAACTAGAACCGTCTGTAAAGAACACTATCATAGACAACTCAAACCAAAAACCGTCTGTGATACTTACACATCACAGACAGTTCTAGCTATCAACCATCTATGGTGAGCGAGTATAACAAATGGTTTTTTGTTTGAATTGTCTGTGATAATCCTTAATAGATGATTTACACCACAAAACTGTCTATGATAGTTGATTCTATACCTTTTTTCTATTTTTCGGATAGCCTTAGGAAATGTTAACTATGCCATCTGAAAATAAGAAAATACAACAACAAACACAGCAGCACATTCTATTTTCATTAAGATTAGAATCCATCATTACAACATCACAACATAACGAGTAGGTTACCTATAGCACTGCATACACAAGAGGACACTTACAATTTTACAAATATAAGCTTCACAGTCACAAATTCAAAAAGATGCTTGCACTACAAGAAACTTCAGGCTAATATAAGCTAGACTTACACATCCTTCATTAAACTATAATCTAAAATAAGTAGTATGGAAAAATTTCAAGTAGCAAAACAAAAAGGCAACGAACACCATTTTCAGCTTCTATGCCAAAATCAACAGCTTCTATGCCGCTGACTTGGAATAGTGCAGATTTGCCATTGCCTTCTTACTTTCCATCTTACTTCAAGTGAAATTTCAACCGCCCTTACCGAGCCCCTTCTCACTCTTGCCACGCACAAACAAGTTGGAGTAGTACTGGTGGTGTTAGTTCTTCGAGTAGGGAGAGGGGGGGGTTAATAAGGGGCGAGAGGTGGGGAGGAGACTGGTGCCTACCGTTCGATGCGAAGAGAATGGATAGGTGAGATCAGCATCCTGGGGGATATGCCCCGGATCGGTGCCATAGCGAGGCATCACAGATGGTTCGGATTATAAACCATCTATGATAGAGACATCACAGATGCTTCATAACAAGAACCGTCTATGATAATGAAAGATATCACAGACGGTTCTCATTAAAAAACCATCGGTGATAATGACCAAACGGTAGATCACAAAGACAATATATCGGCACAATGTAAATAGCTAGTTTCAAAAGATAAAATATCAAAGTTTTATATGGCTTATATATGCTTGTTTGAAAGGTTTTGACAAGATCAACAACTTTGCAGTTGTGGTGAAACCCAAATTCCAAAAGGAAGATCAAGAAAAAGGGCAAAAACAGAAACCAAAAACATACAACACAAATTCAAAGCCAAAGATAGCCGATTTTGGGAGTCTTAGAGGGTGATGAGCACAAGCCAGTCATTGTTTTGGATCGGGCTCATCATTAGCTTTCCAATGAGTACAAGAACATCGAAAACAGACACCATATGCAAAAGTTATATCTGTTTTACTTAAGTTGTGTTGGAACGGAATCCTACTTGGACTCAAGCGGGGGATTATAAATTTTGGGGATTGCGAGGCGGGAAACATTTCACAGATGATTTTTAATATAAATTGTCTATCAAGTATCACAGACAGTTTAAATAAATAACCTTCTGTGATGTCTGCCATTATCACAGACGATTTAAATCAATAACCATCTGTGAATTATCACAGACGAGTATTAGTAAGAATTGTCTGTGATGTTTTGCATTACATAGACGGTTCATATGAATAACCATCTGTGAAAATATCACAAATGGTTTATTCATATGAACCATCTGTGATCATTACAACACAAACGGTTTCTGAGAACTGTCTGTGATGTAAGCGTCCATCTTTTGAGTTACTTTCGGTTACTCATGAGGTTATCGTCTATAAGTAGTGAAGTTACTTTGAAATACATGATGAGTTACTATCAGTTGTAACACTACAAAACTAGCAGTAACTCAACATGTATTTGATAATAACTTCACTCACATACGACAATAACTTTTCGGCATGCCGAAAAAATGTTTGACATAATTGGTGACAATAACTTAATGTTACATGAATAGTAACTCGAAGAGAGAAAGCTACTAACGTTTTGCAAATTGGGAAAACTTTGGTGAAAGTAACTCCTGCTTTGTTTGGTGATACTTTTCACGTTGCAATGCTACGAAAAGTTATTGTCAAACCCAGTACGCACGAACCGCTGTAGCAAGTCAGGTCGCGCACACGCCCCACGATCTACCTGTTGCATACGCGTATATATATATATATATATATATATATATATATATATATATATATATGTATATATATATATATATATATATATATTTTTTTACACCCGGGTGTAATTACATGCACCTCTAATATACTACATAAACAAACTTGAAATACTCCTTTATCACTTTAGTTATACTCGTATACTAATTATAAAATACTCCAATGTGAACCACACGAAAAACTTGTAACGAAGTTTATAGTTTTTAGCGTATTTTGTACATACCTTCATATGCGCATATAAAAAGGAGTATGTTGAAAAAAATATACATACTAACTCTAAAAAATTGTTCATATCACCTAAATGGTCTTAAATACTCGTATAGTACTACATGTACATACCTTCCGTTATATGAGATACTCTCTATATTATGAAATATAGGGTGTAATTACATCTGGGATTAGAAGAGAGAGAGAGAGAGAGAGAGTTTTGAGTAGTTGACTCGCTCTTGTACATATGTATATCCTCAACTTTTCTTAGGTAACTGGTACATTGCACTTCGATCCGTCGAGCTTCCAAGAGATGTATACGTACGTGTTCATTTTATGAATTAATACATATCGTCATCACATCACAGTTGGTTTGCGCCAGCTGAGCTGCGTAATTATTGATCGATCGATGCGTACATTTGTCAACCCATTCGATCGTCACACATACAACTGCACTGGAACGAACTGGCATCGAGTCTCAAATGCTATGATATTATCCATCTTGTTGACGTCAACGGATAAACCGTTCTCTGTTTTCTTTATTGAGGATTGAAACTGTCCAATGTGGTTGACCTTGCAGGCCTCAAATCTCTTTCTTTTTTATTTGCATAACGTACGTGTCCATTTTTCCTTGGCTGCTGACTCTGCTCATTCTCACTTTTTATATTATTTTTTGTGGCATAAAAGTCGTAGTTTTGCAAAATTTACTGACAGAGCACCGCTCATTTATCCGTGAATTTTTTACACTTCGGCACATTACAGGAAAAATAGTTTTAAATATGCTAAATATATGTAGCTACATCGTAAAGTTTTTTTTTATTTCGCATGCGTTTGGTCTAAAGTTAATTAAGGTATTATGAATATTGAAACTTGAACAACAAATTGCTATCATTGTGAGAAGCCTTGGGCATCACATACAGTTGCACACACAGTTGCACACATGCAGATAGAAATAAGATTTATGATATGCATGGAGAGAGCATGAAGTAGCATGTATAGCATAAGAGATCAAAGGCTTAAAAAGAAAGGACAACACGTTATAGGTGTAATTTTTTTCTAGCGTTCGTTAACTTTTTACGGTTTTCGGTGTAATTAGCATAGGGTTTACTATAGACTAAAGAGAATTTAATTAGCACTAATTCGATGAACTACTAGAATTCGGAGCAACAGATTGTTGTACGTCCGATGCTTTCATAGGTACTAATTAGAAATCATATAGGAAGGAAAAGCCCAATAACCAACTAAAAGGAAGCAATTGGACTAGTCGTGCAATTGCGCAGTCTATTTTGCTAGTTATGTTAATTGCATCCGGCCCTAGTTTTATATATATATATATATATATATAGGACGCTGAAATGGGACACCTAGGTGCCCAGACACCTAGGCTCCCTGCCGTTAGATTGCTTTTAGATACGTGCTAGAGCAATGGTATGTAATATATTAGGTATGCTAAATCAATCATGGAAGGAAAGTCTTAATCATGGATGGAAAGTCTCAATCACACTAGCACGCATCTAAAAGCAATCCAAAGGTAGGAGACTAGGTGTCAGACACCTAGGTGCCCATTACTTATACTATATATATATATATATATATATATATATATATATATATATATATATATATATATATATATATATATATATATATATATATATATATATATAGGACAGTGTTTCATGCACCATGGTGCCTAGGCACCAATATCAATACCCGTTGATTTGCTTGAGATTATAACGTTTGATGTGGGTATCTTCATATACCCATAAAAAGTATATTTGAGATGTCAAACTCGAAAAATTTAAATTCAACTTCAGTTTTATTAGTTTGAACTATTTTTATGGTATATACTCACTTTGTAGTTGCATTGAACTCAAAAGTAGTTCAAACTAATTTGAACTGAGTTCAAAACTTACTTACCATAAATATATCAAGGGTATAAAACATTTTCATACCCAAACTCAAAAAATTATCAATCATACACGTGTATCGGATGTTGGTGCCTAGGCACCATGGTGCCTTATGTAATTTTCCTATATATATATATATATATATATATATATATATATATATATATATATATATATATATATATATATATATATATATATATATATATATATATATATATATATATATATTGTTTCATGCACCATGGTGCCTAGGCACCAATATCAATACTGTTGATTTGCTTGAGATTCGTAACGTTTGATGTGGGTATCTTCATATACCCATAAAAAGTATATTTGAGATGTCAAACTCGAAAAATTTAAATTCAACTTCAGTTTAATTAGTTTGAACTATTTTTATGGTATATACTCACTGTAGTTGCATTGAACTCAAAAGGAGTTCAAACTAATTTGAACTGAGTTCAAAACTTACTTACCATAAATATATCAAGGGTATAAAACATTTTCATACCCAAACTCAAAAAAATTATCAATCATACACGTGTATCGGATGTTGGTGCCTAGGCACCATGGTGCCTTATGTAATTTTCCTATATATATATATATATATATATATATATATATATATATATATATATATATATATATATATATATATATATATATATATATATATATATATATATATATATATATATATCCTTCTTTTCTAGCTCTCATTGATTGATGAATGCGAAATAAAGAGCTACTAGCTTGCTAGGGCACTTCAATCTTTTGTGAGCATACGTACGTACGCTGGCAGTTTAATTAATTGAGACGGTCGATCGTCGATGAGCTGAGCAGTGCATTATTTCAACCCAGAGATCAAGTACTTAACCAAGAACCGGATGGAGATCATCGATGTTTCCAAATCATCAATAATAATATGGAAGGTGCTTCTATGCTTCTTTAATAGTGATTTGCACAATTTTAAAATACGATAAATAATGGATAGATGATATTTATCTCTTTATTTATTTTAAGGTAAATTCTACTTTTATTAAAAAGAAAAGTATAGAAACACTGCTCTAATAATATTTGCACTCCATCGACCATTAATTTATACAACCAGAATATATATATGTAGAGAAGAATGCCCATGCATTACATCTTCGATGGCATACATGTTACAATACTCCAAACAGAAAACTGGTGATACTAATTGACCATACTAAGGTAACAAGCCCAAGTACATGGAGTGTATTACTAAGCACAGTGCCTGCTTTCAGATCATCGAGCTAGAAGCTAGCTTAGCTAGCAGTACTTGTTTTACAATTTATATATTAATCTACGTAGAGGAATCCTTAACAAACAAACGTCGACTTCTGCGCTGTTGTTTTAAAATAGCTTATTAGAATAGCCTTTTAAAACTGCTTATCATTTATTGATATTTAGTTCACTCATGCTAAGATTAAATTCGATAAGCCGCAGCAAAAACAAAAACAACGCCGGTCGAGCTGGGAGGGAACAAGACTGAAAGGACCAGTCAAGCTTGCTTCATGGAAATTAAGACCAAGAAATATTAATTGAAAGGCCGGGGTTCGTATTGACTTTTCCTCTAGCTCCTAGCATGGAAGCTAAAACAGATAAGTCAACCCAGATCAGAGACGACATTGAGCCTCCTTGACTGGAGGAAGGTCTTGTGCTTGCCCTCGGCGGAGGCGAGGTAGGCGAGGAACGTGGCGAAGTCGGTGTCCATGTACCGCCGCGGGTTGCTGCGCTCGTCCACAAGCTCCGCCGCTGGCCCGACCACCCTCTCCGCCGGCAAGCTGTGGAACGACGCCACCGAGATGCGCGGCCGCGTTGAGTTCACGCGCACCCGGTGCAGCACGCTCTTGTACCGCCCGTTGCTGTATATCTGCATGCCGGAGCTTTCTGAATATTACTAATTGTTCACAAGATTAGTTGGAGCTTTAGATAATTGATAAATCAGCATGAGCTGGATACTTCATCTTTTTTTCCCTGAACAAAATATTTAAGCTCCTGCATCAAATTATATTTTGTTGTCAACTAAATTAATTTTCAAGAAAACAATATACATTGATAGGATAAGCCAAAGTATCAATATAAATACAGCCAGAGCTAGAGGTCATGCATCTAGCTAGCTAATAGCTCACTTGTTTGACCTGTAATAATAATCGATCAATCAAGCATCGATACTATTTTGGACTCACTATCAATTAAACTGTCTTTCACTATCTTTAATTTATCAAGGACGTTGGTCCCTTAATTAATTAGCTAATGACATGTGTGTAGTACTTACTGTCTGTACTTTTTTGCGTTTGACTAGCTCTTAACATTGTGGCTCAAAAAAGCTGCTTTTTTTACCTAGGTCAATCTCTCGTACATAGTTCTAATTAATTGGCTTGATGCTATCACTGCCAAATGCAACTACTGTAATCTAGCTTGGAACCAGCACGTCGTCCTAAAATAAATCAAGGATTCCATCAACATACGTACTTTACTTGCGCAGCAAAACTATTCATTCGTTTGACGGCTAGCTTTTGCCACGATGGACGCAGCTACTGTGCAGTTATTCATTTTAACTGTACGTAGTACGTTCGTAAGTACACGTACGTACCTCGAAGTGGTCGCCGACGTTGACGACGAATGACCCCGGGACGGGCTCGATGGTGAGCCAGTCGCCGGCGTGCATGACCTGGAGGCCTTCGACGTCGTCCTGGAGCACGAGCGTGAGGAAGCCGTAGTCGGAGTGCGGCGGCATCCCCAGCGTGAGTTCCGGCTGCGGGCACGCTGGGAAGCAGTTCACCGTCATCATCTGCGACCCCGCCGCCAGCTCCTCCAGCACGCCGCCGCCGATGATGCCCATGGCCTCCAGCGCCGCCTCCATGATCTCCATGAACACCCTCTGGTTCGCCATGGCGTACGTAGATGCCACTTCCCTGCACGTACGTGCACACGTTGGATGATGAATGAATGCACGGATTACTGTACAATGTCGAGATGACCGGCCGGGCCGGGATCGATGCAAGCTAGTCAGTGATATATAGCATGTCAGTTTCAGATGCGGTCCATCCATATAGAAGACCTGCATGCGGAATTAATTGAATTCCCACAGAGAAAAAAAAAAGAAAGACACGTATTTGGACTGTGAGCCCGGCCGGCCCGGAAATTAAGGTATGAATGAAACTCTGGAAGCTAGGTTAATCACGTACGTACCTGAGGTCGATTGGCTCGTGGGGCCAGGAGGGGACGACGGCGCTCAGCGGCTGGCAGACGAGCTTGAGGAAGTCTCGCCAGCAGAGGACGGCGTCGTTGACCTGGTTGAAGCTGGTGCCGTACCGCACCGTCGTCCGCACGTCCGGCGACATGTACCGCGCCCTCTCCGCGAACGGCAGCTCGAAGAACCGCCGCGCCACGTCCAGCATCCCGCCCACCACCTCGCCGCCCACGCCGTGGTTCACCACCTGTATACATATACAGTTACATACTGTAATTAAAGTACGCACCCCATGCAAACGCGTGCTTAATTCGCGCATGCATGCGTAGTGCATATGTATATGTACAAATTCAATGCATATATATATGTAGGGCGTGCCTGAAAGAATCCATAGTCCCGGAACGCGGCATCGAGCGTCTCCAGCACGGCGGCACGCTCGGAGGGGACGCGGAGGCGCGCGAGGTCGACGACAGGGAGCTTCACCCTGACGCAGCCGCTCCTGAAGGCAGCAGCGCCCGGGCGGTCGGAGGCCGGCAGGACGTACCTGTCGGGCAGCCTGGTAATGCCGCTGTCACAGAGGTGCCTCACGCCCTTGAGGCAGTAGTCATCCGTGTCGTCTGCAGCTTCCTCCTTGTGCTGCTCTCCGGCATCGACCAAGTCAACGTTCGCCATGACCGCCGCTAGCTAGTACACCTGTATTATACTGGCTTGCCTAGTGAAAACTATATATAGCAGCAAGCTAGCTAGGCTGGAATGGAAGTTGAACTAGCTAGTGAGCAGTACGTGCAAGAGAGATCAGAGAGAGAGAGAGAGAGAGAGAGAGAGAGATCACTGTTGTGGTGTGGAAATGGAGAGAGGCAACTGGCAGTATTTATAGAGGAGAGGAGAGGAGAGGAGAGGAGGGCGAGTGAGACTGGCTGCTCGATCGGACGGATACCATACCAGACCGGCCGAGGTTTTCAAAGGCGCGCGCGCATGCATGAGCGGTTTTCTCTACTTTTTCTGTGTCGGACCCATGCGCGTCGCATTCCGCTGACCAGCTCATTTTTAATGAATAATTAATAGGCTCGAACTATTGCCACGTCAGACAGATCACACCACTCGTGGACGTGCATGCACCTTGAGCCAGCTGACCTCACTTGCTAGCTGTTGATTCATTTGTACATATCCGATTGGTCCTATACAATGTACGTACGTACTCCATATTTCGTAGGACACGCACACACTGTATATGTGTATAGCGTGTTAGTGATATGCTCTAGAGACAATCATAAAGATAATTGTATCACTTCTATGTTTATAAACGTTTGAATAAAATGTTCTTTTGTATCTTGAATAAATATCTTTCGTATTAATCAATAAGTATGTGACTTGTTCATGAAACTTTTTATTTATGTTTTAATGTTATTCTAAACTATCTCTAATCTTATATCATTATGTGGGACGATTATAGATCAGTACATGTATTGATTAATGATTATGTTTCACGGATTATGGATATGAGATATCAAATCAATAATGTGGACATGTGTTAGAGGATATGATGTTGGATTGACCCATCATGAGACACTATGAGAATTGTTATATTCTTAAATGTCATCAGTTGGTCTCATACATAATGTATGTAGGATCCTTAGACCTAATATCATAGTGTATGTAGGATCCTTAGACCTGATATCATCATTGTTTCCTACATGTGTAATAGTTTGTTTAGGGGTTACCAAATACTACTCCGTAACTGAGTGGTAATAAAGGTAGTTTTCAGATTAGCTATGAAACATGCGGAGGAATATTAGCGATCAAAATGGAATTTGCCCCTCCTATATAACAGGAGAGATATCTCTGGGTCCCTCGATGTAGTTGGATTAAGAAAGTGTATGGCCATATCAAATGTGGTTGAGGAGTCAATCACAACTGAGTAATCCACTTCAGCCACGAGTCGATCTGGTATCATGAGGCAAAGGGATTGGTACATAAACATTATATAGATTCGTCCGATATGATCTTTATGTGTGTTTAGAGTCGTTATGTCCTGCTAGGGACTGCTACTGACTTATGGGTCGAAAAGGAGTTTTCGGCTCATGGCTAAATACACATGAACCTACAGGGTCACACACTTAATGGGCTAGAACGATAAGGGGTCGGATGATAGTTTCCGAGTGGAATTCGATCTCTACTCGTAACGGATATGGATCCGATTGGAGGCTATATAAGGAGAGGCGCGAGGACTGAGGGATGGATCTCGAAAACACACCCGTCGAAACCCTAGCCGCCATCTCTCATATCCCCTGCCGTGCGCGCTGGTGCTAGCACATCGACGCACGGTGCTTCATCCCTGGACGTGTGGACTTCAGTAGATGCGTTATTGTGACTGTGGCGTTGATTGGGACGATCACGAGGAGACGTTTGAACGGAGGACGTTCGACTACTACTGCTACATCGACGCACTCTTCGTTGAATCTGTGCTGACATTTTGGCACTTCAGCCATGCGTTTTTCCCCCTGAGCACGGGTACGCAAGCGCCATCGATCCTAATCTTTTGTAGGACACTCCTATTCTTTTTTTTTTTCAGGAAACACCCCTCTCATGTGTATTTTAGACATCTCCTCTTTTAATTTGGAGGGTCCAAACAAAAACCCCAATATCCCGAGCATCTGGGCATGCAGCAGCTGCGGCTTGCACTGCTTCGAGGACAACATTTATATACCTCAGAACAAACTCAACGCATCATAACTATTATGCTATGGCGCGAAAGATAGCTAGCTAGGTTTGCTCGATCGAATATATGTCCCTTGTCGGGATTTTTTGTCGCTGATCGGCGAGTGCCCGTTGGCGCCAAAAAAAAAAAAAAAGGCGTGACGTGTCGATGCCTTAATTGGATACCATGCTATTTCCAGCACACCCAGGAAATCTTTGGCATCGATCTGGTGCGTGGTTGTGGGCGGGACAAATTGAAAAGCACGTCAACCTAGCTAGCTAGCATCCATTTCGATTGGTTCCTACTTGCTTTCGTCCCAACAAGCTAATTAAAGCCCTCCTTCGCCACTCCTTCGCCTCAGCAAAAATACGTATTTGCATCTAGTGCATGGTGACAAGACAAACTGATGTAGTCCTATGCTGGCTATTAGTGTCTAATTAGGATGACACACGGTCGACAAACTAACGCTATCCAAAAGAACAGCTTGTCGGTACGTGTGGCTGGCTCCAATTCCCAGCCATTCTTTAATTCCACTCAAACATATATCTATCTTAGGTTCTTTTGCCTTGTGTTAGAGAAGGAAAAAAAGGAGGAGCATACGTATATCATTGAACAAGCTAACACATTTGACTGCTCCTCCATCTAACTTGGCCAGCCGACACGTGTGCACTGGGAAAAGCTAACGGAGATGCCAAATTAAAGGCATAGCTAGCTATGTGTAGCTAGTGTACGTACGGCTTATATGAATAAGCGATTGATGCCCATCTAAAATTCGGTCCACGATGACAACCTGTGGTAGCCCTGCAATGCCTTTGCCACGACGCATCACCGGCGTACACGTAGCTCTGCCAGCTAGCTCGTGCCAAACGGCCGAAATGCCTGCATGCTTGCTCGCTTTCGGTGACGATCGATCGACCTTTTCATTTTTTTTAAAAAAAAATAGCACTAGAGATTAACTAATAATTGATCGAACTTACTCATTGGTTATACAGTTCGTTTGAACTTAGCCAACCAGCTATCGATGAATACTAAGCTAATAACGTACAGCAACAGCTAAGACTTACCAAATTAACCTTATTACGTGCGCTAGCGAGCTTAGCTAGCTCCTCTTAATTTATACCACGCAATGCATTGTGGAGTGCAGTATACTGTCTGTGTACTAGCTAGCTAGCGTGCTCACTCTCTCAGTGGTTAACCCTTGTTATCTGACACTCCTTTTACAAGCAACAGCTCTTAGATCAGATCGGTGTATTTGATATCGGAACCAAAGAAAATGAATCCTAGAGAAAACTAAAATATCCATGTTGAAGCAATCACAACAAAAAATAAAAGATTTAACGAAACCAACTATAGATTTTTTAAATACAACATTAAAAGAGTATAAGGAATCGTCGCTCTTTCCCAACCTCTCGAATCTTTCTTGCCCTATACAAGAATCAAGTGCTAAAGAATAACCTAATTTCTAATCCTCTTGTGCACCCCCTACCTTTGGATGAGTGGCTTCTTTGTTTTACTGCTTGGGTTCTCCACGACCACCCTTGTAGCTTTAGATAATCCCTCTTGCTCTCCTCCAAAGTGGAGTAGAAATCCTTCTTCAAAATAAAGTAGGAATCCTAATCCTAAAGATGCATCTAAAATTCTATATCACACCTTTTTAAATTCTAAAAGACTAGAAGATGAATGACCATACTTAATAACCTTTTTATATTCTTCTAATTGGAGCTAATTGTAATTGGGCTGTAACACTTCCATTTTTGAGGTCGTTAGAATTCCTTGCAACTGACTAGGATGTTCGACTGTGGAGTACTGTAGTCGAGTGTATACCAAATGAATATATGCTTATTCCACAATCTAAACTTATTATAGGATTATGGCATAACAACTAAGTTTTACACAATAGGGCGTCCAAGCCTAAAGTTATATTACATCACTAAAGAAAAACCACAGGTGTGCCTGAGCGAGAACAAGACATAAAACCAGTAATCGTCTACTCCAAAGGAATCCTCGAAGTCTTCCTCGAAGGGCTTCTCATTATCTTCCCAAGATTCCTTTATTGATATTTTAGCAAGTATGAGTACAACCGTACTCAACAAGTCACAAGAAGAATACTAATTAACTACTTGCCAATATTTCAAGAGATGTGATTATATTGGTTTTACTCCTATATTTGTGGATGTATGTTTATTTGTAAACAACTTTCTAAAATAACATACTAACTTCTTAGGAGGAAAAAGGTTTAATCAACTTAATTACCAAATTTGAAATATTACCAAATCTACTTATGTCTTGCTATTGGATTCACCTATTGAACACAGCTTTATTTATGGGAAACACGGCGTATCTGAATACTAATAGTTTTATTCTATAGAGTTACCTAGCTTTACCCACAAGATGTCTCAAACTCTTAATGCCATGCAATAGACACGCAACCAGATAGCATGTGACTGAGTTGAGAAAACAATGTCTTTCACTAATATCCTCTTTCTAGCTTCTACTACCCGGTAGGCTAATGGCTACCCATTATCAGGGATCCACAGGCCAATGCAGAAACTACGACCCGACTTTTAGTGGACATACCGCTGTGAAATATGGCAAGTGACTTTCCAGTCTATCGGGACCCGGAGCAACAACTCCGAAACCCTCTGTGTAAATCGCACTAGTCCAGGATCAGCTAGTGCACACAATGATAACAGGGATACATATCAAGCACAATGACAAACTTTATTTAACTAAATATGGGCCTGATGGCCAAAGTATACATCAATGGCACATAAGCCAAACTTAAATACAAGCAGCGGAAGAAATAAACCAAAGCAGAAGAAGCCCACTGAGCCTGCCCACAGGCAAATGACAGTAAGACGCGGCCTATACGTTCTGATCCTCACCGAAGTTGAAGCTGTCCTCTGAAAAATGATAAATTGAGCAATATAAGTACATAAAGTACTCCACAAGTTACACCAGGAGGTTTAACAGAGTTAATGTATGCATATGGATTGACAAAGGAAGGCATAGTAAGGTTAGTTGAGCATAAAGCGACATTGAAGTAAATACTGTAAGTAGATTCAAAAGCTGAATTTGATACAATAGATAGAAACAAGAGTTTAACAAAATAATATCGTTAGTGCAGGCTCCGACCAAACACCAATCTATCCACGGACATCCCACCCGGATCATCTTTTCCAAAAAGATCTCATAAGTTTCCACAAACCAGATTTTATTAAAACCAAAGTCTAATCAGTGAAAAACTTTACTCAGCTTGCCCATGACCATGGGCACGGCTATCCAGGATAGATTATACACTCTGCAGAGGTTGTACAGCTTTACCCACAAGACGTGATCATCCCTTTTTGCCATCGGATTAACACACTTCCTTAGGTGTGCGGCCAGGAGATCATGACAAGGCCTTTACAATGATCCGTTGTCAATATAATCACGCCGCCACTAAGGTTTCACCACAACATGAATCCACATGTTGGAGCCCCCTCTTGTGCCATGTGAGACTTCTCACGGCCTACGCCGCACTCACATTCAGCCTATAGCGAGATTAAGTTGGAACTTCACAAATTATTCGCCCAGATCTGTCCCATACCAGACTTGTGGTAGTACGATAGGGCTTTGCAATAGTAGCTCACAGACCAGTCTTAACTTGACTTAGGCACCAACCACATACCCCTTGTGCCTGGCAATCAACATTGTGTCACCGAACAACAATGCATGCAAGCAAGCACTCACCACTCCAACCATTTGTCTAAGTCTAAAACCAAGTTTTTATATTTTGTTTGGAAACATTTCATAATCTTTCTCGACTCACCAAAGTCAAGAATACATTTGAAAACTTTAGCATTTTATGTGAAAAAGTATCCCAACCTATGATTATTCTAAGCATGGCTAAGCTTTGCTATAAAATGTCCAATTAATACTAATGTATCAACTAGGTTTTTCTCTATGGTGACAAGGCATAGAAAGTTCAATGTCAATTTTGGCCATATACAAAGGAATTGGGTAAAACTAGAATTTAAATCGAATTTAAACTAGGTTTGAATAAAAGTACGCATGCATAATAATTTAAAAACAACATAAATAATTTAAATTACTGGGAGCAACATGATCAAAGGTGTAACTTGCCTTGCTCGAAGACTTGGTGCTGCGAATCGTTGAAATCGTACTCTCCGGATTCGACGTAGCCTACACGCGAAGAACCAAAGAAATAAATAAAATCCAAATAAAATAAAAAAATTATAAAATATATACTGGGAGATATATTATGATTTTATATGAATTTAGGAGAAAGAATCAACAGATTCGGAGTTTGGACGACGAAGAACGAGTCATCGGAAGATCAGTTGGAAAGGAAATTGCTGGAAAATGATTCCAACCGAGGGAATAGTTCTTGAGACCTTCTTTTTGGCTGGATTTCTGGTGTGCTAGTGTGCAACACAAGTGGGGAATGAGGAGAGGAGGTGGTGGTTCAATTTATAGGTGAAGAGGAGAAAAGGAATGGCCAAAATTGATTACCGGAGTAAAGACAGGAATAAATGAAAATTTGGTTTCAACTTTGCATGCAAGAAACTGAATAATTGATGAGTATAATGGCCATGAAACTGAGAATAAATTTATTAGAGACATTTCTACTGTATACCAATTAATTTTGGTTGGATGGCTCGGGCTAAAATTCAACAGAGGGGATGAATCGATGTCAGGAAGCAAAAACAGAAGATTTTGGGAAAGACTTGATTCCCACCAAATGGCTGCATCAAAATCTCATTAAATTGATGGGTAGGTTGCTAAAATGCTAGAACATGATGTGACACGAACAAAAGCCGAAAAAAAGATCACCGAAGAAAAGGTGGCATGGTGGAGGAAGAAGAGGGCACGGGCGGCTGCGGCTTCTCTAGTGTTTTGCATAAAGGTAGAGGAGGTGCTAGGGGTTTGCATGGGAATGGAACACAAGGAGGTTCTTTTATTTATATGGCAAGAACAAGAGGAATGAGTTAATTTGGCTAAGTTATGTGCAATGTCGGTTTTCAATGCTTGAATGTAAGAAACTGAAAAACGGAAATGTTACTTACTAAAAACTGAAAAAGAATTGATGTTTGGCAATGAATAGAGGTGTTTTTGCTGCATGCAATTTAATTTGGTAAGAGGGAATGATTTTGCCTGCATGCATGCATGGTTCACGATGGCTTTAGTTGAAGAACAGAGTGTTTGTTGGTCTGATACGTGGAGATGAACAACAAAGGTAGAAAGAAGAAATATTAGGCTAAAAGTGAATAGTCCAAATGCTTGAAAAGAATCTACGGCACTGGGGTGGTGAGAATTTTGGAGTTAAGCGTGTTTGCACAAAAGAAGACTTTGGCCTAGGAGGGAAATCTCATTATTTTTGGAAAAAGAGAAGTGCCAAGAAAAAATATTTGGATGTAGAAAAATAGAATGGATATTTTTAAGGAGATTTTGAAGTTTGGAAGATTTGAATTTGAATTTTGGAAGTGCACAGAAAATTTTGAATGGAACTGAGGCTTTTGAAAATGAACTGGGCTTTGGAATTTGAAATTTAAAATTTTGGAAAACCAAATAGACTTCAAATATTGAAATGGGTGGCATAAATGGATAGATTGGAATTTTTGATGAATTTAGAAATTTGAATGGGCTCAATCGGAGTTAAAATGAGGAAGTTAGGGCTTCTAGAAGATTAAAACTAAAGAAAAAGAAAAGACTGAGAATTATTTTTATACAGAAAAGGGATTTTCATTTTCGGCTGAATTACTTTCATAAAGAAAAAGATTCTATTAGACTGACAGGTGGGGCCGGGTCTATGGTGGACTGGGTTCATGGATTAGCTTGGTCCACCGTGGACCGGGTCCACAGCTGACGTGGCATCAGAGGAGGGAGGTGGCGGCCGGGTGCTGACGAGGCGGACAAGCGGCGACATGCAGGCTGCCACGCGGGCGCATGTCTGTTGTGAGGCGATGCCGGCGAAAGCGGCGCAGGCTCGCGGCTCGCCGGCGCTCTGGCGCCGCCGGCGCGCAACCGAGACACACAACGGCAAGAGGGAGGAGCGGGGAGTCAAGCTCACCATGGCGTGGGGTTCGAGGTGCTCAGAGACGGGCCGGCGGCGGGTTCTAGCGGCGCCGGAGCAAGGGCGTCGGTGGCGGGGCTCCTTGGCGGCGGATTCATCCAACGAAGGGGTGGAGGATGTGCGTACGGCGACGAGGAAGATGTAGCTGGCGGCGGTGAGGCGCAAAGAGGACCGAGGCGATGGCAATTCCTCGCCGGAGTTCGGTCGGGCAGCGAGAGGGGAACTTGGCACAGGGGAGGCTCGGGCGCTCGAAAGGAGAAATTGGGGTAGGAAAAAGGAGTGGCAGCGCATGGGGATCCTCGAGGAGGGGCTTTTATAGGCGGAGGGGAGGGGAATGGCCGTCGGTTACTCGCCGGAGTAAAGGCGGCCGAAGGTGGTGCAAACGGCGAAGGAGTGGGGTGTAAAGGAGAGGGAAACGGGCGACTTTGAAGGCGGGGTAAAGAGGGCACTCAAATGCGCATTTGCTTGGGACATAAAGGAGCAGAAACAGCCGATTAAAAGCTCGGGTGGGGGCGTCAATGGCGGCGGCGCGAGGTTGAAGAAGGAGAGGTAGGAGAAGGCACTGACGAGTGGGGTTTAGCTGTCGGCGAGAGAGAGAGAGAGAGAGGGGGGAGAGAGAGCGGCGGACGGCCGGATTAGAGCCACGCGCGCAAGGGAGGAGATAAGGGCCGTTGGCCTAGAGGCGAAAGGGTAAGTGGCAACGGAGGGTCCAGATTACATCGGGCGAGGGCGGATGCGATTCGGGCCGGCCACGTGTCAGCCTGAAGGAATTTTGGCTTCTAAATTTCGTTTTAATTTTCAGATACGCCAGATAGCTTTATAAATACTTAGAAAATAATATTTAAAGTCTAAAAATTCTAGGAAAATTCATAAAAATTCCTGAAGACATTTTAGACTTAGGAAAAATATTTGCAACTTAAAGTTGATCTTTTAATTTGTACAAAAATACTTTATTGCTTTGAAATTGATTTTTAAAAGCCAAAAAAGCACAGAAAATCCAAATAAAAGCCGAATGATTTAAAATAATTAATTTGAACTAGGATTTTATAGAAATTCAAAATATCTTTTACTTAAAAATATTTTAAGTTTTTAGTCAAATTACTTTTAAGAAAAGCCTTTTGAAAAGTTGAAAACACGCAGATAAAATCTCAAAAATTCAACCAACCAAAGAACACTTGATTTTATTTTAAATCAAATAAATTTTTAAAAAAATTTTAAAAATTTTTGAAATAAACAGCTGGCCTGTTACACAGTCTCACTTCCATACCACCCTGTTGTATGCGGGCTGTTCCACCGTAATGGAAAACATAACCCTCTTATAGATATTTAATTGAATTGAGTAGCTACTAAACCAATTCTGACAAGTCAAAACTTGTGGTTGAGTGATATCTATGTACTTCATTCAACATAAGGTTCTAATCTTTACTTTTAGCAAGTAAGGCAACTAATCACAAAGACAATGCGATACAACACTGCCACCAATTCATACCAAAGCCTTAACCCTAGGATAAAGTCATAAATTCCAGCCATCTAGTGGTTTTCTACAAGTCATTCTTAACCCTACTACCATTTTATAATCTATTGGCAAGATGCCGAATAGTGTAAAACATTTGATTGTCCAAACTATTGATGATTAATTATACAATAGTTTATTATTATTAAGATTGTCATGATGAATGTAGCCATCAAGTAAAATAGGACTTTTTTAGTGGTAGGACTTACCTAATTATCATGTCATTCTTAATAATTATTTTTAATAAATAACAGTGCACAAATAATAATAATGAAAGTACTGATAATTAAATAATACAAATATGTGGCTTGCTTTGCTGTTCAAAGTCTTCAATTGGACCTAGGTCTTCAATGTCTTGACCTACTCCTGAGATGGATGGCTTGGCATATCCGGGTGCTATCGCAAAAATATAAAAAATAAGTCTGTGCTCGAAAGAATCCGATCTAGGAAAATAAAATAAAATAAAATAAAAGAGGAATAAAATTTAGAAAAAAAATCGAACATAGGTGGGTTTAGGTTTTAATGAAGTCTGGTGGGGCTAAACTGAGCTGGGAATGGTTTAAATGGGCTCGAAATGGGTATAAATATGCTAAATAGATTTTGGATGAATAGTAATGGTTGAGTGAATAGTAATGGGCCAACACTATCCCTAACGGGTTAGGCTACATGATAGTAATGGGTTTGGGTTGACTATTTTGGCTAAATAGTATAGGGCTTAGGCCATGAACAGTACTGGATTGGGCTTGAATAGTAGTGGGCTGATACTATTGGGCATAACCCAACTGGTTAGCTGGGTGGATCTAGCCTTGGGCCGACATGTCCAGCTAGGCATGCAGCCAGCTAGGCTCAAGGACTGCTCATGGCTTGGCTTGGTGCTAGGGATGCCCGAGCACAGCGCATGGCGGTGATGGCAATTTCACACTAGCAGTGGTCATCGATGGTGAGCCGTATGTGATAATGCTAGATATCACAGATGGCTTTTAGTTAGAACCATCTATGAAACAATCACAGACGGTTTTTATTTATGATCGTCAGTGTTTTGTCCTTGTCATATGAACCACAAAAGCTACTGATCAGCTGGAACAGATAAGTGTGACCAATCACTTTTATAAAAGACAAATTCAAGTCAAATTTATTACAAAAGTAAAAAAGAAGATATTCCCAGATCTTAATCTTCTGGGTTTCATATGCTTCCTCTTCTACTTTTGGAGTTGGAGGATCAGCTGCTGAGTTCTCGAATGCCGTGAAGATTGTCCTTGCCCTCTCTACTTCTTCCTCTAGCCTAGGCAAATCACTAGAATATCCCATAAAGAGGATGCCATGATAACCTTCCCCGGAATCGCCTGCTTTTGCTTGATCGGCAAGGTTATCTATGTGTCTCTCCACTGTCGTAAGAGCTTCTTCCACTTTACGCACATTGAAGAGAAGAACGAGGCTAAGGGTGGTTTCCCTTTCCTGAGCGGTAAGGAGACACCTCCATCGACGGCGGATGATGAGGTCCAGCCGAAGGATGGAAGTGACTCGAGGAAGGAGAGCAGGGCATGAGTAGAGGAGCTACTCCAGACGTAAGTTTTTTGGTCGCCTATGTAAGGTTGCAGTTGAACAACTCATGATAGATAGATAGATAAGTTTTTGGAGCACCAACTGCCAACAACCTCAAGACAGCAAATAGAAGGCCACAGAAGTTTGCAAAAGGATGACTAAATCAGATTGCCACTCAAGCCATACAGAGCAGATCCAAACATATTTCTTTGCTAGCCTGTGCGAATCTCGAGGACGAGATTCTTTTTAAGGGGGTAGATTATAACAGCACAGGTATAAAAAATAATAATAGTAAAAATAATTTAAAATAAAAATAAGTGTTTTGTTTACCTAAGTTTTAATTTTGTTTTGCCTTGATTTTCTACTTTAAAAAATCTGGATTTGAAAAGTAATTTAAGTAAAAAACCTAAAAATATTATTAAATAAAAGGATATTTTGATTTTCTATAAAAAAAATCCTATTTCAAATTAATTATTTAGATTTATTTGGCTTTTGTCTGGTTTTTCTGGAGTTTAAAATCTATTTTTAAAATTAAAAAGTATTTTTAGTATAACAATCTAGTACCAAATTAAGTTGAAAATATTTTTTCTAAGTCTAAAATAGCTCCAAGAACTTCTGTGAACTTTTCTAGAATTTTTCTACTTTATTTTCTATTTTATAATTATTTTTAAAATTTCCTAATGTTTCTGAAAATTAAAAACAAATTTTAAAGCCAAACTCTCCCTGGGTTGACATGTGTCAAGCCCGATTCAATCCACCCTAGCCCTGATTCAATGCACCCTGAGCCATCCTCTCCCTCTTACCACTTTATTTCTAATCAACGGTTTGGATTTCATCCTCTGCCGCCTGATCTAATCTCAGCCGTCCCCTTCCACTTAACCCCTCATTTCCATATGATGACCCACTTTCTCCTTGCGCCGCATGGCATGCATCCGACTGCCCGCTCTTTCTCCTCTCTCTTCTCTCTCGCTGACAGCTCGACCCCACCCGTCAGACCTTCCTTATTCCTCCTCCCACAAGCGCCACCACCTCCTCCGCCATTTTCACTAATGCCTGGCCTCCACAACATCTGCCCTTTCCCTTTCTTCTCCCATACACCACATGCCCATCTCCTCCACCAATCTCGCACTGGATTCCCCAATCCCCACACCCGCCTCCCCATCTCCTCCGCAATCACTGCCACCTCCCATGATCTCCGGCAAGCAATTCGCACCGACTTCGCCCTCCCAAACCCCTATAAATACCCCTCGGCGTCCCCTCCCTCCACCCCACCCCACCCCTCTCCTCCCTCAGCTTCATCTCTTGAGATCCGAGCCACCCCCGTGTCACTCCTCCCCCCTCCTGCGCCGACAGCAACTCCGACGAGCTTTCCCGACCGAGCTAGGCATCGCCGAGCCTCGCCGTTGTCACCCTCGGCCTCGCCACCACTCCGCGACCACCCTTCGCCCGTCCACCATCGAGAAGCATCGCTAGAGCTCCTCCTTGCCGGAGTTCGAGCGCCATCGCCATTCTTCACCATTGCCAGCCGCCTTGGGTCGTCCTTGTAACCCGTGCCCAGGTGAGATGAATCTCCCGTGGCCTCCTCTCCCCCTCCGCTCCTTATCAACCGACGATGTGGCTCTTATCGCCGGTGAGCCCTAGGGCCCTGTGCGCCAATCGCCATCGGTGCCGCCACCTCATCTCGCCAGCCCATGTGGCCACCATGCAGCGCCACATGGCAGTCCACACCAGTGTCCGAACCGCCTGGTCAGCGCCACGCCAGTAGCCAGCAGTTGTGCCAACTCTTCAGCCCTGTGACAGCCATGTGTCCTGCCACATCAGGGCTCAAGCCCATGTGGCACACACATGGCAGACATGTGGATGCCACGTCAGCACCACAGCCCTCCCGAGCCACGTGGCTGACGTCAGCGCCACCTGGCCGCCACGTCAGCCAAAATAACCAAGTGTGAAGCCATGTCAGCACCACCTCACCTCCCTGCCACCTCAGCTACCTTTTGGTCCATGGACCTAGTCCACCGTAGACTGGGCCCACCCGTCAGTCAAACCACCCCAGGGCTGATGTCATGCTGACGTCATAAAGCCAAATTTTCTATAGAAAAATAATTCGGCTGTAAACAAAATTGTGGGTCGAGGAAACCAACTGGTTCTTTCCATTCCTGGGTTTGTTGGATCATGGATCTATACATAGGCAATGAGTTATGATATTTATTGGTATTACGTGAATGGAGAACTTGATTGTATAGTAGACTTACAGTATCCAGCATCGTAGAAGTAAGGCATCTAGTTTGTCGAGGTTGAATAGTCCAAATAAGTCTTCAAAGGTTATGAAGATGTAGCCCGAGTTGTGGAGGAAATGCGCCTCTATGTATCTCACGTGAATGCACTTTGCCAGTTTGACTTCCTATTGGACCTCTACATGTACTAGGCATGCAAAGTCCTACAAACTAGTCCAAGGCTGGATAGTTATGACTCATGGACAAATGATACTTCGAGCTTGTACTTCTAGGGTCCAGGAGGCGCCTTAATCTTCTTCGGTTGGGCCTTAGTCTCTCTCTTATGGTACAT
The DNA here is from genome assembly GCA_036346575.1 of Dendrocalamus sinicus. Classification (NCBI taxonomy): domain Eukaryota; kingdom Viridiplantae; phylum Streptophyta; class Magnoliopsida; order Poales; family Poaceae; genus Dendrocalamus; species Dendrocalamus sinicus. The sequence goes on along the minus strand of CM070643.1, from coordinate 38,153,554 downwards.
CTTTGATGTCGTCTACACGGGAGTCAATACGATGGTTTTCTGAAGCGTAGCTTGAGGTGGAGTCATAGTGGATTCTGTTTAACAGGCATGGTCGTGTGGACATCACAGCATGGAAGGGTCCAAGGCAATGTCCCTCTTGGGCCACTAGACGAATGTGTGGACAACATCCCCTACTGTCATGATCTCTTCGTTTAGGGGATTCTCCAGTGGCATGGCTTTGAAAACATTATTAATCATCACTATCTAGACCTTTGTGAAATCAATCCCTAGCTAGGCACCGTGCACTTGCATCCCTGGCAGGCATGGAAACACCATCCGTCGTCTAGCATCAACGGGAGTGGAGCCAATAAGCCTAACTCTGAAGATGCACAACATGGGCTCCTACATAACGATAAGCTAAGGCATGAATCAGGTCTATCTATGTAGCATTCTAGAGAAGTACATTACCTAGATGACGTTGCTTGGTAAGCGGGCGTTGCTATGTTCAAAAAGTGCCATGGATGCACAGCTACTCCGACGTTGAGGGGGACTGGCTACCGCAATAACGGGGGTGGCTTGCGACTGGTTGTGGACTTCTTGTCGTTCTTCCCTCAATAAATCTATCTCTCCTCAAAGTGAGGCAATTATCTTGTCTCGAAGTGAAGTAGATAGCTCTTCCTCAAGTTGTACACGAAGCTCCTATTTCAACTGTTCCGCGCGCTTAGCCTTGGATCTCTTCTTATTTGTTTGATGAGTTTTTGTACAAATATGCTAAGTCAAAGCAAAAACAAAGATATATGTTTGAAAAGAAAAAAGACTCTGCTATTTGTACATTTTATGGCCCAGTTCAACCGGTCGCTGCGCCGCGCCTCGTACGGCCGCAAGAGCTCAACCGACCATGAAGCATATGCACCAAGATGGAAAGGAAATATTTTCCTTCACCATGTATATCATATCCTCATATATATCCCAAGATATCCCGAGAGATCTATGAATCAAAAACATACATGGACTGTATAATTGTTGATCACATTGTTTTGATCACATTGGTCAACCATGTTGTGTCGACCATGTTGTTTTGACCATGTTGTGTTGATCATGTTGTTTCAACCATGTTGTGTCGACTACATTGTTTTGACAACGCAGTGTCGATCATGTTGTGTCGACCACATTGTGCTGACCATGTTGTGTTGATCACATTATGTCGACCATGCTGTGTTGATCATGTTGTTTCGACCACATTGTGACAACCACGCTGTGTCAACCATGTTATGTTGATCACATTATTCTGACCATGTTGGTATGACCACATTGTTCTCAACCGTTGCTTGGACTCAACCATGGCTCCTCGACCACGGTTGCTTGACCACAACTATCTTACCACAACTTTGGTTGTACCACTTACACAGAGCCAGTACTACTGGTTTCGATAACGCAGGTCTTCGACAGACCGACTGGTAAACTATAGTTTGGAAGGTCTCCGACCCCAAGGTTTTCGACTGGTCTCTGACACATGGCTACACAGTACTCGAACACATAACCACTCGATACATGACTACTATCAACAACAAGTTTAGTTCCAACATGATGTACGGTCCAGTTCAACTGGTCGCTATGTGACGCCTTGTATGGCCGCATGTTCCCGGTCGATCTCAAAGCACACAGCCAATTAATGGCAGCTTATGCACCTAGTTGGAAGGAAAAGGTCTGTTCTAGGTGTACCATTTTGCAATGGAAAGATGATTACATCTATATCTCCATCAACTGGAAGTAATTCTCAATAAATTTTTTTGATATGGAAAGCAGAGGTCTAGAAGGTAAGAAATTAGTAATTGATCAGGAATTTGATCTCAAGAATTAATGGCACGATTGGCATCGTGGGGGAGTTGCATACGTTGCCTACGGCCTTTGCTTGTGCCTATAAAAGGTTGCACATGCTCGAGGGAGATGGATAGACTTGGACAAGCTAGGACGTGCTTAGATGGGAAAAACAGATGGAGGCACCCCTTTGCATCGGAGAGGAGGACGGACCCAACAGACCCCATCGCGCGGGGGAACACATGTAGTAGATACACAGAAAAGGGAGCAGTCCCCATTAGCATACATACACAAGAAGACATACACAGAGAAGATACGCACATAGAAGGAGGAGAAGGCAGTGGAGTAGAAAGAAGCAATCTGCATAAAACTAGACATGGCATACTATGTTCAAGATGGCAAAGAACCTCCCCTTTTTTGCTTTCTCTTTTCTCTAAATAGCATGCCAATGGATGGTAACAATGATGGGAATGTCGCCAAAATGCTTACAACCACTGCTAGTGATGCCATTGATTAGATGCTTTGGAGCTCGCCGTGATGCAGCCCATGGCCCTGACGATGGGGCCATCAAGGTTGTCGTCCACTTTTCAACTCACTAGGCTTGAAGCATGAATACCCTCCACTCTTACATGTGGCGTGTGCCTCGGTCAAGTTGCGTGGCTGCGATGATCCACCTTGTACTAGAGTAGTCCCATCTGTTGCCGAGGACGTCGCATCTGTCATCGACATACTACTCAACATGAGATCAAGGCAGGGCAATACAGGACTACACATGCATTAATCAATGGGTTATATAGGCATGTACCTCTAATCTGATGATAGCTCCACAAGGCGAGGCAGATGGCGCTACTTGCGAGACCTTCTCGATGTTTGTTCCGGCTGTCTCCCACAGTACGCACTGTGACATACACCTTATGATCGCCGGCGGTACCTGAGCGCCATTGACTGCCCACTATAGCCAGACGTCATTGACTGCTCACTGTGCTTGGAAGCTTACGATTGTTCACTATGCTCAGACATTGCCATTGACCACCTACTGCACTCGGATGCCTCTGATCGCTCACTGCACTTGGATGCCTCTAGCCGATCATTGTATTCGATTGCCATTAACCGCCCACTATACCCAGACGTCATCAACCGCTCACCATGCTTAGAAGCTTATGACCATCTGCTGTGCTTGGACGTCACTACTGATTGCCTACTGCACATGGATACCTCTGGCCGATCATTGTACTTAGTCTTCATAGATTGCCCACTATACTCGAACACCATTGATTGCCCACCGTTCTCGGACTTCACCGACCACCTGCTGGGCCAGAATGCTTCCAATCGCTTTCAATACTTGGACGTCACCAACCGCCCACAGTACCTGGACGTCACCGACCACTCATAGGCCTGAACGTCTATGACCGCCTTCGGCACCAGGACAATTTAGATTGCCTACAGTACCTAGACATCACCGAACGTCCACTAGGCTCGGGGTGTCATCGACTGCTTTTAGTATCTAGACGTCACCGATCATCCACTGGGTTGGGCACCATCGACCACCTACAGTACCTGGACGTCATCGACTACCTGCTGGGTTTGGATGTCCATGACCACTTTTGGTATTGGGACACTTCCAACAGCTTTAAAGCCCACAATACCCAGATGTCACTGATCTTCTACTGGGTTTGGGCATCGCATCAATCATTGATGGCTTTTCGACACATCATCCTTCACATCAGCCAACATCAAATTTATAGGGCTAGTATAGCACGCTAGTGCAAATTGGTGAAGCACTTCAATCCAGTCAGTAGGCCCCATAGTGGCTACATGGTCGGTATTTGGTTGATAAAATACCTCCAAAATGTGGTATGAACTTTAACCGCAAAATGGGCATAACTATGTGTTGTGCCATCAACTATACGTCGCAATAGCTAATTAGGCGGCCTTGATGGATTGCCTTGTTATTATGTTTGACCTTGATACAAGTCACTTTCAATAGTGTGAAGACCTATTTCTTCTTTGTGGCATGGTCTTTTGCCTCAGCACAAATACACTCAACCTGAGTTCATTGCTCTTCGTCTCACTTCGAAAGACTGACTCATAAAATAATTAAAAAAGGTAACCCCCAGTTGCTTTCATTTCTTTGTTTTGTTTTGTTTTGTCCTAATCTCTACAGGAAGGTGTCTATGATAGTGGTGCGCTCAAGATCATCAATAGAATCACATGAAGAGATCTCATTGGATAGGGTGACTCAGTGTTCTATCTGACAGGGTGCTACTTCATTTGTAGCCTCGTAACTCATGCCTTCATCACAAAATCCATTTCTTTAATATGAAGGATTTGAAAAATCCATTGTGTGGCTAGGAATTTAAAGCCAAGGTGGCAATATGAAATGTTGCACCTGGTCGACTAACTAAGAGTTTTTGCCAAGTTAAGTTTATTCCGCTCTATGTGTGAAATTTAACTTTAATCCTTCCGGTTGGCACCACAGGAGTTGCACGGTCCTGGCTGGATTGATAAAATTGTACCAAGTCTTCGAATGAGCTTTCTCTATGAATTGAAGATGACTAAAGGTTTTCCTATTGACTGGCGCCACAACACATTGACGTACAACCACAACAAGACACTTATTAGTTTTTGGAGAGCACAGAGTTCTACAGGTTTGAAGTCCCTCTTGACCACATTGCGAACTGAGTTGATATATTATAATCGCAACATCTCACCCCTATGCATCGCCAATGTTATCCTGGCACTATACCAACATGCGTGTCAACGGCTTCTCGATATCTCATCTCCTATGTTAACAGTCCAGTATCTCAGGACAGTCCAGTCCAACATTCGGTGATGTATATTATTGCTACAAGGTCTCTTTGCAACACTAACATGCCAAATCACACAGTCCAGTATCTCAAGATGGGCTTGGTTGCTGTCTTAGGCGTGTTGAGCTTGGTTACTGTTTTAGCCGTAAAAAACCTTTGGGCTGCCACCCCCTTTATTTATAAATGAATTGCGTGGTAGCCCAAAGGTTCTTTTACGCCTAAAACAACAATCAAGCCTAACACACGGCATGAGAAGGAAGAAATAATAGTCATAACTTACTTCAAAGAACTTGACACACTGGAGTGTGTGATTTGCTTCATACCCTTTGAAAGTCTCTTTGGAATATATTATAGCTACAAGATCTCTTTGGAACAGTAACATACCATTCCAAATAGATCTTGTAGCAATTGTGCACAAATTCTTCTAGAAAGTAGTCAGGCTGCTCAAATTGATATTCTCAACAACTACAAGACAAACATTAAAGCACCATACACTTGAGTTTCAAAGGGTATGAAGCAAATTTGCTTCATGTCCTTTGAAACCCAGGTGTACAGTGCTGTAATATTCCTCTTGTACAGCTACTACTCTAACTCATAGCCGAGAGAGCCCCCAAAGCCAACCAAGGAAGCCACAACACAGAAACAACAACTCCAATAATTTACCTCTAAAATCATTCCCTAACTTTTTTGGTTATTTTCATCACAACTTCCATCCTCATACGCCCTCACAATTTGTTTCTCCCTGACTAGGATTTTGAGTGATGTGACACGTATTTCTCAATAACTACAAGACGATCATTAAAGCACCATACACCTGGGCTTGAAAGGGCACGAAGCAAATTTGCTTCATGCCTTTTGAAGCCTAAGTGTATAGTGCTGTAATGTTCCTCTTGTACAACTACTATTTCGACTCACAGTTTTCATGCCCTTTTTTTACATGACTATCGAGATAATTTCATGCCCCCAAAGCCAACTGAAGGAAGACACAAGCACAGAGCCCCATAGCCAACCAAAGAAATGCAGCATTTCATCTCTCGACCAAAGGTCAGAGAGTCCCATCCCAAAACCAGCAGCCCACCCATAGAAATAAAGAGAGGAGAGTCGGAGGAGGGGAGACAAGAACATAGCGTGGACCACCAGAGACCTAGAAGGCCGACTATGAGGACCACAAAGCAACAACTTTGGCAACAACAAGGGACCACCATCCACATCTTTATCCGTGTGAGGACTACACCGAGATCACCTCCAATAACCTTACCACTTCTAGCTTAACACAAGTAGGCTCATCTTCCCTTCCACATCCATTTCCTCATTCCTTTTTGGATTCCACGTCAAAAAAGATATTAACATAAATGGACGGATGTAACATACATGAGGTAAAAAAAGTGTGATTTGGAATCCATACCTTTAGGAGGAGAGGCAACGGGCAGGAGAGAATTCATGAACACATTGAACTTTGGTTCCAACATACATTAACAGATATGGATGGATCTATCACACATGAGGTAAAAAGTCAGATTTGGGATCCATACCTTCGAGAGTAGAGGTGACGGGGCCACCACGTCAGGTGATGAAGGAGAGGACGGAGACATCGGGTTTTACAGTGGTGGTGGTGGTAAAGGGGGGATGAGGAGATAGAGGGGTGCATGAGTGAGAAGTAAGGGCGCAAACCCTAGCAGGGGCCCTACTTATAGAAGAACTATCATAGACGGTTCTATTAAAAAACTATCACAGACAGTTCTATTATGAAACCATCTGTGATGAGAAAGCATATTACAGATAGTTCTATTATGGAACCATTTGTGATACGTATATCACAAACGTATATCACAAATGGTTTGTGCCACTAAACCGCCTGTGATTGTTCCTTCTTTAGCTAGAACATATCCTATTTTTTGGCTAGCCTCAAGAAATGCTAGCATGCTCTCTGAAAATTAGCAAGTAGATACAATTACAGATGTAATTATTTCTTAATTATTGAATCAATTATAATAGAATAACTCCTTAATTACATGCTGACTTTCTTGATTACGTTAGAATAATTTCCAAATAGTTGTTCACCGTGTGGGATCTTTCTACTCGGCTATTTCCTTTGAAATAAAGCCCTTCACGATTATTGACACGTATATTGCTTGCTTCATTGCTTGGTTCTTCATCAAGCCTGATGCCATCTTCGAATGGAGGCAACTCATCAGATTGATTATACTCTTCCTCATCCACGACATTCTCAACTCCGATAATCCTACTTTTTCCATGAAGAACTATGTGGCACTTCTTATTTGCTGGGTCAGTTACATAAAAAAAACTAAACAACTTGTCTAACGAGTACAAATGGTTCATCTTTGTATCCTACATGTTCGAGGTTCATAGTAGTGACTCCATGCTTATTGACCTTTACATCTTGTGGGAGTTGAACCAACGGCACCGAAATAGAGGGATCTTGAAAATTACATAGTCGAACTCCCAAATATCTTCTACAAGCCTATAGTAGGAGCTTAGGCCAGCAGTACTGAGGTGCTCATGAAATGCATCTATGCAAACACCTGATTTCTGAACTGTGCTATTTCTATCCTGATCTATTGTATAAAATATGTACCTATTTTTGTCATATCCTTGTCATGTCACAATTGTAAATTTTGGCCCTTTTCCCAACCATTGCAACGTTTCACTTGATGACTGTAACATCCCAAAGTTCAAGTACTCAAGAAATATGGAATTTTTAAAAACTTTTTTTGCATTTTGCTGGCATTCAAAATTTCTTTTGAATATTTATTTGAAATCTTTTGAGTTTTGGTGGCATGCGAATTAATATATTGAGAAATAATATCCAAATTTAAAAATAATGATGGTGTTAATAAAAGAAATAGAAAATCCAAGGATCTACAAACAAATTAAAATTTAAGTATTAAATAATAGAAATAAAAATTTGAAATACAATTTACTTAGGTAAAAGATAAGCAATGGTTAAAGGAGTATTACAAACTCACATTTAAATAATTAAAAATTTTAAAATTTAAATTTTAAATGTCATGCAAAAATTGAAATCAATAATCTTAAATGTGAAATAGAAATTCAAATTGAAAATTCGAATTCCAGATTTGCTTATGCCTTTCATTTTTCTCATTCTTTTCCCTCTTTGTCTCTCTTACATGTGGGCCTAGCCCCTTTTTCTCTCTCTCCCTTTCTCTGTTCTCTCTCCCTCCTTTCTCCCCCTCTCTGCCGCTGGGCCCGGCTCCCAGCTTCCCTCTCAGCTTTCTTTTCTTTCTTCTCTGCAGTCTGTTCTCTCTTTCCTGTTCAACCGTCACCGCCCTCATCTTCTTCTTCTCCCCTCCATCTCCATTGCATCACCCGGCCCCGCTCTCCCTGTGTGCCCGTCGCCTCCACATCAGCAGCGTCGCCTCATTCACATCACCAAACTGCTCCATGTCGTCATCGCCCTGCGCCTCCATCGCGTCACCTCACCCTGCGCCTCGCACGCTTCCGCCGCACGGCCCTACCGCTCACTGTTTCCCCGTCTTTGGCAATAGGGCCTCCACAGCGCACTTCTGTGACTTTTCTTGGGCTATAAGTAGTAGCCAGGCTCCCCCATTGCTCCCTACGTGCCACTCCCCTTCCTCCCCTACCCCTTCCTCTTTCACCCGTGCGCCGGCCGCTGCGAGCTACCGACGTCCCAACCCTTCGACGATCATTGTCCAAGGGCAAGCACGTCAGAATGTGTCCCCAGGAGTGCTTCCTCTCCCTACCCAGTTAATTTCATTTCCATTGCCACCACACGTCAGAGCCCTCGTCTTCCCCATTGCCGGGCAAAATCATTGCCGCATGCGCCACCTCCTCCTCGGTCAACCTCTCCTCGATTTTGTGTGCGGAGAGCAGCTTCTCGACGCCCCGAAGCTCCCCCAACCTCCAGCCAGAGCTGCCTTCCACCCTAGCTTGCCGGCGCCTGAGGCCATGCCGTGCCACCGTGGGCTCCTATCGCTGGCTTGCCTCGGACCTTCCCCGCCTCCGCAAATCACCTTGGTGAGTTCCCCACAGCCATCTTCATCTCCTGCTCCCCTTGGTCTCCTCCCCTCCCCCTCTAGTCGCCGCTGAGCCATTCGGCCCCATCGTCGGCCACCCTTCATGGCCACTCGCCCCTTACCGACGCCACCCGGTCCTAAGCGTTACCTCTTGTGGCTTCCTAACAACCCTAGAAATCCATTTCACTGACCCCCTCCACCACTCCTGTCAGCCCCCTCCGGCGACGCCGCCACCTGCCGCGCACCGCCCCATCCTCTGTTTTTGGCTGGCAGCCTCCTCTATTTTGTCCCCAGCCGCTACTCATCTTCTAAATTGAAACCCCGTTCTTATCATAAAACGGTCGCCGCCCGGTTGGTTAGCCCAGTCGAGCCGCGCGTTAAGTCAGTAGGTCCCCAGTTCGAACCCCCGTCCCTGCTTTTCTTTTTCGATTTTCATTTCCTTTTTCTTTAATCCGTTTTAAGTAAGAAAAATATAGGAAAATTTAAAATTAGTTAATGGAAGCTAATTGTAATATCTCAGAAAGGATTCGAGAGATAATCGATTTAAATGGAGGGAGGGACCTTATAGGAAAGAATTAAGTAAAGATTTTTTAGAGGGGAATTTCTGAAAAAAAAAGGCAACCTGGGCCTGGGCTTTGGCCCAAGGGAGGCCGGCCAAAAGGGGGGGGGGCGCCCCACCCCCTCAACCCTAGCCGCCATCTTCCCTCTCTCCCCTCCTCTCCCCTTTGCGCCGCCCCTCCCCCTGCCCCTTGCGCCTCCAGCAGCACCTCTTCCTCCCCTCCTCCATTGCCGGTGATCAAGACTTCCATTCGTTGCCGATCGAGCGGGGGAAAGAAATAAATCACAGCTAGGCGATTGGATTCGAAGGAAGGGAAGAAGAAGGGAAAAAGAGGAAAAGAAGGAGAGGAGGAATTCGTGGGGTGTTTGTCGTATTTTACAGCGATTCGCCAAGGGTAATCTCTGTTCTTCCCCTAGTAGATGTATATTCTAATTGCGTTATCAATGTCGGTATTCTAGACTGCTAGAACAGATCGGGTTAGTCGGCTGTTTTGGGGAAGATTCGTGGGGATTTAGGTCTGGACTTTGCCTAGAGAGTTGTAGAGGATGTCATTATATTTCCTTGAAGTGCTAGAACGCGTCATTCGGACCTCTGTAGCAGAAGTTATGATTTTATTAGCGGGACTGTTCTGCAGATCGGAGGGTTTTCTGTCAGGTTTTGGGAGATCGAGTTTTGCGATTATATATTGGGAGAATCAGAGAACCTCCGTATAATTAAAGTTGTAGGTAATTGTCTTAGCTTTCCAGAAAGTCCAATAACTCGTGATTCGGACATGCGTACAGGAAGTTATGGTGTTTTTAGTGCTCTGTCCAGAGAGCCTGACGAGAATTTGATGTTTTAAGAAAACTGGATGGTGCGGGTAGATTATGGCCGAATCAGGAGGGCTCACCAACTAGGTTTAGTTAGATAACTTAATTATCTTTCTAGGAAGTCTGAGAACACCCTATTTAGACTTCTGTACCAATAGATATGAATTTTTTAAGTTGACTGTCCGTAGAGGGAGACAGGATGCCGAAAGGTTTGGGGTTTTGACTCAGGCTAATCATGTTGGGTTAGTTTGGGGGTGTTTTTATTTAATTTAAAGACTCGCCACTGTTGTCTTAGCAATCATTATAATTATTATTTAGGAGGAGGACAGATTCCAGGGACCGCACCTTCTTCTCATTCCCCGTTTTCTCGTGGTTAAGGCAAGTATAATGATGGTTTAAACTTTATAATGTGGATTGTTGATGATTGTTGGTGTGTAGATGTTTGATCCATGTTATGAGTAAAAGTGACCTTGATTATGTTAATGGTATGTTGATATTGTTTATGGTCAAATGCATTTGAAAGTGTTCAGGAGAATTTCTGATGCATAGATGTTGTGAATGCAAGTTTTATTTGTTGAGACATTCACATTGTGCATCATGCTGATTTATTGAAGTCTTGGTCACGAGATGACCAAGCGTCGAGGTCCCCGTCGTGTTGATGACATGACGGGCTAAAGGTCCCCATACTTGAGGAGTATGGGCAATTGGTCCCTGTACCAGAGGGTACAGGCATGGGTGTGCATTGACGGATGCACACTCCGCGTCTGATAAAATGCGAAAGAGAAGAGATAAAGGAATTTTTGATCATAATGCATAGCATGGTTTATTTATATGATTGATGGATGAATTTGTGAAGTGAGGTTCACTTTTATTCTTGCTGCCATTTATTATATTTGCTGAGTCGTTGAACTCACTCTTGTTGTTGTTGTTGTTGTGGTTGCTGTTTGTTTTAGGTATCTTCATGAGATCGGCATGCATGGGAATAAAGAAGGATTAGTTGGTTGCACTTGCACGGTCTAATCACCATGGAAGAAAGAAAGAACATTAAACACTATTCGCTGATTAATTCAAGTGGTATTTGATTAATGTCTAATAGGTTCAACATGTAATAAAAGATTAGAATTCTTTTACATTGATTCCATTCTTTATCTATGTGGTATTATTATGAGTGCGATGGTGAACATAATCCAGTTTTGCTTATAAGAGAATTTTGCTTACTGTTATTCATATCAAATGATTATGCATGTTGGAACCTTTGATTTACTCAATAAACAAAGGAGGTTCTGCCGAAATTTTGTAAGATGAATATTAGTTTTTTCTTATTATGGTATTAGCTTGGTAGCATTCTAGGTCATTGATTGGCTGGGGTGTTACAGTTGGTATCAGAGCGGGCTGTAGGTCCGTGGTTAATGAAATAATAATTTTGACACACTAAGCACTGTAGGTGGGAATGGGGTTTGCATTGCATCTGCGTTTCCGTCGATTGTGCCTAATGTATGACTTTGTACTTGTTATGAGACGATCTTTTGGTGCCCATGATTTGACTATATGACTGTTATGTGTGGTGGTAGTTGATGTCGAGAGATAGAGATCGTGGGGTGGCCATGGCGTGGCTAGGTTACGGCACTATTCGTGGTATTGAATTGGTGAGGGATCTTTCCTTGGGCAACTTAATTTCAGAAGTTAGGAATGAGTGCTTTAGAAAAGTTTCTCTCTTCCTCAAGCTGAATTTGGTCAATTCTTATCCTGTGGTGGAAGATGAATTTATCTTGGTATCATGGTTCATTGCAGTTGAGGGTTTTCAATTGGTTTCTACCTGTTCTTTGAAGCAATTATTGTTTTTCGGACTATTGAAACACTTTTGCTACCTGTTAGCACTGTGGATTTGCATGGTTGGTCCCGTTGCGGGAGTTTTGTCTTGTTGTGAAATATGTCTCATTTGTTCGCTTGGTATTCTTGTTAATGAAAGTTTTATGTTGCAAATTCTTTAACATGTGAAAGCTTTGACTTTATGTAATTCTTTTGGATTATTCTAAGTGTTGAAGTTTAATACCTCTCTTTTCTGAAGGGAGGTGTTAAAATCCTTTTGTGATGTCTTGGGTTATGGTTAAGTCAGAGATTGTAATCAAATAAATTGATATGGTATTAGTTTGGTAGCATTCTAGGTCATTGATTGGCTGGGGTGTTACAGTTGGTATGAGTATCCTTGGAAGTGAAACCGAATAAGTTGACGTTGTCTTCTTGTGGTTGTTTGTGAACTATGTTTATGAATAGAGCTATTCCTAATGGAATCAATAGAGTTACTAAGAGGCGGAGAACTTTGATGAATTGGTTGATCAATAAGAGAGACAAAATTAGTAAAGTTTTGGAATAAATTGGATCAACAGGTCTCAATGGATTAATCTAGCCGTTTAGGATAGTTAAATTCAGAAGGTGTTGGATTACTGTATTAGTGGATATTAGTCTTGGAGTTATCTTTATGGATACTTAGTATTCGTATGTAATTGCTAGGTGCAACTGTTGTGTAATGAGGTTTGGTGTTGCGCATCAATAAGAGAGCAATGGATGGGGTTTAAAATGTGATCTATATTTACATGATGGTGGGATTGTCAGATGATATTATGTCTTTGATGGAAGAGTTTTGGTAGAATCATTAAAATTGTGTAGTAGATCTCCTCTAATTTAAAGCGGTTGTTGTAGTGAGGTTGTAAGGTTTTGAAACACTTTCAATTTGAGGATGGGATGATAAAGTAGCATGGAACTATTTGATGAGATTTTGGAGGGCTTTATAATGGAAGGGTAGACGATAATGATTCTTATTAAGAGTGTATTATTCTTGATGTTAATAAGATTGTTGCAAACTTATTGGTAAAAAGAAACATTTTGAAATAAGTTATTGTGTTTTTTTTGAAAGGTTTATGATGCGCTGGTAGGCTATGATGATTCATGCTAAGAATATACAATGATGAGGTTAGTAAAACTGAGTATGTGATGCTGAGGGTAGTGTTGATTCTTTTAGAATTAAAGGAATTTGTTCGTCTTCTGATGTCAGTTAAATGAGATGTTTGGAGTTTTGCATTCGTGATCATATGGGAGTTCATGAATTATTGTGGTATCTAAAAACAGTTTACGTAGAGTGACGTATAGAAAGGTTCTATCGGTTCTTAAGTGATTCATGTGATTTGAGCTTAAAGGATCGTTTGCTTGAAGTTGGTAAAGTGATGTTTCCATTAAAGAAAATTATGTCCTTTGTTATGTTGAAGGGTGTAGTAGAGGTATTTGCGGTTGGGTTCAAGTTTTGTACCTTGCAGCTTATTGAAGCGTGTTTAACCTTGTTGGTTTCCAACAAAGGAATTCCTCAAGTTTCCAAAAGAAATGCTTTATTTATTTATTTATTGTCAGCTGAAGTTTGATATTCTCTTCTTGTGGGACTTGTGCTCTCATGTGTGGTCTCGTCTTTATTTTTTTTCAAGATATTGGCTATTTGACTTTTTCCTTGGTCTCGTGTCTTCGGCGAGTGGTAAACGTTTTTCTATGTGCTGAAAATTATTTCTATCTATATCTTCTTCTGAGGAAAGATTAACCAATCCATGTTGCAAAGCCTTTTAGATTGTATAATGTCATCTTGATAGTGGTGGTCCAGTAAATGATTTTGGTGAGATTGTAGGTGTTGAGTGATAAATTGATTGCTTGGAATAATTCTCAGTGGGGATTTGATTTAAATAGACGTTATCCTTGGAGTTAACTGGTTACATGGTTGCAATAGAGGAACTTATAACAAATTGTGGTTCAGGAATGTTTTGTTCATTTTGATGGAACACTAGAAGTATCGAATGTATGAGAATCTTGTTCAATTTTATTAGAGTATCATGATTGGGTACCTTACAAGGTTAGTAGGAGAATTATAGTGGTGTAGTTAATGAGATTATAATTGTGCAGAAGTCTAACCGTTATGGGAACTATTGGGATAGTAGGGATTGTTGAATTATTGCTATGTTTGACTTGGCTTCCGTGAGTAACCCTCCAAGAGTTAGAATCTTCCTAAATATAATTAGGTTGAGAATATGTTTTCAGGTTGTTGTTAATGATTGGACATGTCTACTTGCACAATAAAAGAATTATATAATTAAGTGATACAAAATTTAACCATCTAAAATATGACTGTTGTTCCTATATCTTTAAAAGGTCATGAAAATATTTCCACGAACAACCATTAAATAAATTGAGGTGTTAAGCTGTTAATATTTAAACTATAAGTACGTGGCTTGTATAAAAGATCGTAATAAATATAACTATCAAGAAAATAATTCTGAAAAATTGTTAACATATCGATTGACCCTTAGCTTAGAATGCAAGTTAGATCAAAGATAATATATGAACCCCTAGGTCAGGATTAATGCTCTTGCTATGTACAAATTAGTACCATTCAAGAAATAATAAGCTAAGATCATATATCAGTGCATATGTCTGATCTGACTCATGGAACTTCCTAAATAAATATAAAAATAATAAAAGAAGTTATTAATAGTTATACCATCAGCTGTGCCTAGCCATCCACAGATCCGAAGCAGAATTTTTTCGTAAATATCCCTCTTGTCATGAAGGCTCATTGACATTTGTCTCAGCATATTTCTCTAATTCATTCTTCCCTTCGCTCAAACTCCAAAAACAACCCACACCTAAGCAACCTTGTCTCAAATCACCCATTAACTCATAATAATGCTAAATCGAGTTTATTCAGATTTATTTGGATCTTTTGAGTTATTCGCTTCTATTTGGATTCAGTTGTTTAACACGTAATTAGAAACTGGAGTCCTGAAGATTCTATGGATCAAGCGAGATAAAGATCTAGGTGAAGATAAAGACCATAAGCTCAAGACCAATGAATGAGAAAGCTTCGAGTTAGCTCAAGACTGCGGTAAACCGCGTAAGGCGAGTCAATAGTTTGATCATGTTGAACCTACATTTTTTGCTAATTAATTCTGTTTTAAATTATCAACTTGCATGCTGTTATTTTATGTGCAAAAGTTATATTGATTTCCAGCTTCTAGTTATATTCCCATTACTGTACTTGTTAGTATTATGCTCATTTGGAACACTTGAATATCTGAGCCTTGTCACCTTAGCAAAAACTATAATACTAGAATTTTCAAAAATAAGTCTACAGACATTCACCACACTTAGTAGTTCTTAGATATTCGGGGGGCACCGAAATACCCCAAGTATCACTTTAATCATGAGAAACTGATTTGGGAAGTCATAGTGGTAATGACTGGTATATTTTGATATGATTATTTTATGCTTCCAAAAACCCCAACTTGCTTAAATATTTGGGCGGATGGTATGGGGACTGGTATGTGGTGCAGTGGAAGCACGGTGTGTGGATTGTGGTAGAACCGCCCAGATACCACTAAGGGCTGAGTCTTATCATGACCTCCTGTGTAAAACAGTACAACCATAAGTCTGCAAATTGCAACTTGGCTAAGTAAATATATCGAAACCCTCGGACTCATCTCACCGGTAGTAGATAGGAGTGGATATGTAAGGGCAAGGAGAGGCCTAAAGGGACACCGAGTGGAGGGTGAAGTTTCCAACCGTACTGGCATTGTTGGGAGTGGAGCCCGAATGCGCTAGTAGACATGGTTACATCCCGTGCAACGTATGGGACCCACCACAAGTGGGAGCAGCCCATAGGGTGAGATGACAAAAGGGGCCGTGCCCACAGTCAAGGGCGGACATGGGAACTTAACTATATATAGCTCTATTTCAAAAACTTTGTGGGTGGAATTGGAAATGTGGAATAGTGAAAAGCCCTGATTTGTGTTGCCCTGGTTGTCACCCCAGTGATAAGGTAAGCGGTTATAACGCTGAAAGGTTAGCATGTGGTGTAGAGGCCATGTAACCGTGGATGGAATCTGGATCGCTATTATTATTGCATTCTTTAACACCTTATGTTTTAGCTCAAACTGGTAGGTCTTAGGGAATTTCTATGTATCATATTTCAAAAGCAATTTATGGCAAATAAAATAACCCGGGCCTTTCCTTAATGAGCCTTGCATGTTATCTATTTGCATCCTGTGTATTAGCTTGCGAAGCACGGTGGTTTGTGCTCACCCTCGCTCTCACAATCAATCTAGAATTAGGAGTCAGATCACTATGCTATAGCAGTACACCAGGTCATGATGGTGAAGAAGATAAAGAGATCAAGAACTAGGTCGTGAACCCCCAGTTGGCTGCCTGTGGGCACGTCTTGAGGGTCCCACCGATGTGCTTTGTTTCTGCTGCTACAGTTTATTGATTTCAACCTAATTGGCCCGTGAGTAAGTCTACTATTATATTTACGCTTCCACATGATATGTATTTGATTTTCAGTACTGTATCTGTGAGCACTATCTATTGATCCAGGGAATAGTGCGGTGGAATCACAAAAGATTCTGGGTTGAAAAATCCGGGTCCGACAATGACCTCCTAGTGAATTGCACCTTCAACGATTCATTGAACCGACATTTGTGCTATCTTGTTATCCAAACCTTCGATCGGTTTGAATTCTCTTGGCATAGTATGTACTAATGCTCGTCAATATATGGAGACACTTCAGTCATATGTTACAAGATCGTGAAATGGGCTTGAGTGTATGTATCTACATTAGGAGTTATTGCTTTCCTTCTGATAGTCTCGATACCCTCTAGCCTCACCTTGTGACGAGAAATAGGCACACCTATCGGTTTTGACCTGAGCCATGTAATCGACATAAAACTTAATGACCTCTTCGGTTGCATAACCTTCGATGATGCTACCCTCCGGCCGAGATCAATTACGTACGTAGGACTTGAGAATTCCCATGCACCTCTCAAACGAGTACATATGACGTAGAAACACGGGGCCGCATATCTTTATCTCTTTCACAAGGTGGACAATGAGATGGACTATGATATCAAAAAATGACAGAGGGAAATACATCTCAAGATGATATAGTGTTGTCACCACCTCAATCTACAAAGCATCTAGTCCATGGGGATCAATGATGTTCTAAGCAATTGCATTAAAGAAATAACATAACCTCATGATTGTCACTCGAACCTTGTTCGGCAAAATACTTATAGTTCTAACAAGAAGCATTTGTGTTATCAGCACATGACAGTTATGAGACTTCATGCCAATTAATATTAAGTCTTCCATGAAAACAAGTTTCTTCATGCTGACGGAGTAACTGGACGAAACTTTTATACCATGCAAGCACTGGCATAGTTTAGTTCTCTTGGGCTCAGACAAAGTGTAGCAAGCTGGGGAAAGATATGTCTGGCCTTTATCGGTCTCTGTCGGTGCTAACTCGGTCCTAATGTTCGTAGCAACTAAGCCACACTGTGCATTGACCTCATCCTTTGTTTTATCACGAATGTTCAGTAAGAGACCAATCAAGTTATAACATACATTCTTCTCTATGCGCATGATGTCGATGCAATTGCGAACTTCTAAGTGCTTCCAATATGGCAAGTCCCGAAATATTGATCTCTTCTTCCACATGTTCATCTAACGGATCCTCAACATACGTCCGTTTTCAAGAACAACATCGATATCCTGAACCATGTTATAGACGTCTTTCTGGCTAAAAGGCCTTGGTGCTGAGTCGTCCTCTTTTTTCTATCAAATTGTTTCTTTATCTTGTGGTATGGGTGATACCTTGGAAGGAACCTACGGTGATGCATGTACATAGTTTTGTGTGAGTTGTTCAACCACACACTCTCGGTATAATCTATGTAGTGCAGATAGACTTTGGTTCCTTTTGTACTCAACCCTGACAGATTACCAAGGGCAGAAAAATCATTGATTATGCAGAACAACATAGCGCACAGAGTAAAGTTCTCTCATTTGTCCGCATCTTATACCTGTACCCCTTCATTTTATAGTGTCACAAAATCTTCCACCAATGGTGCTAGGTACACATCAATATCGTTCCCAGGTTGCTTCAACCCTTGTATATGTAGTGACATCAAAATGTACTTCCGCTTCATACACAGCCAAGGAGGAAGGTTGTACATGTATACATTTACAGGCCAGGTGCTATGTCGGCTGCTCATGTTACCGAAAGGATTCATTCCATCTATACTCAACCCAAACCTTATATTCCTCAGTTCCACACCAAAGACCACAAACATCGTATCGTTGTTCCTCCATTGGGTAGAATCAGCAGCATGTCTTATCATTGTATCTTTCTTATGCTCCTCTGAGTGCTAACGTAGTAATCTTGCATCCTTTTGGTTCACAAATAAATACTTCAAATAGGAAATTACATGCAGATATCACAACATCTTAGCAGGAGGTCCTTACCTCATCACCTCAATACCCTCGTTGTCATCGGAGTCATTCTTATGCTTGTATTAGGATGCTTTGCACACCAAACAAATATTTAAATTTGCATACTCTTTATAGTAAAGGATACAATCATTCAAACATGCATGTATTCTTTCTACTTCCATTCCCAATGGACAAAGAACATTCTTGACTTGGTAGTTGGTTCTCGGTAACACATTTTCCTCTTGAAGGATGTTCACTAGGAGACCTAACAACGCCGTGAAACTCTTGTCGGACCAACCGTTGCTTGCCTTCAATTTTAACAACTCAAGAATGGATGATAACCTTGTGTATTGCACCTTGCAATCCGGGAACAAAGGTTTCTTGGAGTCCTCCATCAAACCCTCGAATTTACCAAACTCTCTCTAACTATAGTTCCCTTCTACATCGCACAGCAATTGATGCAGATTATCATTGTGCAACCTATCCTCATTGAAAGCACAATTCACAACTGGCATATCATTGTCTCTCTTGATGATGTTATAACTACCTTCTGTATAATCTTCTCTTCACCGTGACTTGTCCAACATGTATACCCCTTTTTGAAACTCCTTTGAATCAAGTGAACTTCGATCTACGCCAAGTTGGTAAACATCTTTAGATTATCACAATAAATGCATGGACAGTATATATATTTTATCCCCTTCTTCAACATGTCCTGCTCAGCCACTCTTCTAAAAGTAGACATGCCATTAATGTACTCTTCACTCACACGGTTCTCAACGTACATTCAACTTTAGTCCATCTATGCTACCCATGTAACAAATTAGTGTCAAATTGGATTATTAATACTATTATAGCTAGCTATCCCAATATTTACACATAATTATCACTCACCTTAATCGATTGTCTATATCTAAATTAAGTAGATAGCTATGTACTATTCATGAAGCAATATATATATCAAGCAAGAATATATTGAAGTAAACTAGGAGTAGTGACCCATTCTTAAATTGGAGCAAACTACTAAGCTAGATCTAAACCTACCTATCATCTCTCTTTATTACAAAGCATATAATTAGAAGCAAATACTAACCTTAAATCAATAAGAACAAATCGATCTACAAGTTAGATCTACAAGTGGTTTGCTTTCACCAAACTCCCCAAAGCCAGCCGCCTCCTTCAATGCAGCCCAATGAGGACAGATCTGTTGGGACTGGTTTGGCTAGGTATTTAATAATGCGGTGTATCCCAGACACATACAACCATGAACTATCTGTGAAACATAATTATTGTAGACAGTTCTCATTAAGAACCGTCTGTGATAATGGGAGATTTCATCGACAGTTATTATCAACCATTATTATTGGGAACTGTTTATGATAATTACTTATCGTAGATGGTTCACATTAATAACCATCTGTGAATACACATCACAGATGGTTCTAAAGTAGAACAGTCTATGATAAATACACTACAGATAGTTCTAAATGTATTCTCACATAAATAAATGCAAATTCACACACACACACATATGTATGTATGTATGTATGTATGTATGTATGTATGTATGTATGTATGTATGTATGTATGTATGTATGTATGTATGTATGTATGTATGTATGTAACACATTCTCAAATACACAAATGTAAATTCAGTAATGCCTCAGGAGTATACATATTACTTAGTTATTTTTTACTGGTCAGTAATGCTGTGTTGTCATTATACCGAGACCATTTACATCTATAGAAGACAGTAAATACAAATTCAACTACTTGTATTTACATTTGGCCAAACAGCATGGCCAATCGCTTCTTACAAAAGATAAAAAGTACAAATCTAACTGCTTCGAAGTTTTTTCTGTGGCATAGGTAGCATTCTATCTTCATCTTCAAAACTTCATAGGCGACGTGGTCGGCATTGGACAGTTTGGGATCATCAATGAACAAAGCCCCAAATGCGTCTACCCACTGACGCACTCATTCGAGTGTCTCCTGAACACCCTCCGACTAAACAATCAAGTTGAATTGAACCCATAGGCTCTTTTCCCTTTGTTGAGGGGTCTTAGCAAGGTTGACTCGGTCGCCCGCTGCCTCAACTAAGCACTACATGCGACGACAAGCCTCTTGGACACATGCAACATCATTGTGGAGGACCACATCGATGGCGAGGTTAGCTCACTGGAAGCGGGTGACTAACTGAAAGACGTGTCAGAGGAGAATATCAAGACGGTGGAAGGTGCCCTTCAACTATTTTGGCAAATCCTTAGACATAGGATAGAGGACACTGTTTGCATAGTGTCCTTCCACAGCATCCGCCAGTGTATGGTCGACGAGGTGCTTGTATAGGATGGCCAGGTTGTCTATCAATGCCGATGAAAAAGAAGATAGGCCATCAGCATGGGAATTTTTAAATAATCCTTTTTTATTAAGAAATACGAAAGTATACCTATATTTTTATTTTTTACAAAAGTAACCCCCTATCGCCCAACCGTTGGGTGACTGGACCCTCCTGCGCCCAATGGCTGAGCGGCATACAGGAGTCACCCAATAGTTGGATGATAGGTGTTGTTGCCCAACCGTTCGGCAACAACACCTCTAGTTGCCAAACTGTTCGGTGACTAAATGCCCCTTATAACTCACGTGTGCACCCGTGCGAGTGCGTTGCTGACGCCGGGTACAAGAAGAGGAGAGGAAAGAAAGAGAAGAGATGAGACGAAAGAAAGGAAAACGAGGAGAGGAGAAGAGGAGAGGGAGAAGGAGAAGAGGAGGTTCAACTACTTCTGCGAGGAGATATTCATACGTAAGGTAAAAAAATTTATGTTTTAGTCTATGTTTTTATAGTAAGTAAATAGTTTGTTTAGTGTAACTTCAGTTAGATGGCTGGAGAGAAAAGTAATAATAGAGGAGAAAGAAAAGAAAAGGGGGGAGAAGCAAGAGTATAATTAATTTATTTCATTGTGAATATTTAGCTATGAGGATCCAAATTTAAAGGGGGGGAGAAGCGCACATATACAAATGATGGGTACTGTAGAAAATCCAAATTTAAATGCAGTAACTAGCTTTAATTGATGAGAGGTTTGTAGTAAGCCACCCTAGCATAGCATATTATATGTCTCCGTAAATTAAAATGTAATCTTTTAATTTGAATAAATGAATGAAAAAACAATGCAAGAATGTTTCCATGGGCAATGGAAGGGTTACGCTATGAGAGAAAATTAACCGATATGAAGAGGCTACCTTAACCATACAATAGTGTAGTTGTTCATGATAGGCAAACAACCATAGAAATCTAAATTACAGTACATCAGTACTTCCGTAACATGCGATGCGATTTGATTGGTTGCAATATTGGAAATATTTGTAGGCAAACATCAGCCATGCCAATACCCACTAGATTTAAAGTGTATTATGGTGTTGGTAACATTCATGAAGGTTCATATGATGTTGACTTGAGCAGTTTGCCATAGGCCACTCTGGTACACCTGGACAGTGGGAGTGCACAAATCGCAGATGTGATGTACTGGCTCACCTGCAACTTCTCCTTGGACCCTGAGGTGTGCAGCGTCATCATACAAGGGATTTGGAGCCAATCTCCCATATATATTAGATGGGAGTTGAGACTTGAGAAGATTGGTGCTTATGGTTGTGTGGAAGGGCTTTCTAGAAGGCTATCGATGCCATGGATATGAGTGTGTGCTGCTTGTGCAACCATGCCCAAAAGAAGCTGTACAAGACCCTACCGACAGATATCATCCAGGTGGTGGGAGCAGCTCGGGTGGAGGCTAGTGTTACAGAGGGTGCAGAGGATGTTGCTCATGATGAGGTTAATGTGGTAGATGCAGGAGAGGAAGATCAGTCACTGCATGCTGAGCCAGGGCAAGCCGATGAAGGGGAGCATATGGAGTACATAGTGGAGAGTGATGACTGGATGGCCTAGCCTAAACAGAAAGCTGTGCAGGAGGACAACAAAGATAGTTTTAATGAGGACGAAGCTCCCATCCCCCAAGAATGGAACAATTTTGATGCTGAAGGTGTTGCTACGCATGATGAGCACGAATCACCGTGGGAGTACCATGGCATAGAGATTCAGTTGCACTTAATATCTATTGACAAGGCACCCTTGTAGGATGCATTAAGCTATGGGCCCTGTCCATGTAGCAGATATTTCAGGTCATCAAATCTAACTAGGAGCAGTACACCATCAAGTACAAGCAGGCCGGTTGTCCTTGGTGAGTGCGAGCACATAGCCCGAAGTATGAGATTCACTGGATTGTCTCGATGTTGGAGCTGCACTCCTGTGTGCTCAACAATGTTTGGCCAAGCCATCATAACCTAATGTCCACCTTTATAGCCAATTTGATGTATAGAGAGATAGTGGAGAAGAAGGACATGGTGGCCAAGCACATCATGGTGGCTATCGAGAAGAAATTCAAGTACAAGATTAGCTACTTGAAGGCATGGCGTGTGACAACCTTCCTCATATGATTCAGGTGTTGTAGGGAAAAAATCCAGGCACGTACACTGCTATGAAGGACAATCCATCAACAACGACGCTAGGTTTTGTGGTATTACAGAGGGCCTTCTTAGCCTTTGGTGCCTGCATCAAGGCTTTCAGGCATATATTGTCTATGATTTCAGTTGACAGGACATTTTTTGATAGGGAAATACAAAGGCCAGATCCTTATGGCCATTGGCATTGATGGCAACAATCAAATTATGTCTTTGGCCATCACAGTCATCGAAAGTGAGAATTACAATAGCTGGTTGTGGTTCCTTCGACATTTGAGGGTGGGAATTATTGGAGCTCGTCCTAGTGTGTGTGCGTAATACATGATCGCCATGCCAGGATGCTGAAGGCCATAAGAAAACTTTAGCAAGACCCTGAGGAGTCGTTCCCTTGGCTGGATATGAGGAACAGATGATGCATTCACCACCTAGGGGCAAACTTCTTCAAATAGTTCCCAAAGCAATCATTGATGAAGCTATTCAAGAGGCTGGCTATGCAGAACCAATAGCGCAAATTTGACACTTTATGGGTGCTGTTGGGTGAGCACAACAAGAAGCATGTTGACAAAAGGAACAAGGACTGCCCATTTATGGGGGCAACACAATCGAAACACCTCATACCATTGATAGAGCCTAAACCTGCTAGTCCGAGGAGGAGGACCTCGAGGAAGATCAAGTGCTTCTCCCACTGGATCAAAGCTGAGCCATTGGAGAATTGGTCCCTGCTGCTCAACACAGATGATGCAAGGTACGATATAATGATCACTAACCATATGGAGGTGTACAACTGGGTTCTTAGGGGCCTTCATTCTCAACCTCTTGTTGCCATCGTGAAAGGTGTTCTGCACAACACAATCGGCTATTTTAGGGAGAGGCATGCAAATGCCGTACTTCATGCTGCCAACCCACAAACACCAGACTGCTCGAAGATTATAATGTACATGCAGGCGAAGATAGAGAAGGGCCAGTCATATACAGTGTACATGATGGGCAATACAGAGTATCGTTTCGACGTGCTCCTATGGGATAGAGCCAAATTTGGGACGGCTCGTTCTCTTGTCACCCACAACGTATGCTTTGGAGATCATGTGAACAAACTTAGTTGCACATGCAATAAGCTGAAGCTCTTACATAAGCCATGCTCTCATATCCTCGTCACATCCAAGATTGTGCAGATGGACCGTTTAAACTTTGTGCCTGAGTACTTCTTCAAGCAGAGGGCGACGCAGGCATAGTATGGTGAGCTTAGGGGTTTCAAAGTTGTGGGGAACTCCGCAACCTTGGATATTGCACAGAGGACCTAGATTCCAGATGTTGACATGCTGAAGGGTGGTAAGGGACATCGGTAGAGTCATCGTATTACCAATGATATGGATGAAGCGCAAGCCAGGTCATTGGGTAGATGCTACGGGCGCTATGGCCAGGAGGGCCATATAACCAGATGATGAAAGGCACATGCCGACAAGTAGGCACACCAGCATGGGCTGCGGTACCACTTCTTCAAGTGTGCAAAGTGGAACCAAGACTGCAAATCATTTTACATTGTCATCTATACTTCGTTAGTTGCTAAATTTTATGTACGTAGTGCCATAGCACATGTATCGTACGTTGCACATACTGTTTATGTAACTATTGTGGTACTATCCTATTTTCATTATTGTTCAAAGTAGTGTCCTGCTAGCCTAATACTGTTTTATTTGTTTGTTTACAAGTTAAATTTACTCCTACTTTACTTTCAATGTTGTTTTGTGTGTATATGCTAACTTGAAGTTGTTTTTGCAGGTACGGCTCATGACCCTCGTGGATCCGACTGGCCTTTTAGCCTGCTGGATGAGTGCATTGACTAGCATAGGAGTAGAAAGCAAATCAAAGCTAAATGGGAACGAGATGCTCCTATTGTTTGTAGGCTTAGGAGTAGAAAAGAGAAGGACTCGGCAGAAGAAGCTTACTACAGTGCTACAAGGGACTGAAATGGCGACAACCCTGAATAATGGTCTTTAACAGGATGTGCGACGTTTCCCTCACCTTCAGTGGTTATTTATCTAGATAGAAGAAATGGGCAGCCCAAAGGTTCTTTACTTAGCGCAAAGGTAACGACATAGTATTAACGGTTACCCTGCATGCATGCTGTTTCCTAACACTTACAAGTCAAATCAACATGAAAAAGCTAGCTACAAGTTTTTGTGAAAGGGAGACTTGTCATCAATGTATGCATCCATTTCATCACTCTTATACCTTCAGTTGTATTCGCACTGTACAACATGATTTGTATGCATTATATTTTTTTATCCAAGAATTCTGAACCATGACAACGAAATTGATACTCAAACTACTACATTTATTTACAAATTAAGACCTCAAACGCTAACTTCTTTGCCATATGATTACAACGGTCTATCTAAAATATTTCTAACTATCATATAGCACTACTTTATAGTCTAAAACCACCATTAGCAGACGTTGTTCAATCTCATATCTGAGTAAAAAATAGATTATTTTGCACTCAGCTCCAGTCGCCCAACTGTTGGGCGACAAGAGGTGCTATCGACCAACGGTTGGGTGATAGCACCTGTCGTCCGACTATTGAGTGACTACATGTCTATTGCCCAATGATAGAGCTACTGCCTGCATGTTGCTCGAGCATTGGGTGATAGGGTCCAGTGGCCGAACGGTTAGGTTATAGGTGGTTACTTTTATAAAAAATAAAAATACATGTATAATTTTGTATTTTTGAATAAAAAAGGATTATTTTAAAAATTCACAGGCAAGGTGCTAGTACAGGATCAGCAGTGTGGGGATTAATTTTCGGTGGTGGACGATCATTTTTATACAATAAGGAATAAATTCGACGTGTGAGACAAAGAGACGTATCGGGGAGCCAAAACAATCGAAGAGACGCGCGCATTGGGGAGATGAAGGGTCATTCTTGTGTACACATATATATCACAGACAGTTCCAACCATAACCATAAACCATCTGTGATATATAATTATCGCAGATAGTTCATATTAATAACTGTTTGTGAACTATCACATAATGTTCTAATTAAAAACTATCTGTGACATCTGCAATTATCACGGACGGTTCATATTAATAACCATATGTGAACTATCACATACGGTTATTAACAAGAACTTATGTGACAGTTGTGTATCATGTTTGTAAAACCGTTTGTTGTCATTACAGCACAGACGATTTCTAATGAAATATTTGTGATAAGACTGTAAGCGGAAACTTTAATTTACAATACTATTTTGTTCAACCTCAATCATGCATAAACATATCTTGATCCATGCTGCAGCAAGCTTTTCTTCCTTAGAGAAAATCTTTTCTCTTGTCTTTGCCTTTTCTTTACAGCGTTCTTTTGATGATCAAAGAACTAGCACTTAAGTGTATGTGTGCACATGCATACCATTTGGTTGTTCAGACTTTCTCATCAATAATCTCAGCCGAACTACCCATTTATAGCGAGAGAACAGTGGCCTCTCCAAGTGACGCGCGCGGGCAAATCACATATGCAGCCGCGTGCCGTTAGACAGACGGCTACTCAATTCATACATGAGTATGAAAGTACCATCGCGTGAGTAACTGCATGCTGCATGCTATTAAGCATGTTAATAGCACGTAGAGCCACGTATGCTTTTAAGCAAATGGGACATGCAAATACATTTTAATACACATACAACATAATTAGTAAGGGAGATAAGAGGGATTTAAAACCCAATAATTCTAATACTTTAAATCTAGCAACCATCATACTAGATCTTTTATAATTAGAATTAATCCAATAAATTACATAGGGCACTTTTCCGTTAATTAAAATTAACAGAGTCGTCCAATATAACTGGTTTTGTAGTAGTGAGGCACAAACGGTTTGGAGAAGGCGGAAAAATAAAAATGGAAAGAAGATTGGCTTGAGAACTTTCAAAATTAGGCAAGAATTCAAATTCAACTGAATTTCAAAGGAAATTCAAAAAATTTGAAATTTTGGGGCATTCCATGGGCTGCCCTATCGTGTCTACCGGATGCATGGTATGCATTGTGTCCATGGCTGAGAATCCTGAGTATGTCAATTTAGGCCGATCAGCACTTGTGTCTATGCGCGCACACAGGCATTGACGCACGCACATCAAAACTCACAAGAGTGCATGCTTAGCTTTATTCTAAACGGTAATGGCTTTTGTTTTCTATCTTCAGAAGCCAAAATTCATTTAAAATATGTTGGTTTTTAATATGGTTTTTTCTTTTTTACCTTTTTTACCTTTTCTTTGCATTATCCATAGAGATATAACGGTGCTTTTTATTCTTTTTCTTCTCTTTTTCCTTTATTTTCTTTTAATTGAATATCTAAAAAACTATAACAGCTATAATATTATTTCAATAAAACCGAAAAGCCATGTCTTTTAAACCAAAATTGGACGAGGAGATGCCATCGGATTGTTTACTTCTTGTCAATTACTGTGGTCACAACTTTGTACTGGTAAAAGCCAGTTGGAGTTGTTGCTTTGATCAGTCCATGCCTGCATGCTTTTCCATGCATGCTACCCCGGTCCAATATTTCTTCAGTTGAAGATTCCATTAACTTCCTAGCTACAACGACCTCTTGGACCTGGACCAAAAATTACACCACAGCTAGCTTTCAGTTGCTTCAACTTGACTGGTTATTCAACTCGGTTGCTTTCAGTTGGATCTTCCTTAATTCTCACATCACATGCAGTAGAATGGTTGATGGATGAGCAGCAGGTAAGTTATTTGCTGGTAAAATTGGCTACACTTAAAGTAATCACAACAAGAGAGATTTGACGTAGTCGACCGTTAATTTCTTTAGCACAATTTTAAAAGAGTACAAGTGATTGTCGCTCTCTCATAACCTCTTGAATCTTATGACTCTCTGATCCTTACCCTATACAAAAATGTATGATATATATGTGAATATGAGTAGGGATCATCACAGATGGTTTTAAAATAAAACCGTCTATAATATTTATAATCACGAACGGTTCTAAATTAAAACCGTCTGTAATATTTTATTATTATAGACGGTTTTTATTTAATTACAGACGGTTTTTATTTAGAATCGTTTGTGATGATCACTATGACAAACGGTTCTAAACAAGAACCGTTTATAATTATTCCCCTATATATATATTACACTCTAGGGTTTTTCCTACTGTACTAACGCTACACCCTAGCCCCCACTTAACGCCACCACCTCCCCTAAGCCCGTCGCTGCGTCCCCCAACTCCGATGGCCCTCCTCCCCTGTGCCCGGTGCCCTCCCCGAGCACGCCACCTCCTCGGAGCCCGACACCGCCTCCCCCGAGCCCGTCGCTGCCTCCCTCGACTTTGGCTGCCCTCCTTCCCCACTCCCGTTGCTCTCCTCCTCCCCTGAGCACGCTGCCTCCCCCGATGACGAGACCCAAATATACAAATCTGAACTCTCCTGTGTATACCGTACTAGTCCACGATCATGCTAGTACACACTGTGTAAATATAGATGAAATATCAACCATAGCATGACTTACTAAGAAAAGACTCAAATATTATTAATTATTAGAATTGCGATCTTTTGGCCAAGCTTACAGATAATAGCCTGAAAGGCTTACGAAACTTACAACAGAAAACAAAAATAAGCATAGTAGCCATTCAATATGCTCACAGGCAATCGACTGGGAAGCGAAGTCGTCAAAGTATCCTCCTTCAGATACCTTCTGCTAATATGGTTTCTCTTCTTCAACTTAGCAACAATAGGCATAAAGCCGTGAGTACATTGGTACTCATCAAGTCATTTGTAACAAAGAATGCAATATAGTATGCAAGACTTACCAAATGATGATTGAGTGGTTATTTTGCAGAAAGCGTTACTTTTATAAAAAAAAATAAAAACGCATGTATAATTTCGTATTTATGAATTAAAAAAGGATTATTTTAAAAAAGTTCACACAAGCATGGATCAGCGATATGGGGATTAATTTTCAGTGGTGGACGATCATTTTTATATAATAAGGAATAAATTCAACATGTGTGATGAAGAGACATATCAGAGAGCCAAAACGATCGAAGAGATGTGCGCATCGGGGAGATGAAGGGTCATTCTTGTGTACAAATATATATCACAACAGTTCCAACCATAACCATAAATCATCTGTGATATGTAATTATCACAGAAAGTTCGTATTAATAACCGTTTGTGAACTATCATATATGATTCTAATTAAAAACTGTCTGTGACATCTGCAATTATCACATATGGTTCGTATTAATAACCGTCTGTGAACTATCACATACGGTTATTAACAAGAACTGTATGTGACAGTTGCGTATCACAGGCGGTACACAGTCATGTTTGTAAAACCGTTTGTTGTAATTATAGCACAAATGATTTCTAATGAAATATTTGTGATGAGACGTCCAATATAACTTGTTTTGTAGTAGTGAGGCACAAACGGTGTGGAGAAGGCGGAAAAATAAAAATGGAAAGCAAATTGGCTTGAGAACTTTCCAAATTAAGCAAGAATTCAAATTCAACTGAATTTGTTGAATTTCAAAAGAAAATCAACAATTTTGAAATTTTGGGACATTCCATGGGCTGCCCTATCGTGTCTACCGGATGCATGGCATGCATTGTGACCATGGCTGAGAATGCTGCCTGAGGATGTCAATTTAGGCCGATCAGCACTTGTGTCTATGCGCACACAGGCATTGACGCACGCAAATCAAAACTCACAAGAGTGCATACTTTATTCTAAACAACAATGGCTTTTGTCTTCTGACGTTAAAAGCTGTTTAGAACATGTTGGGCTCTAAACATATTTTTTTTCTTTTTTACCTTTTTTTACCATTTCCTTCGTATGGCTCTAAACATGTTTTTTTTCTTTTTTCCTTTTCCTACCATTTCCTTCGTATTATTCATAAAGATATAACGGTGTTTTCTTTTTTCTCTTTTTTCTTTACTTTCTTTTAAGTAAATATCTCAAAACAGTATAGCCGCTACACTATTATTTCAATAAAACCGAAAAGCCATGACTTTCAAACCAAAATTGGACGAGGAGATACCATCGGATTGTTTACTTCTTGTCAATTACTGTGGTCATAAGTTTGTACCAGTAAATGCCACTTGGAGTCGTTGCTTTGACCAGTCCATGTCTGCATGTTTTTCCATGCATGCTAGTCCGGTCCAATGTTTTTCCATGGCATGCTAGTCCAGTCCAATGTTGAAGATTCCATGAATTTTTTTGTACGGATAATCCATTTTTTATTCAAAATTACAGAAATATACCCGCGGGAAAATTTTTTACAAAAATAGGCTCCAGTCGCCCAATCATTGGGCGACTGGAGCCTTTCGCCCAACCCAGCAGTGACAACTGGAAAATCTCTCAACCGTTGGGCGATTAATTGCAGTCGCCCCACCGTTGGGCGACTTTCATCCAGTCGCCCTCCCATTGGGCGACTGCATGAAAGTCGCCCAATGGTTGGGCGACTGCACTCAGGTCCCTGAGAGAAAAAAAGAGGAAAGAGTCTATTTTGCCGAAATTTGGAAAGTGCATCAAACCTTCGCCAAAAATAGTGAAAATTGGTGGAGCTGTTCTTCATATATCCAAAAGCCTCTAGAAAAACATTTGAGCAATTTCGGCCATGGGATCAAAAGTTATAGCAGTTTCAATTGAGGCCGAAACGAATTCGAGTCCGTTTCCGACACACCTTCAGTAAAACGGGCATAACTTTTGCATACGGTGTCCGTTTTTGACGTTTTTGTACTCGTTGGAAAGCTAACGACGAGCCCGATCCAAAAATAATGACCCGCTCATGCCAGTCGCCCTCCAAGACCCCGAAAATCGGCTATCTTTGGACCTAAACCTGCGTCGTAAGTTTTTTCTTTCTGTTTTTGCCCTTTTTCTTGTTCTTCCCTTCGGAATTTGGATTTTTCTTCAACTGAAAAGTTGTAGATCTCGTCGAAACCTTTCAAATGAGTATATATAAGCCATATAGAACTTTGCCATTTTAGCTTTTCAGACTAGTTGTTTATATTGCATCGGTATATAAAACGATCGGTACATACGGTTTTGGCGGCCCCTGAGTGTAGTCGCCCAACCATTGGGCGACTGCATGAAAGTCGCCCAATGGGAGGGCAACTAGATATAGTCGCCTGAGGGTAGAGCGACAGCTATTGTGTCGTCCGCTGGTTGGGCGAAAGGCTCCAGTCGCTCAACCATTGGGCGACTGGAGCCTATTTTGTAAAAAAATTCCCGCGGGTATATTTCTGTAATTTCGAATAAAAAATGGATTATTTGTACCAAAAATTCAAGATTCCATTAACTTCCAAGCTGCAACGACCTCTTGGACCAAAAATTACACCACAGCTTAACTTGCATGTGATCAATGTGCGTAATACACGCCAGTCATTTCTCTACTTGACTGGTTATTCAACTCGGTTGTTTTCAGTTGGATCTTCTTTCTCACATCACATGCAGTAGAATGGTTGATGGATGAGCAGCAGCTATGTTATTTGCTGGTAAAATTGGCTACACTTATCACGACAAGAGAAATTTGACGAAGTCAACCGTAAATTTCTTTAGCACAATTCAAAAGAGTACAAGTGATTATCGCCCTCTCAGAACCTCTTGAATCTTTTACGACCCTTAGATCCTTGCCCTGTACAAAAATGTGTGATATACATATATGTGAATGTGAGTAGGGATCATTACAGACGGTTTTAAAGTAAAACCGTCTATGATATTTATAATCACGGATGGTTCTAAATTAAAATTGTCTGTGATATTTTATTATTATAGATGGTTTTTATTTAGAACCGTCTATGATGATCACTATCACAGATGGCTCTGAACTAGAACCGTCTATGATTATTCTCCTATATATATTGCACTCTATGGTTTTCTCTACTGTACTAACGCTACATCCTAAACCCCACTTAATGCTGCCGCCTCCCCTGAGCCCATCGCTGCCTCCCCCGACTCCGGCGGCCCTCCTCCCCCGTGCCCGGTGCCCTTCTCCTCCCTCGAGCATGCCACCTCCCCGGAGCCCGTCGCCGCCTCCCTCAACTTCGGCTGCTCTCCTCCCCGCTCCCAGCACTCTCCTCCTCCCCCCGAGCACGCTACCTCCCCCAATGTCAGGGCCCAAATATGCAAATCTGAACTCTCCTATATATAGTGCACTAGTCTATGATCACACTAGTACACATAGTGTAAACGTAGATGAAATATCAACCATATCATGACTTACTAAAGACTCAAATATTATTATTGATCAAAATTACGACCTTATGGCCAAGCCTGTAGATAATAATCTTAAAGGCTTAAGAAACTTATAAAAGAAAACAAAAATAAGCATAGTAGCCATTCGACATACCCACAGGCAATCGACTGGGGAGCGAAGTCGTCGAATTATCCTCTTTCAGGTACCTTCTGCTGACATGGTTCCTCTTCTTCAACTGAGCAACAATAGGCATAAAGCCGTGAGTACACTGGTACTAAGCAAGTAATTTGTAACAAAGAATGCAATGTAGTATGCAAGGCTTACCAAGTGATGGCTGAGTGGTTATTTTACAGAAAACAATAATTTAAAGTAAATACTATAAATAGATTGAAAGGGAACTTTGAAAATGAATAATATGTAAATAAACAAAAGAATTGAGAGTAACCACAAGTGAACTGACTATTCACTCCAATGAACCACTCGTGAACTAACCATTCACGTAATGAACCACCAGTGAACTAATCATTCACTTCCCATCTTAATCCAACCAAGTTTTAATGAAAACTCTACCCCGCATGTGAAATCACCGAGCATTGTCTATAATTAGGGATACGGCTATTCGAATAGTTTTACACTCTGTAGACCTTGCATAACTTTACCCACATGATACGATCATCTCTACGTAAAAGAAAATCACAAAAAGGCTTTTACAATGCTCAATCTCAACCTGATCTCGCCCGCTAAGGTTTCGCTATCGAGTAGGCTAACCACATAGTCGATAATTGCTCCCTCTTGCGTCAATAAAACATCAGTGGAGTAATCAAATTTGAAACTTCACAAATTATTATACCAGGTCTACTGCATACTAGACATGTGGTTGTATGATAAGGTTTAGATCAATGGCACACAAAATTAAGTTCTTAAACATTACCCAGATGAAACATCCACATCCCTAAAGTGCTCAGCACACTTCCCCATTTACTACACGACCATTCACCAAGTGAAAACCAGTTTGTATAACCACCACCAGGGTGCACAAATTTTATAACTGTAGCTGACCACCATGATTTAATATTTCATTAAGTTAAAATTAATTAATTGATCACATGTGATGATAACCCAACGTACTACAAACACGGCTAAGCATACTAAATGTACAACCCATGTGACAACTAATATTGTATCACTAGATAAATACCCATCATATGGTGGCAATGGAATCATGGTATTCAAATTATCAAGGAGAAATAAATCAAATTGGTCATTAACTACCAATACAAAGATTTTATTATAAAATAGAGATGCATGATAATTTAAAACAAAATAATACATAATAGATTTGAAAACTAAGTTCAACATGATCAATAGACATGATTTGCCTTGGCCATAGTCAGTAAATTGCTCTCAATCTTCAAATCTTGCTTCAACTCCTTCGAAGGCATGATCTAACAAGAGAGAAAACAAAATGAAGCACAAAATAAAAATAAATAAAATTCAAATGAACTATAAAAACTTCAAAACTAGAACCAAAAGATAGAGCTTAATTTTAGATGAATTTCAAAAAAAAGAATCGGTTCAATTGGAGCTAGGACACAGAAGAACAGGCTCTCAGAAAATCTAATCTAAAGAAAATACTGAAAAATAGAAAATTCTACTGTGTTGTGGACTGACTTGGTGCATGGTATAGCTAGTCTACAGTGAAATTGGCTCATGAAACAGTGCACTGTGCATCGCTTAGATGACATGGCGGCTGACTGGGCAACAAGGGCTGAGGTGGTAGTGTGACTTGGCTCGATGACTTGACTGGCTCATTGCACAGTAGGTCTGACAAGTGGGGCCCACATGTCAGTCTCTCGATGCACGTGGACTAAGTTCACGGAGAAGACAAAGCGATGCGTGCCACGGGGTGGGGGTGGTGTGGTCGACATGCGGAACGAGGCATTGCCTCGGCTGGCGAGGGACGGCGCACGAACCGAGGGCGGTGGGGCGGTGCGGTGGCTGGAGCGACGGGTGATTAACGGCAGTTGGCTGGTGGAGTTGAGTGGGACGGCGAGGGCGGTAGACGAACTGAGGGCTCACTAGCAGTGGTCAAAATGACGGGCAAGCTCGGTGAGGGCGGCGACTCAAGATAGGGAGAAGAGGTGGGATGACGTGGCTATTTATAGAATGGACGCCAAGAGTCTGAGGCGGAGACAATGAAGAGTCCAGGATGGTGGGGACACGGACACCGAGACTGCCACCAAGGTGGCTACGGTGGCGAACAGAGTTAGCAAGGACGACGACGCACGCGGTGATAGGTGGATGGTTGAGATGCAGGGGCGCGAGGTGAGGAAAGACGGCCAATGATTGACATGTGGTGACCATAAGTAGAGAGGGCGACGGTCAGATGCACGATGCGTGTCGAGCGTGGGGCGAAGTGGGCTGGGTTGACGAGGAATGGGCCGGAGGGGGTGGGCTTTGGCCTGAAGGGGATTTTCTTGCTTCAGAAGTTCAAATAAACCTTTTGAGATCTAGAAAATAGCAAATAGATTTCGAATAAAATCCAAAAAACAGAAAATTTCGTAAAGCACAAGGAACCCAAATAAAATACTTTCAGCAAATGTTAAAGTTTAATTTAGTCATATTAAATCATTTTAATTAATAAAAATTATATTTAAGCCTTAATTAAGTATAGAAAAATCAAATGGTGAATTTTATTTTAAGAGTTTCAAAAAGGCTCTGAAAATTAGGTTATTACACCTGAGCACATCGCCTCCCCCGAGCACTCCTCCCCCAAGCACGCCGCCTCCCCTGAGCAAGTCGCCTCCCCTAAGCACTCCTTCCCCGAGCATGCCGCCTCCCTGAGCCACACAGTGAGCTTTACTTTATGTTCTTGATTTCTCTGTAAGTTCTGATTGTGCATTAGTTAGCCATGCTAGTTTCTCTGTTCATTATCTTTGAAATCTGACTATCGACTGGCACTGGGGGAACTATTACATGATAGATTGTGGGTTTTTGATTGCTCAATGAGGAAATTTATCAAGATCAAAATCTCAGTGAAAATCTAGAATTATTCTGCTAGTTTGAATTCATATTTGCTAGTTGTATACTTCTGTGCAATGTAGTCGGTAGCTTTGTCAATAGCTAGTCCTTAGTCTCTTGCTCAGTATTGCTTACTGCTGTCCTTTGGCTTTGCCGAATATATGTTGGTTCTATAGTAGCTCATATTTGTTACTTGTTTCTGATTTCTACTAAAATCTATTGATTCTACATGCTCTTGACATTGATACTACACTAAGCTAATATTCAATTAGATAATCTAGCAGAATTTTTGAGGAATTGTCACTGTGATCATTGAAATATTGACAAGAGTGGAAGAACGCCAAGGTTAGAACTTATGTAACTCCTCACCTGAGAGCAAAAACATACTTATTAATTTGTGCATCTTAATCTTTTGAAGATGTCGTTCACTCATTGTTGACATCGTCGTCGGATGCATGTGATGCACCGTCCTCTCGAAATCTCAAAAAGGAAGAGGACTATCAAAAAGGCCAAGAGCTGATTTACCATCACGGATGTTCATGCGATTAGGACCCCTCTCCATCCTCTCTGAGTAGTGTATGCATTCTAGAAAATAGTTAGAATAATTGCACAGGAACGATTGAGATCACGTTCGATTCATGGAAGAACGTGACCAAATTTCAGAAAAGTGAGCTGGTGGCGGCAGTTTTTCGATCGTTTGAGATCCCAAAAGAACACAAGCCTTTGTGCAACGACATGTGTTACTAGCAGCGTGCAAAATGTGGAAGAACTTCAAGAGCCTGCTTGTCAAGCAATACATGGAGAAGGATTTGATGTCCTTCCATAAGTATCCATTCCTGGAACCGAAATGCCAAAAGTTTGTGGTGATGAAAATGATAGATAATTTTAGGAGTAAAAGTGCGGCCCACAGGGCCCTTCAGGCAAAAAATATGGACCCCCACAAACTCGGTATAGCTGACTATGCGGGTAAAATTCCACAATGGATGAAGGAGGATAAGCAGGTAATCCTGCGGAACACCTCCCCGCCATTTGCCGCGATCCCCGATGAGTGCACCTGAAACTAGATAAGAGCTAGGTCATCTACCATGTCATTTGGCGCCATCGCCCTTAGAAGAGGAAGTGTCCCGTCACCTAGTAAGATATCAAACTACCTAGTTTGCAATTACTCCATAACTTCGTAGAAAGTGAAATAACATGTAGGACTCATGCAGGAAGCGCTAAGTGTAGAATCTTCCGAAGGCTCATTCCAGGCTCTCAGTGATAGAGATATACTCTCTGTGGCCCTGGGAAACAAGAAGCACCCAGGTCACATGAGAGGCCTTGGTCTTCATGTTCTTTGGAAACATGGTTTCTCAGAGGACTCCGAAGCGTATTGAAGTAGGAAGAGATCCAAAGCCGAGCGTGAGGCACGGATACGAGAGGACATTATGGCATCTCTTAGAGATGAGATGCAAAGGTATGTCAGAGATTAGATGAAAAGGTACGACATCCCTTCAAATCAACAGGAAGCCCCCACTGCTCTTGTGCTAGGCAGCCTCCCAACTGTTAGAGTAGCTGCGCGTCTAACTCTACCTCAGAAAGCAACCACCGATTTCATGTCATGACATCCAAATAATAATTATTATATCTAGAATGCTCGATCCACTGATAGGCCTGTTGGAGTAGCTAATTTTGTATCGTTATGTAGGTGGCTACAAAGTGAAGCTCCAAGTGAGATATGCCTCCATTGCCCTGTGCGTTCTTAGGGCTATGCATATCCATCTGGGGCCAGGGCCTTGGTGCATGGTGTAACTCTAGCACCAGGTTTTGCAAAAGTTAATGTGGATGATATTCGTGCCAATTTTGAGGTCATCTCATTGCAGATGCCCCTAAACAATGAGTTCCTGACTCTAATACAAGCCATTGGAACATTCATCTAGTGGCCTAAGAGGGACATCTGCTTGGAGGTTCCTGCACTAGTGTCAAGTCCACTCGAGCTATCTGCATCAGTGCAAGTCCACAAGAGCTATCTGCACCGATGCCAAGTCCATAGGAGCTACCTGCACCAGTGCCAAGTCCACAGGGGCTATTCGCACCAAAGCTACCTACACCAATGCAAAGTCCATATGGGCTATCCACACTAGAGCTACCTGCACCGATACTACAAGGGCGTGGTGTATCTACATCTCGTGCCAGTTGACTACCGTCAAGTCAACCTACAGCCAAGGCGATAAGGGCAAACTGAAGAAGACCAATGATGATATCCTCTACATGCCATTGACCTAAAAATTCATACTAGGTGAGTCGTTGGTCATCCCGATAGAGCACGTCCTAACCCTAGGATGGGCTTGCCAGAGATTGCATACATACTGCATGGAATATGCCACCAAGCCGAAGGGACAACGACGCTCGGTGTCACCATCAAGTTTAGGCTACATCATCTTCACCACGATATTCATGACTGTGTCTTCACAGTGACCATTGAGGACTTATTCGATCTCTTCACACTTGACACCCTCGATGCCTCACTCATTCAATGCTATATACTATAAGTGTGTACAATCACGATCTATATTAATGTAATACTGATAAATATCATATATAATTCATTGCTTTTGTGTGTGTGTGTGTGTATATTCATGGTGACTGAAGATAGATTAATGAAATCACTGGTTTGTTTCCTCGACCCACGCTTGGTCGCCATGGATATCATCAAGGAGGATGTATCCTTCGTCGAGAATTATATGACATATGCAATAGTGGCTCAACGCAACAAGGAATTCATACTTATACCCTATAACCAGGGGTAAGTGCT
This sequence comes from Dendrocalamus sinicus, assembly GCA_036346575.1. NCBI lineage: Eukaryota > Viridiplantae > Streptophyta > Magnoliopsida > Poales > Poaceae > Dendrocalamus > Dendrocalamus sinicus. The sequence goes on along the minus strand of CM070643.1, from coordinate 38,115,738 downwards.
GCACTAGTAGCTATACTTCTTGATTTGTACTTTATAAACAACACGAACTTAGGTTTAATGACCATAACGACATACGTGTGTAGGTTCCACTAGATTCTAATTGTAATTATACCAAAATAGAATAGGGTAATATACCTTGATTCCCTAAAGAATAACAAAACTGACTACACAGTTATTACAGAATTAATTGACAGGTAAATACATTTCCTCCATAGACAACTCTATTGTACTCTTTCCTTCCTTCCCAATGACTAAGACTAACTTTTTGTAATCACGTAGGTCGTTCGCCGCGTACGTTGTAGAGGTACAGAAATCCGAGGGTGGGAGCAACGCCCTACGCACATGATTTAGATTTTCTTATATTCGCTAGTACACATTAATTCTATATAACACCTCATAGTAATGTCTTTCGAACTAACAAATTTTAATTTTGCAGTGCCACTAGCAGCCGCCGAGTAACACGTGTGGATTCTATGTTTGCCACAACATAAACTACTCAATTCCACAAAGACAAAAAATCCTCAGGTTTGTCAATCTTGCAATAATTATTTCATACTTATCAATTTATATATTTATACACGACATTGATTTTCCTACCGACAGTTGCGCCCATCGATACAGCACCATTGGAACAGACCGACCTCAAACAAATTCAAAGATAGTGTGTGTACTTCCTGTTGTCTAGAGTCATAAAAAAAGATGGGGAGTTCTACAATGTAGAATGAATTTCACTGAGATAAGATTGAGCTTAATTGTACATGTGTTTATTTGTTCATGGATGGATAATTTATTTCATTTCAGTTAATTGATTTGTGAAATGGTTGTTATTGTTTTCTAAAATGAGTGAATGTGAATTGGATGTATACTGTGTTGATCTGCTTGTTTCAAAGGTCATGGCTAGCATTTCCTGAGGCTATCCAACAAACAGAAATAAATTTAGGAATAGAAAAGAGTATCACAGATGGTTATTACCTCGTAACCGTCTGCGATAGTGGACTATCACAGACGGTTTTTAGTAGAAACCGTCTGTAATACATCATATATCACAAACGGTTTTTACTAGTCCACTATCACAGATGGTTACGAGTTAATAACTATCTATGATAGACTACATCACAGACGGTTCGAAAGCCGTCTGTGCTGACCTCATATTATTATTGACCCATAAACTTAAACAGCTCACAAAACTGTCTATGATAATGTTTTTGATCTGTCTGTAATGATATTTTTTGCAATAGTGAATTGGGCCGCCCATTCGTGACCACCGAATGCATGGCATGCACGGTGTCCATGGCTGAGAATAATGCTGTCTGAGTAAGTCAATTTAGGCCGATCAGCACTTCTCTATGCGCACACAGGCATTCATGCACGTATATCAAAGCTCACAAGAGTGCGTACTTAATTGGACAAGGAGATACCATCAGATTGTTTACTTCTTTTCAATTACTGTGGTCACAAGTTTGTACTAATATAAGCCAGTTGGAGCTGTTGCTTTGACCGCCTGCATGTTTTTCCATGCTTGCTACTCCGGTCCAATGTTTCTTCAGTCGAAGGTTCCATTGACTTCCTAGCTATAACGATATCTTGAACCAAAAAATTACACCGCAGATCGATTAAGCTAAGCTTGCATGTGATCAATGTGCGTAATAAACGCCGGTCATTTCTCTACTTGACTAGTTATTCAAACTCTGTTGTTTTCAGTTGGATCTTCTTTCTCACATCACATGCAGTACAATGCATGATTGATGGATGAGCAGCAGGTAAGTTATTTGCTGGTAAAATTGGCTCATGGTAATTTGTTGTGGGTCAACGAAAAATCGTGTCTTTGTTTCAGGGCTGTACCATGTTCACTGATTTCGACTACGACCATGTCTTCTTCAGATGTTGGCTTTGACAACTTGCTCTTAAACGACTTCAACTTTACCAATTGTACTGGTCCGATCAATTGTAAGCAATCAATCCACCAGATCGTAAATCAGCGGTCAAAAACAAGTAACTCTTCGGACTGCTCCGATCGCACGCGATGCCGTTCGGAGTGGTCTGAACATTATGACGTCAATGGAACTGTCAAAAACGACTTAGATGAAGGTCGGATGGTGTGAGCGTCTTCGTTGATCGAACTTATCCGATCAGCTTCTTCTTTACGCCCCAAGTCAATTTTCGTAAGCTATGAACAGAGACAATACAAGAACACAAAAACTTTGGTAGTGCTCAAATCGCTACACCTTTTTTTATTTTCTTCTCTATTTATACACAACTTTACAAACTTAGACTCATATATATATAAATTGACTCTAAAACTAATTTGAATTCAACTCAACTTAGACTCAAAATCGGATTCGGCAAGATTATTTCCAACAAACACCCCCTAATCCTGGTTGACTTTAACCAATTTCCCTAACACCAAGTAAATTAACCATCAGACCAAAAATCGACTCATCCTAGTTCCTTTGTGAGTGCATCAGCCTTCTGTTCTTCTGTTGTAATATGTGAAATAGCCACCAGTCCTTCTTGATATGCAGCTGAAGTTGCTACCATGAACTCTGCTTCACATGATGATAAGGCTACACTTCTTTGCTTCTATGAGCACCACGTGATCATGTTCCCATGAAGGTAGAACACCATACTAGTCATGCTTTTAAGATCAACTAGATCACCGGCTAGATTGCTATCACAAAATCCTTCAAGCATTGGTGTGCTGTTGTGCCTAACATATACTAGCCCATAATCTATAGTTTCTGCTAGATACCTGTTGTGGCTACTGACCAAACAGTATAGTAGGAGAGTAGTGGAGTGATTGAGATGAATGGACAATGCCTGCCCCCTTTCCATGTGTGGGGCGCATTTATATTTCCTCATAAGGTATAATTACAACTTTGTCCTTTCATACACTTGTCTCCCCTAAGGGCATACAGATCTTTACATATATCCTGTTGGGCCTTACAATTCTCTAACAGGCCACATTGGCTCAGGTGGGGGCCACTCCTACTACAGGAGCTTCTCATGGTAAAGGGCTTCTCACGGGCCGAAACTATGCCGCCAAGCCCTTTGGCCCCCTCCATCCGTGCGGCCTGTGATGCCTCCAATGACGGGATGTGCGGGCCAAAGTAATTTCGGTTCGCACTTGAAGTCTTAATGCCCCTAGCCATAACACGCCTCAGGAGTAGCAGGACATGCGGCGGAATTTTACTGGCACGTCGTGCCCTATCAATCGGCGTTTGACCGCGGTCGTGCAGATCGCTTTAATGACTTTTGCACACCAAAGTCAGACCGGCCTTCGGATGTAGTGGGATACGCGGCAAAATTGTATTTGCGCGTTGTGCGCTGTCAATCGGTGTTGGGCCGTGACAGGCGTGCGCTCGAGGCATCGTGGGACACGTGTGCAGGCACGATTCGAAGGTCGTGCGGTGTTAGTTTCTACCGATTGAGCTTCCCGATCGTGGGGCAACCGGACGGTCTTTAAAAGAGTGGTCGTCATCATGTCGCTATCCCTCACTTTGCACTTGCTACGTCAACACTGCATTTTCACCCACTACTCCCGTGCGCATCGTCGCCATATACACCATCTTCCGCCGCCATTCACCGCCGCACTTCTTTGCATTGTCAAGCGCGTGTGAGCACCGGTACCATGAGAGGTTAACCCAGGAGGTTGTCGTCGCGTACCGCTCGTCATCGTCGGAAGGACTACAGCTGAGATGGCTTGTGGTGATGATCGTTCTTGCCAATCGAGCGCTGTCGCGTCGTCAAGCAACGGCGGTTCTTCTAGCCGGCACAGCTCATCGATGACTGAGATCAAATACGAATTGGTCAACTGCGACCCATCACTGGCGAACAAGCGGTGGAGCACGGCGTGGAAGCTTAGTGGCGTCTACTCAAACGTGCTACGGTAGAGCCTGGTGACAGAGGAGACCATTCAGTCTCTTTTGTGTGAGGGAAAGCTTTCGGACCACAGTGCGGTTCATGTTCCCACCGCCAACGAGACGGAGCCACATCCCATGAAGTCGGAGGCAGTGGTCTTCGTCGCCTACCTTGAGGCCGGACTCTGATTCTCGTCCGCGCTGTTCGTCAGCGAAGTGCTTCAGACGTACAGGCTGGAGCTGGTGCACCTCACTTTGAATGCACTTATCCGCCTGGCTGTCCACTGCTGGGCATCGTGGACGGAGACGGTATGACCTAGCACTGCTCTGTTTGCATTCCTCCAAGACGCACGCTGCCAACCAAAGAAGCTGGACAGGGGGGAATACTTGAACTTTAGGAGCATTAACTTCGTGTTTTGTTCGTCGTGCATGAAGCTGTTCCCGGTGAACGCGACCCAGGCAAAGTGGGAGTCGAACTGGATGCGGAGGTGGTTCTACCATCGTGTAGAGGGCGGCGGCAGCCTGAAGTGGATGGGTCGTTCAATGGATTTCAACACCTCACCTTCGGTGACTCTGGACCATGACGACGAACACCATGCGCGGAGGCTGTGGGGGTTTCCCTCTGGTTCAACAAGCGGGACCTCGCAGAGGAGTTCCTGATGTTCGGGGTGGCTCTGCTGGCCCGCCAGTGGAGCATACAACCTAGGCCTGCCCACGACGACGGCATTCAACTGACGGTGGCTTCGCTGCTGAGGCTCGCTGATCCCAGTGAGTCTTTGATCACCCCTGCTGTGCGTGAAGTAACTACTGTTAATTTGTAGTTTTACCCTTTCTTTTTTATAGGGCTTCTCCTTGAGGATGCGGAGCGTGCTGCAACAGTGTTCCTTGGGCCATATGTGGCCAAGGACCAGAGTCTTTGGGAGTCGGTGACAATGAACATGGGGTAGATAAACCGGGTCTGTGAAGCTCTTGACATCCCTGTGCCGGAGCGCCCGTGCCAACCATTGGCCAGGGCCACCCTCAGGATGGCGATGACAAAGGGGAGGCCTCTCCCCCTGCCGAAGGGTCAGGTCACCCGCTGCCGATCCAAACTCGACGGCCGCCCTTCCCAAAGGACCCGCCGGGGCTGAGGCCACGATAGTTATCGCCTCCAACCTAGTGGAGTACGCGAACTCCAACCTGGAGATGGAGGCAGAACACGGCGCGACTGGCGACAAGGGTCTGAGGGCGCTGGGCACCGCATAGGCGACACTGATGTCAACAAATGCAAAACATTGTCACCTACACCAGCTGCAGGGGCTGAGGAGGCACCTTCAGAGGCACCATGTGCGAAGCGTGCCTGCACAACTTCGCCTGTGGGAGCAAGCAAACGGTTCCATGTGGTGGCGATGGTGCTGTTGGAGTTAGACTCTGAGGCAAAAGCCGCGGGGCCCGAAGCAGAGTCCACCGCGCGGGATGGTGGTGATGCCCCCGCGGTTGCTCGCACGAACGCAAGCATGGCTTCGCACCGACCTTCACCACTCCATGATGTAGGTAAAAACAACTCATTTTGTTCTCGTGACTTCGTGAGGCTTTCCTCGATCTGCTCGCTGACACCATCATCGGCATCAGTGGACACGCGATCTCTGGGATGCGCACAAGGCTCCAGCGACGGGAGCGACCACAGGGGGTCGGGCGTACCTGCCCTAGACGTGTCCTCGATGTTCGCCCCCACGGAAGCTGCCGGAATGGTGGCCTGACGCCTGGCAGTGGTAGACTTCATCCCTCGATCAGAGGCGCTACGAGCCTTGCAAGGGGCCGTAGACTACGCAGACGCTGGCCTAGACCGGCGAACGCTGTCATCGTGCGGACAAGAGCTCCTGGAGGACGCTCTGGAAGCTACGGAGATGAAGGTAACCCACTCTTCGACCGCATCCACCTTCACAGCTATGTCGCTACTGCTACGTTGTGTAAGCCCTTGCCCGTGCGCGCGCTCTGCAGGTGGCCTGAGCTCGCAAAAGGGGTTGCTTGGAGGAGCAAGTCCACGCGGCGGAGCTAGAGGCCACCGCTGTGCGGCAGTCCACGGAAGAAGCCCACGTCGCATGCACCTCTAAGGATGAGTGCATTCGCTTCCTTGAGATGAAGGGCATGAAGGCAATCTCGAATGTGCAGGCTCTGGCGGAGTGGACTGAATGCCTAGCCTCCAAAGAGCGCAAGAGCCTACTTCAGCAGATCGCCTCACTCGAAGAGGAGAAGGCTCGGCTGGTTGCTGTGATCGGGGATAAGGACCGGGCGCTGGGTGACGCTTCAGTGGCAGCGTGGAGTTCAATGGAGGCCTTAGAGAACACACTCACCGATCTCTCCGTCGTGGTGCCAGCCCCCACGTTTGGGCCTGAGGATCTGTCGAGGACCCTCCAGAGGGTCGGGGAGGCATTTGCTCTCGCACTAAGTGTTGCGCGCTCCTTCGGTAACTTGCTGGTGACGACCTGGATCATCCTCGGCCTGCTCCACCGCTGGGGCTACTTGCACGTTGGGGGGCTGGCTACCCCGCAGCTGGAGCTGCCTGTCGGAAGTGGGGTTATGTCAGGACCCGGAGCAGCAACTCCAGAATCCTCTGTGTGAATCGCACTATCCCAGGAAAAGCTAGTGCACATAGTGAGCACAAAGACAAATATCATGCATAATGACAATTTTATTTAACTAATATGAGCCTGATGGCCAAAGTTTACATTAATAGCAAAAGAAGACAGCGGAAGATAAACATAGCGCCAGCCCATCCAGCCTTCCCACAAGGCGAATGACTGTAAGACGTGGCCTAATCGCAGTCCTCACCGAAGTCGTCAAAAGCTTCCTCTGGAAAGAGTTAGATTGAGCAACACGAGTACAAAAAGTACTCCACAAGTTACACCAGGAATTTAACAGAAGTAATGCATGCTTAGGGAAATGTCAAAGGAAGGCATAATATGCTTAATTTGCATAGAGGGCAACATTGAAATAAATAACATAAAGTAAGTGCAAAAGCTGAATTTGATACAGTATGTAAAATCAACATTGTAATCAAAATAAATAATGTTAGTGCAGATCCATCCCCTACACTAACCTAACCACGGGCATCCCACCCAGACCATCTTTTCCAAAATGAACGCTATGGATTCCATCCATCCATACGGTTTTTAAAATCTCTCATGGATTCCATCCATCCATAAAGTTTTCATAAACCATTTTCAAAAGCAAAGTCTAATCCGTGAAAAACTTCACTCAGCTTGCCCATGACCGTGGGCATGGCTATCCAGGATAGATTTTACACTCTACAGAGGTTGTACAGCTTTACCCACAAGACATGATCATCCCTTTTTACCACCGGATTAACACACTTCCTTAGGTGTGCGGCCAGGAGATCATGACAAGGCCTTTACAATGATCCGTTGTCAACATAATCACGCTGCTACTAAGGTTTCACCACAACATGAATCCACATGTTGGAGCCCCCTCTTGTGCCATGTGAGACTTCTCACGGCCTACGCCGCGCTCACATTTAGCCTATAGCGGGATTAAGTTGGAATTTCATAAATTATTCGGCTAGGTCTGTCCCATACCAGACTTGTGGCAGTACGATAGGGCTTTGCAATAGTAACTCACAGACTGATCCTTAACTTGACTTAGGCCTAACTGCTTACCCCTTGTGCCTGGTAATCGACACCGTGTCACCAAACAATGATGCAAGCCAGCAAGCACCCACCACCATACCAATGCCTAAGTCTAAACCAAGTTTTATATTTTGTTTGGAAACATTTTCATAAACATTCTTAACTAACCAAAATTAAGAATTCAGGATTAACGTTTATCATTTTATGTGAAAGATCATCCCAAACCATAATTATTCTAAGCATGGCTAAGCATTTCTACAAAAATTTCTAGTTAGTGCTAATGTACTAACTAGGTTTTATCTAGAGTTGACAAGGTATAATGGTAAGCAATATCAAATTTGGCTGTCCAAAGAATTTGGGTGTAACTAGAGTTCAAAACTGAATTTAAACTAACTTGAATAAAATTACGCATGCAATAATAATTTAAAAACAATATAATTAATTTAAAATATTAGGTTCAACATAGTCAAAGGTGTAACTTGCCTTGCTCGAAGACCTGGTGCGAATCGCCGACGTCGTTCTCTCCGAGATCGTCAAAATCTACGCGCGAAGAACCAAACAAACAAAATTCAAATAAAATTTAAATAAAATTCAAATTGGAGTTAAAATGAGAAAGTTAGGGCTTCTGGAAAATTAAAAGGAGGGAAAATGGAAAAGGCCGGTTTTCGTGAATTGTTTTTGTACTGAAAAGGAGAATTTATGACGTCAACAAAATTTGAATTTTTGGGCGGGATTAATTTTTCCGACGGTCCATCGTGGACCGAGTCCACGCACCGCGGTTGGGCTGAGGTGGCGCTCCCGTCTGGCCTAGCACCAACGTGGCACCACGTGACTGCCACGCGAGCGCCGACGTGGCTGGGCCGGATGTGGTGGCGCACGGGCGGTACACTCATCGGAGCTCGAGCTCACGGTGGCGGCCGGCGAGGGGCGGCAGTCGGAGGGGAGGCGACGGGGCTTCGGCTCTTACCGACGCCGGCTCGGGAGATGGCTAGAGGGAGGCGGTGGCGACGAGAAAAGTGGCTGCGCACGGAGGAGAGAGAGGCTTCGGCGGTGGCGCTCGGTGCGTCGGCTCCGGTGGGCGGGAGCTCCGGCCGAAGATGGGAGGAGGGGCGGCGGTGGGAGGGGTGCCGAGAGAGGTGCCCCGGGGGGTTTTATAGGGGGATGGGGGGCTCGGCGGGCGGAACCGTTTCGGTGGGGGCAGTTTGAATGCGGCGGCGGCGCCATTAATGGCCGGCGAGGGTGGCGGGGTGCGGCGGCGAGGTGGGGAGAGCCCGAGGCGACGTTTTTGGGGAGTGGAGCCGGCCGGGTTGAAGCTTGCGCGGGCATTAATGGTGGTTGGTTGGAGGTTGAAGGAGATGGAGGTTGAAGGGTTAAGAGAGGATGAATGGCTCAGATTAAATAGGGGAGAGAGATGGATTAAATCTGGGCATGAGACGTGTCAGCCCAGCATTAATCCGGGTTTAATTTTCGGATTAAATTTTCAGAAAATACCACTAAATTTTATAAATACTTAGAAAATAGTACATAATATCTAAAAATTCCAGAAAATTCATAGAAAATTCCTGGAGCTATTTTAGACTTAGAAAAAATATTTTAATTCAATTTTGGCCTTTTAAAATTTTATAAAATATCTTTTTGACCTTCAAAATTGATTTTTAATTCCAGGAAATTCTCAAAAATTCTATAAAAGGTTTTAGACTTACGAAAAATATTTCCAACATAAAGTTGGTCTTTTAATTTTTACAAAAATACCTTTTTAGTACTGAATTGATTTTAAAATCTTAGAAAATTCTCTAAAATTACTATAAATTTAGGAAAGCTTGGGAAAAATAAAATAAACTCTTTTTAGATTTAATTAAATATTTAAAATACTTTTTCTTACTTTTATAAAATCCACATAACTCTAAATAAATCCCAAAAAATCACAGAAAATCTAAATAAAAGCCAAATGCTTTAAATACTTAAATTGAAATAGTATTTTTACAAAAAGTTTCAAATACCTTTTTATTTAATCATCATTTTTGTCTTTTAGTCAAATTAGTTTGCACAAAAGCTTTTTTTCAAAGCTGAAAACAGACAAATAAAATCTTCAAAATTTAAGCAACCAAAGAACACATATTTTTATTTTAAATTAAATTAATAAATTTTTTACTGAAAATTTTAAAATTAACAGCTGGGCTATTACAGGTTATGTCCAGGGTGGTGCAGGCTGGACAACCCTTTCTGGCAATGTAGTAAAAATTTTGACGTTCTTCTCATATTTTTGTACTCTTGGCGAGCAGGTGGTTGATAGGGGCCGCTTGCTAGTTTCGGACCTTATAGTCTGACGGTGCCTTCGACACTGGGGCTGGGCTGGGAAACGAGACGTTCGACGAGGGAAACTTTGAGACGAGAATACATTAAAGTAGAAGAGGAGTCAGACGAGTAGTGGTTTTAACCAAGCCTGAATGAATGTATTTGTAAACGCTACCCCGTGCACATTTAATGGAAGCATTACCCAAGGCAAACATGTGCCCCATCTCCCTTTTGTGATTATGATCACTTCGATAATGCTTGTCGTGGTGGGGAGTGCTCAGAAAGACGACCGATAACTAGGACTTTGGGTGCGAAGTGAGTGTTGCTGGCTTTGTCCTCCAGCACGTAGCACACAATATGTGCGAAGTAGGGTAGGAATGAAGGGTCGACACGACCCTCCTCATTTTGGGATAGTAGGTGTGCGCTCTCCATTCGCGACCCTTCGAAGGGGCAGCGATGGAGGTGGCAGCTAGACGGAGTAGACGCGCGAGCGCTCCGTCCCTTACCCTTTAAAATGGCGGCAATAGAGCTGGCAGCTAGACAAAGTAGACATGCGAGCGCTCCATCCCTTACCTTTTGAAGTGGTGGTAGCGAAGCTTGCTGCTAGACGAAGTAGACACACAAGTGCTTCATCCCTTACCCTTCAAAGTGGCGGCAGCAGAGCTAGCGGCTAGACGAAGTAGATGTGTGAGCACTCCGTCCCTTACCTTTCGAAGTGGCGGTAGCGAAGCTGGCGGCTAGACAAAATAGAGTGCGAGCACTTCGTCCCTTACCCTTCGAAGTGGCAGCAGTGGAACTGGCGGCTAGACGAAGTAGACGCACGAGCGCTCCATCCCCTACCCTTCGAAGTGGCGGCAACGGAGCTGGTGGCTAGACGAAGTAGATGCACAAGCGCTCCATCTATTACCCTTCGAAATAGCGGTAGCGGAGCTGGCGGCTAGACAAAGTAGACACGTCGAAGTGGCGGTAGCAGAGCTGGCGGCTTGTGCTGGATGCACAATAATATGCTTGCTCCGTATCGTTCAACAGAAAGGATACTGTCATGCCATTGTTTACTCCAAAGAGTGTGCGCAGAGGCTCACCCATGCGGTTCTTATTATGCTCCGGGGTGTGTGCGCGGAGACACGAGGCTATCATGCACCCCTTCTTTCCTTTTTTTTATGCTTCATAGGGTTGCCCAGGATGGCTAAGTTCCCGGCGCTTTATACTCTACGGAGTATGCCGAGGCGTGAGGCCGTTGCGTGATTTTTTATACTCCGTAGAGTTGCCTAGGATGACAAGGTTCCCGGTGCTTTATACTTCGCAAAGTATGCCGAGGCTCGAAGCCATCGCACGATTTTTATACTCTAGAGAGTTGCCCAGGACGACAAAGTTCCCAGCGCTTTATACTCCGCAGAGTACACCAAGGTTCGAAGCCATCGCGCGATTTTTTTATACTCCGGAGAGTTGCCCGGGACGACAAAGTTCCCTGCGCTTTATACTTCGTAGAGTACGCCGAGGCTCGAAGCCATCGCACGATTTTTTTTATACTATGGAGAGTTGCCCAGGACGACAAAGTTCCCAATGCTTTATACTCCGCAGAGTACACTGAGGCTTGAAGCCATCGCGTGATCTTTTTATACTCCAAAGAGTTGCTTGGGACGACAAAGTTTCTGGTGCTTTATACTCCACAAAGTACACCGAGGTTCGAAGCCGTCGCACATTTTTTATACTCTGGAGAGTTGCCCGGGATGACAAAGTTCCCGGTGCTTTATACTCCGCAGAGTACGCCAAGGCTCGAAGCCATCACGTGGTTTTTTTATACTTCAGAGAGTACACGTGGAGGCTTGCCTCTGCGTGTCTTATTTATACTCTGAAGAGTGCATACAGGGGCTCCCCTCCGCGTGTCTTACATGAAATGAGACGGTCTCACTTTATTGATTTCCCGTTTGCAAGGGTGAGCTATTACAGGGGGGTGGTGCCAGCAGCATGCTAAGCGTCCATTCGCCTTCATGCATAATACCGCTACAACCGGTCTGCATTCCACATGTGGCAGAGAGTTCGCCCCCCCCCCCCCCAAGGTTGCGAGATGATACACTCCATGGTGCAAAGCCGCTGTGACGATGTAGGGGCCCTCCCATTTGGATTCCAACTTGCCCACCGTCACTGCGTGTAGCATCATTTTGAGGACGAGGTCTCCCGGTTGGAACTCTCACAAAAACATGGTGCAGTTGTACACGCGCGCTGCCTGGAGGGCATACTTCGCAACGTGTTCGGTGGTGCTAACCCGGTCGCCATCAAGAAGATCTAGGGATAGCACGCGCTCCTTCATCGAGGCCTGGGCGAGAACTCTCCTTGAACCAGCCTTGATTTCTTCTAGCATGACCGCCTCATTGCCGAAGAGAAGTTTGAATCACGTGAACCCCGTCGGATGCATTACCTTTGTGCGAAGGGACCAAAGCATGCAGGGAAGTTCTTCTGGCCACTTGCCCTTCGGGAGCCCAATGAGGCGCTTCTTGACTTCGGTAGAGATGGCACCATTTGCCTGCTCGACCGCTTTGTTGGACTGCGGGTGCCCAAACAAGACGTATCGGAGCGTAATTCTCATACGGTCGCAGAACGCCTTAAACAGCGTGGAGTCAAACTGCAGACCGTTGTCGACGGTGATCTCCCTGGGGACTCTGAAGTGGCAAATGATGTTCTGCCAAAGGAACCGCTGCATGGCTGCGGAGGTTACCTTAGCTAGTGCCACTGCCTTCGGCCACTGGAGAAATATTCTAGGGCGACTACGATGAATTGTAGGTCCCCGGGACGCGCAGGAGCATCCAATGACATCAATGCCCCAGAGCGCCAATGGCCATACTGGTGGGATGGGCTGCAATTTGCTCAGAGGTCTACGGATGACCCGTCCCATCCGCTGGTATCCTTAACACCGGTGCACGAGGTCTTACGCATCCACGATGGTCGTTGGCCAGTAGAAGCCCTACCTGAACACCTTGCCAACCAAGGACCTCGACGCAATATGCGAGCCGCAATGCCCTGCATGAATTTCGGCGAGGAGGCGCTTTCCCTCATTGCACAAAGGCATCGCAAGAGTGGAGCACAGACCCCCCCCCCATTTGTACAGGACACCATCTAGCACCTGGAAAGACCTAAAGCAATGCTATAAGCGTCGCAGCTCGAGGGGGTCATCCGGCTCAGCTATGTCTTGCAAAAAGCCATAGATAGGCTCTCGCCGGTCCCCTACTGGGCGATTTGATGGACAAGGGCTGCATCACACTTGTCTTGCTCGATGGCTATCGTGGTCAAGACCTCGTGGAATGCTTCTGCGGGGAGGGGAATCTGCTGGCTGGTGGCCTTGGCGGGGGCATCGGCCTGCTCATTGTTCACTCACGGAATGGCTTTTACAGCGATGCCCAAGAAATGGCTTTCCTTCGCCCTCACCGCAGCTAGATACTTGGCCAAATTAGGGTCCTTGGCCTGTAGGATTTATCAACGTGGCCCACGATCAGACGCGAGTCGGTGCGGACAAGGACCCTTCATGCGCCCAGGGCTTTAAGCTTGGTGAGGCCAAAGAGAAGTGCTTCATACTCAGTTGTGTTGTTCGTCGCCAGGAACCTGAGACATGCCGAATATAGCAGGCGATGTCCCTTCGATGTAGTGACCACTGCGCCCACCCCAGTGCAAGGAGCATTGTAGGCTTCGTCGGTATGAAGGGTCCACACTGGGTATGTTGGCGGCTACGCGTTCGGCTGAGCTGGTGGGGTCCACTCGGCGAGGAAGTCCGCAAGGACCTGAAACTTTATGGCCGTGCGCGGAGCATACGTCAAGGAGAAGGGCGCGAGCTCGGCTGCCCACTTGCCGATACAACCCATGGACTCCTTATTATGTAGCATCTCCGCCAAGGGTAACGAGGAAGGCACGGTGATAGGGTGAGCAAGAAAGTAATGCCGAAGCTTCCTCGAGGCCATAACAAGCACGTAGGCCAATTTCTCCAATTCAGTGTACTGCGTCTTGATGCCCTGGAGGGCTTTGGAGACAAAATACATGGGTCGTTGAAGGGGGCCCTCCTCCAGAACGAGGACTGCACTGACTACCGCTAGCATGGTGGAGAGGTACAGCAGCAGCGGAGCCTCTGGTGCTGGGGTGACTAAAGTGGGAAGGCTTGCGAGGTGCTTCTTGAGTTCGTTGAAAGCCTTCGCACAGTCGTTATCCCAATGGAACCCGTCGCATCCGTGAAGGGTCTTGAAGAACGGTAGGCCTCGCTCGGCTGCCCTAGATAGGAAGCGATTCAACGCGGCCATGCATCCGGTGAGCCTCTGAACCTCCCTTGTCGTCTTGGGCGGCTCCATGCAGAGGATCGCATCGACTTTGTCAAGGTTTGGCTAGATTCCACGCCTGGACACCAGGAAGCCCAAAAGCTTCCCAGCTTGCACACTGAAGACGCATTTGTCTGGGTTGAGCTTGATGCCCACTCGTCTGAGGTTGTCAAAGGTCTCCTGAAGGTCTTGAACATGGGAGGCAAGTTGTCTAGTCTTTACGACCACATCGTCGATGTAGGCTTCGACATTCCTTCCAAGCTTCGAGGTGAGGTGAGAGCGACGAGGCGTGTAAAGGTGGCACCTGCATTTTGAGGCTGAAGGGCATCCTAACGAAGTAGTATGTCCCTACCGGCGTTATGAAGTTGGTCTTGATTTCGTCGTCCTTGGCCATGTCAATCTAATGGTAGCTAGAATACACGTCCAAGAAGCTCATGAGCTCACATCCCGCTGTGGAATCCACTAGCTGATCTATGCGAGGTAGCAGGTAGTTTTATTTTGGACATGCATTGTTGAGGGCGGTGAAGTTAATGCACATGCGCCACACACCATTGTCCTTCTTAACCAGCATCAGATTGGCGAGCCAGTCCAGATGCTGAATTCATAGATGACCCCAGACCGGAGCAGCTTCGCTACCTCTACCTTTGCCGCCTGTTGACACTCGAGAGACATGGGCCAGAGTCTCTACTTGACCGGCTTGGCATCAGGGTGGACCGCAAGAGTGTGCTCAATGATGGCATGGTCCACACCCTTTATGTCGGTCGGTGACCACGTGAAGTCATCCATGTTGTCCCGATGTACTTGGAGCAGATCCTGCTCGACCTCTGGGGAAAGGCCCTCGCCAATGGACACCTAATGGTCGGCGGTATGCAGGGGGACTCTCTTGACTCTACCATTCGGCCGAGGCTTGGGCGTCCACCCTGGGGCGGAGGGCGTGCCTGCTCTAGGGGTGTCCGTGAGCATATGCACCTTCCGATGTGGGCCCCAGGTGCCAAGCTCTATCTGTCGGGTGAGGTCTTGGTCTCCGAACATGGTGATGATGCCTTGTGGGCTCGAGAGTTTCATGAATACAAAGCTATGGTGTAGGACCGCCCCAAAGGTATTGAGTGTCGGGCACCCTAGATGGCGTTATATGGGTACGGGAGATCGATGACGTTGAAGGTGATGTCCTCACTCCTCAGGTTGTCACCCTACCAAAACGATACTTGCAACCATATCTGGCCTAGGGCCTTTAATGGTTGACCCCCGATGCCTTGGAGTGGGATTCCCAAGGGACCTAGTCGGCTTCGGGGAATCCCCATTTGGTCAAAAGCCACCGTGAATAAAATGTTGGCGAAATCGCCCCCGTCGACTAGGACGCGCTTGACGTCGTAGCCCGCAATGGCGGCCTGGACCACTAGGGGATCCTGGTGAGGGAAGTTGACTCCATTTGCATTAGCGGCGGTGAAGGTGATGTCGTGTTGCACCCAGGCTGGGGGCCTGGGCAGGATACGAGGCCACGTGGTGCAACTGATGAGCATAGGCCTTCTGCTACCACGCAGATCAAAATTCTAGCGAGGAATCCCCAAATATGACATTTATAATGCGGCGTTGGCCTCCTTCCGGGGCCTGTATTTGTAGAAGGCCTTCGAGCGGCTGCTGCACATGGGCCACCGCTGGAGTCCCTGCTTTGATGGCTCTGTCCCTAGCAATGCTTTGGCGTAGCATCACAATGGTGGGGCATGTCAGCATGAGGTGATCACCACGGCCATGCACCTCACACCACAGGCCATGCTGCTGGCAGTCCCCTTCGCCGTGATTTCCATCGTCCCAGCCCCAGCCCCGCCCATGTCCACGACCTTTGCGACCCCGACCTCGCCCAACGGGGATGCTTTCGTCAGAGCCGCCTTCGATGTCAAAGACGTAGCAGGCCTTCTGGGACTTGCGCTATTTGCGGTTGGATTTGTTGTTCAATGGGTCTTGTTTGCACTGGGAGGTGTCCTTCGAGGAGTCCTGTTTGCACTGAGAGGAATCCTTTGGTGAGTCCTCCTCCTGGTTGGTGTCAGAGGTGTCGCCTCTATTCCACTGTGCATCCACTTCTACCCTCGCGTACTCCTCTGTCTTGTCGAAGAGCTTGGCCACCATCTTTATTAGCTTGCGCACATTGTATTCGGCTAGCGACCCTAGGGCGCAAGCCTTGGATCGCTGTGTTGATGATAGTGGTCTTGTTGACGTCCTTGACTTGGCAGCGAACCTTGGCAAAACACTTGAAGTACTCTCGGAACCTTTCCGAGGGCTTCTACCTGATGGTGAAATGTTAGTCTGCGTCGATGCGCTCGACGTAGTTTCCCTAGAAGTTGTTATAGAGGCGGTCTCAGATCTACTCCCATGCGTAGATAGAGTTCAGCTCTATGGTGAAAAACCAGGAGAGCGCTACTCCCTATAGGGTGAGCGGCAGCCCCTTTGCCTTGGTGGAGTCATCCCCGCCGGTAGCCTCGATGGCGGTCTCGTACACGCGAACGAACTCCCTAGGGTCTGTCTCGCCCTTGTATGGTTTGATGGTAGGGAACTTGAAGTCTTCCGGCCACGCCAACTACTGCAGGTCAGCAGAGAGGGGGGACTCCAGATCTATACGTCGAAGCGCCATGCGATCGGAGGTGGGAGCGTCGCGGCTGTCCGCTCGGTCTGGTGTAGCCTCCGCGCCTCCTGCTGGCTCCGAGCCTAAAGCATTTCATGCACACCGCCTCGGAGATCTGCCAGTTCACACTACAGCATACCGAGGGCCACCAGCAAGGCATTTTCCACTGTCGAGGTGGCTGCACCGGCCTAAGCGGCGGTGCACGCTATCGGGTTGCTGGCAACTACAGCCTGCCCGCTAGGGCTGCTCGGTGCACCGGTGTGGTGGGCCCTAAGGTCGGTGATGAGATTGGTGCAGCCATCGATCATGCCAGCGCGGGCTTCGATGTTGTTGCTCCCACTGATCCAGGCGCCACTAACGAGGCCAGCCGCCGCGCCCTCAGCGGGACCGTCGGCTGTGCCACGGATGTCAACGTCGACGTTCGCGGTGCCAGTGTTACCTTCAGCGCTGGTTCCTGACGTTGATGCAGGCGGTCCACCAATCGAGGCCCTGGCATTTGCAAGCGCTACCGTCGTGCTCCGCTTCCTACTTGTCGTCGATGAAGCTTTCTTTGGTGTCATCACTTCTCAAATTTTACGGCTGCTCTCCATCATCCCCATGGACGGTGCCAACTATTGTGGCTACTGACCAAACAGTATAGTAGGAGAGTAGTGGAGAGATTGAGATGAATGGACAATGCTTGCCCCCTTTCCATGTGTGGGGCACGTATATATTTCCTCATAGGGTATAATTACAACTTTGTCCTTACATACACTTGTCTCCCCTAAGGGCATACAGGTCTTTACATATATCTTGTTGGGCCAACAATTCTCTAACAGGCCGGATGGGCTTGGGCCATAAAATTCTCTAACAGGCCGGATGGGCTCAGGTGGGGGCCACTCCTACTACAATACCTCAGCACATGTTTTAATGCTTGCTTGTGTTGTGCTGTTGGTCTTTCCATAAACCTACTAAGTACTCCAACTGAGTATGCAAGATCTGGTCGAGTATGTATCAAATACCTTAGTTAACCTATTATACTTCAAAATTCAGTCACATCGACCAGCTCTTCTATCTCATCTTTGTCGAGTTTTAGTATGCCTTCTTCCGTCTTTCTTGTATACAAAGCTGGATTCTGCTTGTATCTTTCAATACCAAGATTATTCAATGATTATCCAGTTTCTTGTTCCAGTTTCTAGGCACTTGCTTCAAACCATACAATACCTTTAAGAATCGATAAACCTTGCCTTCTTGTCCCTTCACTTGAAAATCCTCTAGTTGTGATACATATACCTCCTCAGTAAGAGCTCCATTTAAGAATGCAGATATGACATCCATGTGATGTACTTCCCATCCAAATTGAGCAGCAAGAGCAAATATCAATATCACTGTTTCTAATCTTGTAACTGGCACAAACACTTCTTCATAGTCCATACCTTTCTTCTAAACATAGCCTTTTACCACAAGTCTTGCCTTGCAATGAATAAAATTCCCTTCTCCATCTCTTTTCACCATGAAAATCCACTTTAGCCCTATAGTTTTATGATTATGAGGTAGATCAGTCGATACCCAAGTTTTATTTGCTTCTATTGAATCTAGTTCGGTTTGTATAGCAATCTTCCAATGATGCTCGGTGAGTGCTTATTGCAAACTTATAGGTTCATCTGTTGTTGTCAATTGAAGTTCTTCTTCTATCTCAATTGGCTCAGTCAGCTCATAAATCTCAGCTAGGCTTTGATATGCAGGTGTTTTGCTTGGCGGAGTTCTTCCTCTTCTTGATCACTTTGAGGAGATGCTGAAACATCCTCTACAGCCACCTGTTGTCTGGCGGATGTACTTGACATGGGTGTAACAAGTTCTTGAAAGTGAAATTGATCTGATTCACCATTGTTCTCTCCTTCAACTAAGAAGGAAATCCACTTCTGTAGATTGTTTTCCTCTGATGGCTTCACCTCCCACTCCCGTGCTTTATCTTCACAAAAGATCACGTCTCAACTTACCAAAATTTTATCTTCATGACGACTGTTCAACCGACTAGCTTTGGTTCCTGGTTCAACTCTCAAATCAATCAATTCCTTTGATCTGCCATCTAGTTTCTTTAGATGAGTGAGCACCTTTGCATATGCCAAGCAACCGAACACCCTCAACTGTTCTAAAATTAGTTTTCTTCCACTTAATGCTTCATACGGAGTCTTTCCTTCCAGAGCTTTTGTGGATACTCGATTAAAAATGTAAACAGCATGTCTTACAGCCTCAGCCCAAAATCATCCTGGTAGTAGTCTGCTTTTGAGTAAACTTCTTGCCATATTCATTACCGTCCGATTTCTCTACTCAACTACTCCATTCTATTGTGGACTATAAGAAGCTGTGAAGTACCTCCTTCTAATTCCTTTCGTCTCATAGATTGATTCGAATTCTTGTGCCAAAAATTCACCTCCATAATTTGATCTCATCGCCTTGAGTTTGTGATTAGTCTCCTCTTCAACCAGTGTCACAAACTTTTAAAACATGTCTTTGGCTTCTGATTTCCTTTTGAGTATGTATACCCACATTACTCTAGAATAATCATCAACAAGTAGAAAATATTTATTACCTCCATTTGACTCAAGGGTAATAGGACCACAAATATCCACATGTAGCAGTTCCAAGGCCTGTGTCGCTCTATATTGTGTTTGCTAAGGGAACGGGAGTCTTGTTTGTGTTTGCAATAATGTAACCTTCACACACTTGAGATGGATGATTGATGGGCGGCAGTCCATAAACTATCTTTTTCTCTGTCATCATCTTCAAAGAGCAAAAATTGACATGACCAAGTCAATCATGCCACAACCATACCATATTATCCACCTTGGGACTGAAACAAGTTGGTTTGGCTGACTCGAGTTCAATATTGTACAACTGATTTGGTGTTCGTATCACCTTCATCAACAGTTGTCCTTCACGATCATGCAGTAACAAGTATAGTCCACTTAGTAACACATCGCAGCCTTCTTTAGTTAGCTGACCTAGACTAATAATATTATTGCACAATCGTGGTATATAATAGACATCAGTCAAAACTCTTTACTCTCCATTCTTACTTTGCAACAAAATAGTGCCCTTTCCTTCTATATGAACAACTGACCCATTTCCAAATTTCACTTTACCTCGAAAGATCCAATTCAATTCACTGAATTTTCCCCTTTATCCAATCATGTGATTTGAAGCTCCATTGTCGAGATACCATATATTTGACTCCACCATCTCTTCTCCAACTTTCAGAAGTTTTGGCTGAACATGCTCTTCATTTAGTATCATAAGTTGTGTGCTTTTTCCTTCACAGATGGACAACAGAAGTGCTGGCTCCTACTCTATTTTTGCTTGAACCAAATTTACCTCCTCCTTCTTCTTCTTGTATCGGCAGTCAGCAGAATAGTACCCAAACTTTTGGCACTCAAAGCACTTCATATGACTTCTGCAGACTGCAGCATAATGGCCTTCTTTGCCATAGGTAAAATATTTGACTTTTGGCTTATCTCGGTTGTAAGAGAACTCTCTTTGCATTGCTTTCTCACCACGACCAGCAGTAAAACCACGGCCTCCTCGACCAAAACCGTGACCACCTGGTCCACGACCACGTCCACACCAATTGCCAGATCCACAACCTCCTCCTTGGCTTGGGTTTGATTCCCACTAAGTTTTATTTTCAACCTTCGCTTCATTTTTTTTATTAGTATTGCTTGATCAGTTCTGGCCTTACACCCTTTAAGCAATCCCTCGTGAGCTTTGAGAGACCCTATTACCTCTTCTATTTTCATGTTTTGGAGATCACTCAAATATAGAAGAGTTGTGACCACTGCCACGAACCTCTCAGATAGGACACGCAAGTACTTCTCGACCACTGTTGTTTCCTCCAGAGTGCCTCTAAGAGATCAAATTTCATTGATCATAGCAGTTAATTTACCTGCAAACTCATCTATTGACTGAGTTTCACCCATATGCAGCGCCTCATATTCTCCTTGAAGAGTTTGTAGTCGAACCTTCTTCACTCGATCTACGCCTTCGTGCATAGTCCGAAGAGCAATCCAAGCTTCTCGTGTCGTATCTTTTCTGACAAGTTAATTGAGCATCGAGTCGGTATGGCAGCATAGATGAGTGCCAAGGCAGTTTGATCGGTCCCTACTTGCTTTAATCTTTTTATATTTTGGTGAGAATGACAGTGCGAGTGAGATATACTAGTATTCCGTCCATTTAAAACTAAATGTTGGGCTAGAATATCTGCATTTAAACTATTTTAACTTTGACTTATAATATCTTTATAGTTATTTAGCTTAGTTATATGAAAATGGTACACTATATTTTTTAAAAAACAATTTTATAATATTATAATTTCATTAGGTTTTGCAAATATACTACTATATAAATTGGTCATCAAAAGTATATTTTTTGGAGACGGTGTCAATATCAAAGACAACTTATTTGTCATTAGAGGGAGTAATTGTTAATGCATAAACGTGTAAAATGCAAGCTAAATAAAGAATTACAAGCATGCACCGATGGCAGTTTTCAGGGTCCGCAGCTGATCTAGCCATCTGCCAACGACGCTGCGTCCCGTTGTCTTTTGCGCTGGATTCGTTGCATGCTTTGCATCAGCATATGTAGCGTCACACACCTATATATAACAGTTCTATCAGATTTGTCAAATCACACATTATATTATGCTAGTTTGCTAGTATATTAGGCTCTGTTCTCAGGACAAGCCAGAGGCAAGCAAGCAATTAACATACGTAAAAAATATTAGCATGCAGTTGTCTATTCAGTTGTTTTGGCCACACGCTAACTGAAGATTTGAGCCTGGAGTGAGAAGTGGAAACAACTTCAGGTTCAGAGTTTGGAGCATTGCATCACGTTGCTACATGGAGCTGCTCCAACGGATTTGTGCTTCTGTTCTAACTTCTTAATTTCATTTATTTTAGGTTTTATCTTTTTTAGGTTTTTTTAATTTTCTTTTTTTTCTTGTTTCTTTGCATTACCTGTGATGATATACTTTTTATTTTTCAAATTTAATTACGTTGAAGAAGTTAACAACAACGCATTTTCTGCTGGCTCAAGGACGGAACCAGACGCGCACACACAGTGGTCGAAACTCACACGAACACCTCTGCGCAACTCAAGACACACTAGAGATTTGCACTGGGTCAATCGGCTGCCGTTCTTCCATTTTATCATCTATTTGTAGACTCTGATTATAAGTGTACAGATTAAAACTACCCAACTCTTCTAGCCACTATCCCCATGACTCGCACACTCCCCACTATCCGTATGACTTGCTCCACTATCACACTCAGTTTAGTAGACATGATCAGTTAAGTATAGACTAAGTGCTATCTGGCCCGGTCTACGATCACACACAATCCTTCGGGTTCTGCTTTGGGTCCATTAACAAGTCCTTCTCGACCACGGCTGTTCTCCTTCAAGTCCATCTAGACCATGCCTCACGACCATGGTTGTTTCGATCATTGTGCCTTCGACCACGGTGCCTTTGACTGTTTCACCAACAATGGCTTGTCGACCACATCTTCGACCACAACTTCATTGACCACTTCACCTACTACAGCTTGTCAACCAGCATCTCCGGTAGTACCGCTCACATAGACGGTACTACCGATCTTCGAGCACGACCGAGATACTGTAGCATACGAGTACTGACTATCAACCACAATGCTGCTCGACTCACGACTATGACTTCTATGCTACGACTTACGACTACGATCACTGCGCAGTTCGACTTACAACTGTGGCCACTATGCAATTCGACTTATGACTGTGACCACTACGACCAGTCTCTGACTCCGGAGTCTCCGGCTGCTCTCTAACTTCGGATCTTCGACTTACACTCGGCACACGACTACAAAGTACTCAACACACGACTACAAAGTACTCAACACACGACTACTTGACATGCAACTTCTCAGTGCTCAACACATGAGTACTCGACACAACTACACAGTACTCAATACACGAGTACTCAACTACGACTTCACAGTACTCAACATACGAAAATGACCTACAACAAGGTTATTTTCAACATTTTCAGTCTTACGGTGCAAAAAAATCAGAAACGTGGACTTATAAATCCAAATAGGCAATGTGTAGGATCGATTCACACTAAGATAGGCAATCAGAGGGGGGTGAATGATTGCGGAAGCTAAAAATAAATTTTAAGACTCTCTCCTAAACACAAAACCTATTTAAGCCTCGTTTAATAAATCTGGACAGAATAATATACTCTCACTAAAACTGATCCCAATTAAAAACTGTAACTCCGATTTACCTCAAATTTTGACAGAATAAACTAGACAAAATTATTGAACTAACCCAACTGGAAATACATCAATCGGAGGTCTAGAACTTGAGATATAAAATAAACAAGATCGCTGATGCAGAAAGTGACGAGAATAAATTAAGCCCTAATTATGCAACTAAGCAAAAGCCGTACGGAATTAATTAACTAAACTTTTTAGATCACAAACTTGAAAACTTAATGCTAAATAAAAATATAAATCTAATTAGCCTTACCGAATTACCTATTTAATCACCTCACTAATCACGGCTGGCTCAATGCATGCATACGGCCACAATACTTTCCTCACGTCTCGTACGTGTCTCGGCAGGAGCAACTCTACGTCCCGGCCACACGCTTCAAATCTCGCCAGCAGTGAGGAAAGCACACGCGAGACCGAGCGGAAATTTGCTGAGAAAGCACACGCGAGACCGAGCAGAAATTTGCTGCGTGAATCTCAGCCTCTGCGCTCACGTCGACCGACGAGAAGAGACGCAGAACGAGATCAACGAAGACAACCCAAAGCAAGATGAGACGCGCTGCCTTCACGTGAAAAATCAAGGAATCTCTCATCCATGCATGCTGACACGTTTTTTCCGATCAAAACGCGCACACACGCCGCGCCTTTTTTCCTCAATTTTTCTCGTTCGCTCAACACGGCTGTTCGTTCGCCCTTTGCCATGCCGCATGCATATATATATGCACACCCAGCCCAACTCCAACTAGGCCTTAAAATCCTAATCCAACTCCGACTAGGACTTATAATCCTAATCCAACTCCAACTATGACTTAGAATCCTAATCCAACTCCAACTAGGACTTAGAATCCTAATCCAACTCCAACTAGACTTTTGGCCCACTAATTTTCAAGGGACCCGAAACCCTTCTTAACACGGGTTTTCACACTCACGACTTTTCTAACGCATCACGTGTCGAAGCCTCCAGGACAGCACCTCCCGTAGCTTCTCCACGTATCATCCACCTTCGATCTCCATGTGCCCCAAGCATGAGCCCGATCATCTCGTGACCTCCTTGACCGTCTGAACCTCAGATCTCCCCATCCTAGTTCCGGTCCACCTCGTCACCGACCATGATCGCCTCCATGCTCAACCTGCACATGCAAAGACAAAAGAACATTCTTCCGGCACAAGTTCGTCTCAACTTGGCCAACATCAGTCCGCACACACGCAACACAACTCGCATAACACCGCTAAACAAAAACATCAATTATTCATCATAACAAATTAACCATTGTCAATTATTCATCACCAAAATATCCTAAACCTAGTCACATGGTCTAACAATCTCCCCCTTGATGAATACATTGACAACACCACAAAATTGTATGATGAATTAGCTTCAAATAGATATAAGTGAAGAACTGAAGCCGCAAAAACATTCTAAACCATAAGTCTCAAATCTCTCCCCCTCAACACAATAGAGATAATTTTATTCTCACCAAATTCTCTTTAATTTCTCGCAAAGCACACCAAAACTCTCCCCCTTTGGCAATGTAATCATCAAGAAAATTTAAAGAAAGAATAATTCTAAGACGGAGCAATGAAAGTAAAAATCAAGAAGCTTTGTAGATTATCCAAGTCATTGTGCATTTATTTAATAAAGCAACCAAGACATATTTTTGCGTAGAGCTATCTAGATCATATTAAGCCATATATCACATAGCAATGTCAAAACAAATTTTCAATGTGATTAAGCAATTTATATCAATGACAGGCATCTCAACAATGATCAAACCAATTATAGAGAGCACAATGAGATATCACAACGAGAAGTCAAAACCTAAAAGTGAAGCAAATTTTAACTCTAGACGGGCTAGCAGTCTCATGTAACAACTTATTGCTCCACACTCAAATTTTAGGCATGTGGCATGCTTGTAGCATACTTCTTTTCATAATGATATACTTTTCTTCTTCTTCTTCTTCTTTTTTTTTGATGGTGGCATGCTTGAAGCATACTTCTTTTCATTTTGCGCACTTTTTGTGCCTTTTTTTCACCATGGCATGCTTGAAGCATACATCTTTTGAATTTTTTCTTTATATACTCTCTTCTTTTTTTTTAATAACATGCCAAATTGAGTGATCATAAGAATTGGAACATGAAACATGCGAGCCTCATAACCAAGAGTTAAAATAAGACTCACAATCAAGCTAATCCTTTTCGATGGGCATCGCAAAGTAATAACTATAATTAATCTAGTCAAAGTATTCCGGTCATACTTTTAATTCAAATGTAGCAATTTAATTATAAACAGTCCTGATCAAAGCTACACAACATATGAATAGATATGATAAAGATAGCTCTACTACTCAATTGATTTCAATGACTTGGATTTGATGAGTTATTTGATAAGGATAATAAACAAAGTTTCCAAAAAAATTTAAACAACAAGCTCCCCCTCAGAATAATCCCATAAGATGTAATACTCCCAACTCACTTCACAATTGAAGAAAACGAGAAGTATCAAACGATTTCGTGTGCAAATTAACAACTTGAGAATTTAACAAGATGTAAGACAACATCACCTTTTCCACATGGTCTTTCAAAAAGTGAAATCTCTTGCAAACCATCAAAGGAGTGAAGAACCATCAAGTGTTCCAATCAAGCGATGATAAAAAAACCGGAACCCAATTTAGCTCATGTTCTCCATCCTTGTCAGTTGTTCTTACATGACAGGAAACATCGGTCTCATAGTATTGGGGTTAGTAAAATAAGATTTAGGAATCCAGTACTGTGACACACGACGAACAGGAGCAACAAAGCTAGAACCAAAATCACGTGCATGTGGATGATTAGAATGCCGAAAAGAACGTGAATCATTTGAATTAAATCTCAATCTAGCATGTGAAGCAGATTTAAAGCCATCATGAAAGTTCTCAAAAAACATAGCTCTCACATTAGTTCTAGGAACAAAAGACATTGCATGTTTTTGTTTCAAAGCATTCAATCTTTCCTTTCTCTCTTTCTTGACACGTCTAAAACAAAATTCATTCAAGTGACCATCCCTTCCACAGTAGGTGCAATGAAATTTAACATAACCAGAATTCTTTTGAGATGATAAGCTAGCACCTACATTATTATTTGATGAACTTTGCACAAAGCCAGCAGATTTCAACACTGTTTGATTTGGTTCATGTTTCACTTCAATTTTTTCAGGTACAAGAGACTTAATAACCTTAGATGGATTATTCTTGGTATGCTCAACAAAATTAAATCCTAAACCACGATTTTTCACACTTGTTTTTGATTTGTCTAGAATCATATTTAAATTTTTCTTGCCAAAAGAAAATCTCTCTAAAGTGTCTTTCAGGTACTCATTCTCTTTAGCTAGAGTAGGACAAGTTGTGCATTTATTAGATTCATTCACAAGATTTTTAGAAGCACTAGACTGAGCCAATTTTTCTTTTTCAGCAAAATCATTAAGTTGTCTAGTCAAATCTTCTATTTCAATGTTAAGCTTAGGACAATTTGAGCAAGAAGATATCTCATGATAAAGCATCTGTTGAATTGTTTCCTGAGATGAGTTAAGTCTAGCTTTTAATAATTCACATTTAGAACAAGCTTTAGAATGAACATTTGAAATACTTGATTCTAAACATGAAGAAGAGTTAAACTTGAGCTTTCCAATTTCATCATTAGCACATTTCAATTTTTCATCACAAGAGTCATGTGCTAATCTTAATTCATCAAATTTAGCAGTTACATCTCTAAGTTGATCCATGTTTAAAGCATTCAGTGACCTAGCATTCTCTAACTCAGAATGTAAAATTTGACAAGACTCACAAGATTCATCATCAGGAATTAAAACTTTAAGTCTTGCAATTTCAGAATTTAGAGATTCAATCAAAGTATCGTATTTCTTAATCTTTTTATCTTTCTTTTCTAGCAAAGTACCAAGTTTAGCAACAGCTTTAGCTAAATCATCATAAGAAGGTTCTACCTCATTGTAGTTGTCGCTGTCAAGATCATCATTGTCGGTGGAGCTTTTGCTACTTGCCATTAGACACAACCCAGTTAAATCTTTCTTGCCTTTAGGAGTATCATCCTCGCTGTCCGTGTCCACATCACTCAAATTAATTTGCCCAAGAGCGGCAAGAACACGATGCACCACCTTGCGATTCATATAGCCCTTCTTTTTAATCTTCCTTTTTCCTTTCTCCATCTCTTCTTCCTTCTCATTCTCTTCCCTTGCAAATCTTGCTAGAAACTTTGGACATTTGAGACGAATATGATTGAGATCACCACACTCATAGCACCTTTGAGGACCGAAATTTCCTCTCTTTCTTGATCTCACATTTTGCAAAGCTCTTGTGAAGCGTGTAGAGAGGAGTGCCAAATCATCTTCCGGAAGTTGCTCTAGCTGTTCATCGGTTAGTGAAGACAAAGAAGACAAAGCATAGCTAGTAAAAGAATTATCACCATTAGACTTGCTAGATTGTGAAGCTAAAGCAATTGATTTATTACAATTATTTTTTCTAGCAAAAACATCTAATTCATGAGTTTTCAATTTAGAATAAAGGACATCTAATGTAAACGTACTCATGACAATAGATTCTCTAATGGATGTAACCTTCATCTCCCATATAGACATATCTAATGCTCCAAGTAATTGACGTGCATTTTCAGCATCAGTATAAGTAACATTAACAGCACGTAGGTTACTAAGAATTTTATTAAAGCGGGCAAAGAGATCATCTATTGATTCACCAAGTTTCATCTCAAAACGCATGTAATCTTTTTTGTACATATCTTGACGTACCTCTTTAATAGTAGATGAACCCTCATGATAATCACATAGTGCTTTCCATACCTCATATGCGGATTTAAGATGCACAACACGATCAAAATCACTCCTTCCTAGTCCTTGAATTATCAGGTTCCTCGCCTTGCTATTTGCCTCCACTTGTGCCATGTTCATTGCGGTCACATCATCATTCTCGGGCACTTGATAAGGTTTGTAGACCTTCTCCCATATTGCAAATCCTTGAGCTTGAATATATGCCTCCATCTTTGCTTTCCAATACTGAAAATCAACACCATCGAAAACACAAGGTTTTGTGGAATACCTATCCATCGACATGTTTTCTAATCACCGGTTAAGATCAATTAGAAAAATAAACCTGCTCTGATACCACTTGTAAGATCGATTCACACTAAGATAGGCAATCAGAGGGGGGTGAATGATTGCGGAAGCTAAAAATAAATTTTAAGACTCTCTCCTAAACACAAAACCTATTTAAGCCTCGTTTAATAAATCTGGACAGAATAATGTACTCTCACTAAAACTGATCCCAATTAAAAACTGTAACTCCGATTTACCTCAAATTTTGACAGAATAAACTAGACAAAATTATTGAACTAACCCAACTGGAAATACATCAATCGGAGGTCTAGAACTTGAGATATAAAATAAACAAGATCGCTGATGCAGAAAGTGACGAGAATAAATTAAGCCCTAATTATGCAACTAAGCAAAAGCCGTACGGAATTAATTAACTAAACTTTTTAGATCACAAACTTGAAAACTTAATGCTAAATAAAAATATAAATCTAATTAGCCTTACCGAATTACCTATTTAATCACCTCACTAATCACGGCTGGCTCAATGCATGCATACGGCCACAATACTTTCCTCACGTCTCGTACGTGTCTCGGCAGGAGCAACTCTACGTCCCGGCCACACGCTTCAAATCTCGCCAGCAGTGAGGAAAGCACACGCGAGACCGAGCGGAAATTTGCTGAGAAAGCACACGCGAGACCGAGCAGAAATTTGCTGCGTGAATCTCAGCCTCTGCGCGCACGTCGACCGACGAGAAGAGACGCAGAACGAGATCAACGAAGACAACCCAAAGCAAGATGAGACGCGCTGCCTTCACGTGAAAAATCAAGGAATCTCTCATCCATGCATGCTGACACGTTTTTTCCGATCAAAAACGGCGCACGACGCCGCCGCCTTTTTTTCCTCAATTTTTCTGTTCGCTCAACACGGCTGTTCAGTCGCCCTTTGCCATGCCGCCGCATGCATATATATATGCACACCCAGCCCAACTCCAACTAGGCCTTAAAATCCTAATCCAACTCCGACTAGGACTTATAATCCTAATCCAACTCCAACTATGACTTAGAATCCTAATCCAACTCCAACTAGGACTTAGAATCCTAATCCAACTCCAACTAGACTTTTGGCCCACTAATTTTCAAGGGACCCGAAACCCTTCTTAACACGGGTTTTCACACTCACGACTTTTCTAACGCATCACGTGTCGAAGCCTCCAGGACCGCACCTCCCGTAGCTTCTCCACGTATCATCCACCTTCGATCTCCATGCGCCCCAAGCATGAGCCCGATCATCTCGTGACCTCCTTGACCGTCTCGAACCTCGGATCTCCCATCCTAGTTCCGGTCCACCTCGTCACCGACCATGATCGCCTCCATGCTCAACCTGCACATGCAAAGACCAAAGAACATTCTTCCGGCACAAGTTCGTCTCAACTTGGCCAACATCAGTCCGCACACACGCAACACAACTCGCATAACACCGCTAAACAAAAACATCAATTATTCATCATAACAAATTAACCATTGTCAATTATTCATCACCAAAATATCCTAAACCTAGTCACATGGTCTAACACATTGCCTAATTGTTTAGCTAGCTGCACTGTTGCCTTAGCTGGTCTATTATTGATGGAACTGAACCTGACGTATCTGCACAAGAACGCCAAAGTATTCATTCATTCAAGTGCACGGGAATTGAAATGCGCGCAATGTCAATGAGAGATCGAGGAGGTCTTGCATTGTTGTCCCTTTCAATCAAAAGTGATCCTTGTCGATGCCATCAGATCACGTCGAAATGAAATGGTGTATGATCGAGAAGGGCAAGTCAGAGAATGAATAAATTTTTAAAAATTTTCTTCCAAATATCAATAACAGCATATAGTAGAAATACAAATTCATAGATTCATCAAAGCCTAGAGCTACATGAGGCAAAGCTCCAGAAAAGTGCTCCAAAATCGGTCAGATCTCTAACCAAAACTAGTCAAACCACTATCCAAAACTAGTCAGACTAGGTGAACAATAAAATCAGCTCAGTGAACAGTAAAATCAGCATTATTTCAAATCCAAAAATCCATATAACTTTTGATCCGGTGCTCTAAATGACTTAAAACTTGATATGCACCTTTCCTAGGATATCACAAACCAATTCCAATCAACGATCGAGAGAATTGTTACCAAAATTATGACCTTTTTACATTTGAAGGAGGGTTGCACCAAAATCAGGCAAAAAAAAAGGGGAAACCTCAATTTGATATTAGTCATGAGTTCTAAATGATCTAGGTGACATTAGATAGGTTTTCATATATCATAGCAAGGTAAAAACAGCACGATTTCAACCCAAAATATCTACAAGAGCAAAACCCCAAAATCAACTCTTTCTTGAGGAAAACCAAGTAAACTCAAGAATTTTCTCTAGATTATGTCTAGATAGATGAGATCTTATCTCTAGGAGATATATCAATTTCATACACGTCCTTGGCACTAGAAAAAATCAAGAGGAGATAAATCTAAACGAGAAAACCAAGCAAATCAAAACACAAAAGGGGTCCATGACACAACTCACTTAGCAAACTTTAGATATTTATTTCACTTGAAGAGATGTTTTATATCCAATCCCTCTGGATAGCAAAGCTCTAAGCCTAGAAAACACATACAAGACTCTAACACAAGGAAACCCTAATCTTGGAGTCTGATATGACCCAACTCAACAAAAGGCTTATATAGTAGAGGCTACCACCTCACACCAAACTAGCCACTTCTTAGTGGATCACACCATTACATATGGGGAAACTCGGTAACCCACACACAAATGAGTTTTACATTACACAAACTTACACGTTTTTCAAAACATGACTTTCCAAAGGCTCTACAAGCTCGATAACATATTTCATTCACAAAGACATGACTTAAACTACTTAGACCATCGCCGTAGTTTAGCAAACCACCAATCCACCTAGTTTCAGACAATTTCCTCAATTAACACCTATCGGTCTTCACAATGATGTGAGACCTATGACTTGTTACCAAGAGTGTCATGACTAACCCATGCATGGAAACCCCATGACTAACACTTGCACGGCTCCCATTATGACTAACAACACCAAAACAACTCCTCTCAGAACACCTCAACAGGGCTGGCCTTATCACGGGCACCAAGTTGATTAGAACACTTGAAACAAGCTAGTTGGACCACCACCAAACTGGTCAGACTCCACCGATCAAACCACCGCCCTAGGTCGGTCTAACCGCAACCTCCCAGCAATCAGACCGCCTGCCTAGGCCGATCTGACTGGTGTTTCTAGAAAAGCACAGGCCAAACTTCAAGTTCACAAAAGTCAAACTGAAACAGCAAAAACAAGGCATGAGCAATGTCAAATACTCATCACTCTCATGGGGGTGCCACTATATAGTCTTACAATCTCCCCCTTGATGAGTAATTTGACAAATTCCCAAAAGATAGGAATTTGAATTTGAATTTTGGACATTTAAAGCAAACAAGTTGCAAGAGCCACTAGTGGGCCAGACTTATGAGAAAGAAGGAACATGACCACAGTGGCAAGATGTGGAACGGTGCTAAGACCAAGAAAGAGTAAGTTTTCACCAAAAGCTCCATTTACACCTAAATCACCTCAAATAGTACAATCTTGCTCATGGCCCAAATAAAAGAATAATTATTTATCATGACCATTGTCATATCATGATAAGACACCAAAAGAGCAAGCAAAAGCACATCCAATACCACTTGCAAACAAAAGATCAATTTTGACTCAAAATGAATTTTTCTCACATAAAAGCTCATTTTTCTCTAATGCAACCTCACAAAGTTCATTCTCCTCCTTTTTCACCTTTCTAAGCATTATCCCTTTTAAAGTTCATTATCATCAAAATCACCCTATTTAGACTAATACCAAAAATTGCCTTAAACTTTATCCCCTTTTGGCAAAATAGTCATCAAGGGTCAAGAAAGCAATACAAGCTCACAAATACTCATTCAAAGAGAATGTATACATGAATAGAAATGCACAACCTAAAAGTGCTTTGAAAATTGTTCAAAGTAAGGTTAAAGATAAAAGGATACCTGTCAGGACCCGAATCTATAAATCCGAATCCTATGTGTATTCTAAACTATCCCAAAATCAGTAGCTAGTTCACATAATATCAACATTGATGAAATCATATCCATACAATAAATAGCTAAGAATAAGCCAAATTTTATTAAATAGAACAATAGATCTTATGTTCAAGATTTTACAACTATTGCCACGCAGGGCTTAACGACAAAAAATAAACTTGCAGCGAAAGAAACTCTTGTTGTAACCATCCGACATGCCCATAGGCAATTGAGTGGAGAGCGCACCCTAGTTCGCATAGTCCTCGAAGTATTCCTCCTCATAGAACTTGGTGTTCCCCGGGTCTTCTTCGATGGTTGATCAACAAATGGCGTAAAGTTGTGAGTACATAAGGTACTCAACAAGTCGTAGGGAAATGTGCAAATAGTATTCATGCAAGGCATGAATAAGAGTAGCTTTATGGCTACTTTGCAGAAAGTAGTATTGACAGTAAATACAATAAATAGATTGAAAAGCATAATTGAAGAGATTACATACACAAGTAAACGAGTACTTTGGAATAATTAGTGAACTACCTATTCACTTCCTAACTATTCCACCAACAACAATTTCTTTTTAGATAAAAGCTATCTCCTGAGTGAAATCACCAGACATTATCCATGACTGGGGACATGGCTATTCGGATAGTTTTTAACACTTTGCAGAGGTTGTACAGCTTGACCCACAAGAGATAATCAATTGATAATATCGGCCAAGATAGGCTTCTGAAGACATGCGACTAAATGATTATCACAAGGCTTTTACAAAGCTTTGTTTTGACCCAGTTCTGCTCGCTAAGGTTTCACCTACATCGGCCCCCTCTTACGCCTAGTGTGAATGTCCAATCCAAAGTTCATACTTCAACCCAAATAGAACTAAATCAAAAAAAACATTACTAATTAATCAACTAAGTCCATTCCATACTAGACATGTGGATGTACGATAGGGCCCAGCTCAATGGCACACAATATTAAGTCCTAAGTGACTACTCAAGAGAAACAATCTCATCCAAAATATGCTACTCGCACCCCTTTATTGCACGATCATTCGCGTGAGTTTGAAGTTAATTTTGTTTAACTAGGCTCAATGGCATCCCCTGTCATGACACAACAAATTTTATTAACAGTGGCTACCCACCACAATTCCATATATGGTTTAGTCAAATTTTTATGATAAACATGGTGAAGGAACCCATCACACAACTAAAGCATGACTAAGCATAACTTCGATTCCCATGTTGATATTAAAATATGTCCAACTAAAATCATCCATCCTATGGTGTTCAAGAATATATGTCATTCACAATTATTCAAGGTGGCATACTATCAAGTAAGTATTTAACTAGTCCCGGAAACATTTAATATAAAACTAGCAATGCATGTTAATTTAAAACAATATAATTTTATGAAATGGGTTCAATATAGTCAAAGGTCTATGACTTGACTTCGTTGAAGCTGGAGTTTAACGCTTCCTGTTGGTCCAAGATGGCGTTGACGACGTCAGATTCTACATGCGCGAATCGAGCAAAACAAACAAATAAATAAATCACAAAATACAAAATATATATATATATTGGATGGAATTTTATGATTTTGTATGTATTTAGAAATTTGAACGGGTTCAAACGGGGCTAGGATGAAGAATACGAGCTTCTGGAAGTGGTTTTTTGCCCGTGTCGTAGACTGCAAAGGTCGAACAAAGGCTGAAGTGGTCAAAAGTCAGAGGTCAAAGCAACAAAGGACGGTTAGAAGCTGGAACTATCACAAATCGAAAGTCTGAACTGGTCGAAGAATACAAGAACTGGTCGAAGCTACGAAATGATAGAATCTTGGTGGTTGAAACCTAGTGGTCGAAGGTTGGCGGTCGAAAAGCTTATAGTGGTTGGATATTTCTAGTGGTCAGAAGGTATATGTGGTCGGAGGCTTCAGAGTGATCGGAACCTATGGCAATCGACATTGAGTCACCAAACATCAATGTATGCCAGCAAGCACCCACCACCATACCAATGCTAAGTCTAAACCAAGTTTCATATTTTGTTTGGAACTAATTTCATAAACATTCTTGACCCACAAAGTCAAGAATACACTTCAAAAGTTTATCATTTTATATGAAAGATTATCCCAACCCATAATTATTCTAAGCATGGCTAAGCATTTCTACCAAATTTCTAGTTAATACTAATGTAATAACTAGGTTTTATCTAGGATTGATAAGGTATAATGGCATTCAATGTCAAATTTGGCTGTCCAAAGAATTTAGGCATAACAAGAGTTTAAAGCTGAATTTAAACTAGGCTTGAATACGCATGCATAATAATTTAAAAACAACATAAATAATTTAAAATATTGGGGTCAACATGGTCAAGATTGTAACTTGCCTTGCTCGAAGTCCTGGTGCGCGTCGCCGAAGTCGTTCTCTCCGAAGTTTAAAAAGAAGAAAAAGAAAAAGAGTGATTTTTTAGAATTATTTTTGTACTGAAAAAGATGTTTATGACGTCAGCAGGGATTTAGAATTTCGGCTGAAATATTTTTATAAAGGAAAAGGGCTTTTATGATGCAATGTTGACATCAACAAATTTTGAATTTTAAAAATTTTGACTGGTGGGCCCGATCTACCATGGACCCTGGGCCGAGGTGGTGCCCCTAGCTGGTGTGGCACCACGCGGCGCCCACGTGGTGGCCACGTCAGCTCAGGGGCGCTGATGTGGCCGGCCGAAGCAGCGGCGCACATAGGCGGCACGCTCGCTGGACCGCTGGCCTTCGCGCGACGGCCGCGAGGCGCGGAGGAGGGCGGCGGTGGCGGTTCGGACCTTACCGGCGCCGGTATTGGGGAGGGGCCGGAGGCGGGCGGCAGCGGCGGTGGCGCTCGGTGCGGTGGCGAGGGGGAGGGCGGGAGCTCCAACCGAGAAGGGGAGGAGGGAGCTCGGGGAGGGCAGTGCAGAATGGGGCTACCGGGGGAGGTTTTTATAGGGGAGGGCAGCGGCGGGGCTCGCTGGAGAACCCGGGAAGGAACCGGCTTGGGTGGTGGGAACGCGGGCGGGGGCGATGGGGGCGGTGGCGAGGTGGGGAGCCCGAGGCGGCACCTTGGGAGGCGAGGCTAGCTGGGAAAACAAGGTTTCGGCGGGCGGTAATGGCGGCAGCGGCAGGGAAGAGAGAGGGAGGCGGAGGAAGAAGAAGGGGGAGGTAGGGGATGAAGATGACGGGTGGGCCCCGCGCGTCAATGAGACAAAGAGGGAAGAGGAAGGGTGGGTGAACGGATTTGCAACACGTGGCAGGGGTGGGGAGATCTCGGCCATTGGAAGGTTAAGTGATGGTGAATAGCTCAGATTAGATCAAGGGTATGATGGATTTAATCCGGGCGTGACACATGTCAGCTCGAGATTAATCCGATTAAAATTTTGATTTAATTTTTCAGAAATGATAGAAAACTTTATAAATACTTAGAAAATAGTAAATAATGTCTAAAATTCTAGAACATTCTTGGAGCTATTTTAAACTTAGGAAAAATATTTTTAGTTAAAATTTGGCATTTAACAATTTTATAAAATACCTTTTGGCTTTTACAATTGATTTTTAATTCCAGCAAATTATCAAAAATTCTATAAAATTTAGGGGAGCTTGGGAAAAGCAAAATAAACTCTTTTTGGCTTTAATAAAATATTTAAAATATATTTTCTAGCTCTAGGCTTTGAAATAAACTCCAGATAACTCCAAGTCAATTCTAGAAAATCACAGAAAATCCAAATAAAAGGCAAATAAAATAGTATTTTACAAAAATTCAAAATACCCTTTTATTTAATAATAATTTTATGTTTTTAGTTAAATTAATTTTAACAAAAGCTTTTTTAAGCTAAAAACAGGCAAAATAAAATCTTCAAAGTTTAAGCAACCAAAGAACACTTATTTTTATTTTTAAATTAAATTAATTTTATTTTTTTACTGAGAATTTTGAAATAACAGCTGGGTTGTTACATTTGACAAGCTTCGCTTTGTTATTCGAATAACATCCTATGTGCAACCATATTAATGTGTCACTTGCAAGATAACTATGGTGCATAGATGAGGTCAATAAGTCAGAGTAGGACAATCTGATTATCCAAATATCACCTAACATGTAATAATGTTGTTCAGGTTCTTGGAATTCGGACCCTAACCAGTTTTGTTGGGAACAGGCCCAAAACCAAAACCAGGTAGGTCTTTAGGATGCATGACTCACATGGCAGCAGAGAGTTTTAACTGAAAATGGTTACTAGCAGGTAACTAGCTGGAGTTGGACGATGCTTGACCGACTTTAAAGTTAAGGTCATTCTTTCAGTTGTGGTTTATAGTTTTTTAATTCTGACTGTTCCTATAAGAGTACGAAAAGAGAAAGTCACGTGTGATTTTGGTTGATATAGATAAAGTCAGTATAGTATCTATTATAATCGACTTGTAAATCCAATCTTAAAAGAATACTCTATTTAAAAATTAGTTAAGTCAGAAGCAAAAAAAGAACTAGGCCAAACTCTTGAGAATAGGAACATGTTTTTATCTCTATTGTTATCGATTCCTCGTCTCTTCCCTAGCTAATGTATTAGTAAAATTTGGAAATTACCCTGAACGAGCTGGCTTTAGGATGAGAGGTCTAGGTTGGTATGCGTAGTTATTGGTGGTTCTCTATAGTGATCGTGTTGTCGTCCGTCCATGTGTTGTGTCGTACCGCAAATCTGCAATTTTGCAAAAGACATCTGACTGGTAATTTGAGAAGTTGTTGGGCCTGGTAGCATCACCCATTTTATCAAACATCAGACAAAAAAAGAACACCCAGGCTTTATTGTGTATTGGGTCAAGATCCTTTTGAAAACTAGGTCAATACTCCAAACGACTTCTCAAGCTTAAACCATATGTATTGTCCGCAGACGTTTTCGCTGTCTGCTGCTGTCTCGAAAAGTACGAACAAAAATCATCAGCTGCTGCCCAAAAAACGACAACTAATGTGAGTGCATGCATGCACTAGGTGTATTCATACTGCCCAACTTTGATACCACATGTAAAGGCTTGATTTTGTACATCTCTTATACAAAGAAAAAAAACACCTACACACCTCTTTTGCTCATATACTTGGTGCTAGGGTGGAGCTTAACCAAGTGCCATGGCGCAACCAGGTGGATGGCATATATCGAGTCCAATGACAGCCGCTCAATGTGTTTATTTAATATAATTTTTCTTGTCAATAGCAAAGCACGGGCATTGAATTTGTGTCTGAAAAACAGCGGCTCACTTAAAAAAAATGGAAAGAACCGACATACTTCAAATACAACAAATGTCACCTAAAGTTTCAAAACTAATCTCAGAAATGGAATCAAAATGCCATAATAAATGGATAGTAAAAGAAAAGAGATTTTGTTCGTGTTTTGTTAATCTTCAGCACTACTTTTATTTTCATGTTCCTTCATCATTCCGGCGCCCTTACTGATTGTTCAACATAAAATCTTCGAGTCAAAGAGTCCCAGTCTGTCAGGCACCAAACAACAGTATGATTTACCAGCTTCACTGTCTGCCGCCAGAATTGAATGGGTGGGTGGCAGCCCTGTTCTGTATATATGTGCTAAAGAAGTAGGGCAGGCCAGTCGACCGGCCAACTACTTTTCAAGGTTTTCCTCGGCTGTTAGCTACATACTATGCTTAATTTCCTCCCAGAAAATTTTCCCTTCTCTCCCCTTGCACCAATATCTGCAGATATCAGTCATGGATGATAACTAACCCCAAGGTTGCCATACAAAAGATTACTGGCTCGCCCCACTCAATCCATGAAATCTTAGAGAATATCTTGGACAGAGCTTTTGATGACAAAGTAGACGAAACTTATAAGCGCTTAAATCTTGATCCAACGGACGGGCTGAAATTTCTGGCATTGGGGGGCTTATAACATTCATGAGCTGGCAAAGGAACCTGCATCATGAGATCAATTATCATATTGTCAATGAAATCCTTCAAGTCGTTTCCTTTCAGGCTTCAATAGTCCGAAAGACAATGAACAACCTGCATCATGAGATCAATTATCAAAGGCAGGCCTTAGACCACTCCAGGTAAACTAAGAAACTAAGTGAGTCATTGACCAAAGATGGATATAATAAGAACTTTTGATGGACTGCTTGAGGGCCTTCTTGTGATCTGTGCTAATTGACAATATCAAATTGCTCCAACAGGTCAGATTGTGATCATTTGCAACTTCTTGCTGCTGAACAAGCTCAGAAGATAATCAAACATGTGTTAGTCGCTGGACTCTTGCTCTTGGTGATAGCAAGATCCTTACTCTCATGGAGAGGATGACACTAGGAGATGGGGCAAGTTTTCTTGTTTATTACTCACACAATGTCATGCCAACCTGAGGGGTTGGAGATACATATTTATAGGCTGAGAACCAGCCAAGCATATGCTAAGATGCTATCCTAGATGCTATCCTAAAGCGGTCAATATGCTGTCCTAAAGCAGATGCTGTCCTAAAAGTAGATGCTGTCCTAAAAGCTAAAAGCAGATGCTGTCCTAAAAGCAGATGCTGTCCTAAAGCAAAAGCAGATGCTGTCCTAAAAGCAGATGCTGTCCTAAAGGAGTCAAAAAACAAAAACTACCACAGCCCCACAAAGACCACAGTACAGGGACTTATTCATCATTCTCCCCCTAAGTCTTGTGCGTCGTCTTGTGGGAGGGTTGAACCATTCGATCTTGGAGCGAGCTCAAGGAACTTGATCCTTCCAAGAGGCTTGGTGAGCAGATCCGCAAGCGATCCGTGGTGTTGATGTAGCTTGCCTTGATGCTTCCTTCATCCAGCGGTCTCGGATGAAATGGTACTTCACCGGATGTGCTTGCTCGCTCATGAAAAACGGGTTCTTTGCGTGGCTAGAGCGGACTTGCTGTCCACCCCGAGCTCCACCGCCGATGTCCTGCCGAGAGATCACCAAGCGATCGAGCGAGCGAGCGCTGAGTCGAAGCGGTGGAAGTCGCTATGTACTCGGCCTCACACCTGGACAGGCCACCACCGCCGCTTGATCGATCGCGATGAAGCGAGACACTTGCCGAGGAAGAAGAGAATCCCGCTTGTGCTCTTGCTTTGGTGTCGATGTCGCCGCGTGGTCGCTGTCGCGTGCACCGACGGTGTGCGCGCCGGGACACCTCGGGTAATGGAGGTCGTGGTCAAGAGTCCCGCAATGTAGCGGACGATCCTCTTCACACCTGCGATGCTCGTCGTCGGTCGTTGCATGAACCGACTAACGAGCCGACGGAGAATGCCAAGTCCGGCCGTGTGTGGGCGAGGTAGCGAAGGCTCCCACAAGACGCCGGTCTGCGTAGCGTCCACCTCCTCCGTCGCATCGTCGCGGCTCGGCTTCAGCCTCTCCTCCATCGGAGTGAGAGCTGGGTTGCGATCGGTGAGCCCACTAGCTCAACGACGCGCTTGGCGAGGCGATCCGTCGGCGTGATCCGGAATCATCCCGTGCACCTCGATCCCTAAGTAGAAGGAGAGGGCCCTGTGTCACTCATCCGGAAGGTGGCCTTCATCTCTTCCTTGAATGCCGCCACCTCGCATCCTTGGTGCCGGTGATCACCAAGTCGTCGACGAGACACCCACCGCCAGGCATTTTCTCCACCGCCCGCGGTAGATGGCCGCCTCGTGCGGACTTTGCTCAAGCCCATCCCTTTCGGGCGTGGAATCCAACTTGGCGTTCCACGCCCTCGGTTCGCCGCAAGCCATAGAGGGCCTTGCGCAGCGAGCACCTGCCCTCCTTGCCGGGATCGCAAATCCCGGCGGCCGATGCACGTAGACCTCCTCCTTCAAGTCGCCGTTAAGAAATGCCGACTTGACATCCATGTGATGAACACGCCGACCTTCTGGGCAGCTAGCGCAGGAGGAGTCGACGGACTCCATCCGTGCGACGGTGCAAAGCGTCATCGGTCGACCCCCTCCGCCGCGACGGCCTCGTGCCACCAAGCGAGCCTTGTGCTTGACGATGGCGCCGGCTTCATCCCGCTTCGCTTGAACACCCACTTAAGGGTGATCACGCGGTGGCCGGCGAGAAGATCCGCCGGCTCCACGTCGGTTCCGCTCGGCGGCGTCCATCTCTCGCTTCATCGCGACACGCCACGCCGCGTCTCCTCCGCCTCAGCGGCGAGCGGGCTCGCCGTCGTCGCATGCCAAGTGCGCTCCGCCTCGCGATCGCGCGCGCGCGATCGAGGGACGGGCAGCTCGCCGAGGATGTTGTCCACGATGCGATAGCGCGAGGCTCGTCGTCGTGGTAGGCGTCGACGGTCTCGTCGTGGGACGCGAGTAGCGAACTCCATGCGCCGCTCATCGTGGATCAAGCTGTTGGGGCCGATTCGGTGGTGTGGCCGCGGTGCGGGAGAGTGGGGCGTGGCGTGCCGAAGGTGGTGGAGCACTCGCCGAGCGGTGGCGAGCAAGGTGTCGAGGTGGACGAGCTCGGTGAAGACGAGCCGCTAGCTCCCGGCTCTCGAAGTGGGCGAGTCGACAACAAAGTCCCCGAGTCGGTCGAACCGCCGCCCACCGCCTTGTCCACGTCGGCCCGCCTTCGTCGAACACAACGCCACGCGAGATGCGGACTCGTGTGTCGTGGTCGAGGATGCGGTAGGCCTTCGAGCCCTCGCGTGGCCGATGAACACTCCCGAGTGCTCTCGCCGTCGAGCTTACCGATGTGGCCAAGCTCCTTGGCGAGCGTGAGGAGCCAAGACCCGCAAGTGGGAGACCGCCGGCTTGCGCCCATGCCAGGCCTCGTACGGCGTCCTGCCGTCGAGCGCCTTGGTAGGCGAGCGGTTGAGGATGTAGACGGCAGTCACCACCGCCTCTCCCCAGAAGACAACCGGCATCCCCCTCTACTTGAGGAGGGCCCGAGCCATCCCCACAACCGTCTGGTTGCGCCGCTCGACGACGCCGTTCTGCTGCGGGCTGTAAGGCGCGGAGTAGTGGCGCTGAATGCCCTCATCAGCGCAGTACGACGCGAATTCAGCCGCCGTGAATTCGCCGCCGTTGTCTGTGCGCAGCACGGGCAGCTTGCGGCCGCACTCCGCCTCCGCAGCAGCCTGCGTGCGCCTGATGGCGTCCGCAGCCTCTCCCTTGCTGCCGAGGACCATCACCCACATGTAGCGGGAGAGGTCGTCGACGAGCAGCAGGAAGTAGCGTCGTCCTCCGGTGTGGCGGTGTCACCGGGCCACACAAGTCCCGTGCACGAGCTCGAGCCTCTCCTTGGCTCGGAAACTCACTGCTGGGAAAGGAGTCGCCTGCGCCGTCAACACGCAGACGTCGCAGAGCTGCTCCACATGGTCAAGGCACGGCAGCCTCGCACCATTTCCGTGGCACCGAGCCGCCGGGGCCTCGGGTGAAGGTGCCCAAAGCGCTCGTGCATCGCCACGCCTCGTCGTCCGACGAGCTGCGAGACGAGGGGTTGTGCCACCGCACGTGAAGAGTGTAGAGTCGATTTGCGCCTCTGGTTACCTTGGCAAGGAGGCGGCGTCGAAGATCCCAAATCGCAGCACCGTG
The DNA here is from genome assembly GCA_036346575.1 of Dendrocalamus sinicus. Lineage (NCBI taxonomy): Eukaryota > Viridiplantae > Streptophyta > Magnoliopsida > Poales > Poaceae > Dendrocalamus > Dendrocalamus sinicus. Next base: position 38,074,034 of record CM070643.1, on the reverse strand, counting down.
CTCGATCTCGACACGCGAGCCGTTCTCATCCGGTGTCCCAAGCCGATGATGGAGTTCGCAGATCGGGGATGTAGTAGACGCCGGTGAGCGGCGGTGCTCGCCGATCTTGGCGGCGAAGACGACAGAGCCGACGCCCTTGATCTTCACGGCGGGCGTCGCGAATTTGACGGTGCCTCGAACGCTGAGTCGAGCTCGGAGAAGAACTCCCGCCGCCGGTCATGTGGTGGGTGGCGCGGTGTCGAGGCACCACCGTCGGTCTTGTCATTGCCGGAACCGTCGCCGAGGAGGCGTGTGCTTTTGGCTCGTCAAGGTGGAGGAGAGCCCGCTGCGGCGGTACGGCTGGAGGTAGTTCGATGCTCGCATGAGCAATGAACAGACCGATCGCTCCTCCTCGCTTGCGCGACATGGGCTCGGCGCGTCGTGGTCGTCGACACTCCTTGGCCCAATGACCAAGCTTGCGCGATTGTGGCAAGAGTCGTCTCGTCTTCGGCTTTGCTTGCCAAAGATCGCCGCCTGGCGCCTTTGCGCGCTTGCGCGCTTGCCACTCTTGCGGCGTCGTCGTGGAAGAAGGCTCCCTTCTTCTTGTCACCTTGGCGGCATCCCACCGCTCCCGAGTGAGGAGGAGCTTCCGCCAATGGTGACGGGTCCCGAGGGGCGCTGTGGCTCATCGATGTCGGCGACCTTGAGGCGACCCAACACCTCCTCGATGGTCATCGTGGAGAGGTCCAGCAGAGACCCGATCGGCGAGCCATCCGCTTGTACTTCGGGGACGCAGCGGAAGAGCTTCTCCACGCTCTCTCCTCGCCGTAGGTGTCGTCCCGAACGCACCAACTTCGCAGCGAGTGTTGAGACGAGAGCAAAGTCATCAACGTCTTCACCGGCTTGAAGGCGAGTTCTCCCACTCCGCGCGTAGTGCTCGCAATGTAGACTTGCGCGCGCGCCGCCGCCGCGCGCGTCTTTGCAGCGATGGCGTCCCAAGCCTCTTTGGCGATCCGCTTGTTGGTAGCGAAGCGCATCTCGGCGGATCTGCGGCGATGAGAGCATCCAGCGCCGTCGATCCCGGTCGTAGTCGGCGTCGCCGCATCGGATCGCATCCCACATATGCCGCACTGGAGCTTTACCTCATCACCGCAGCCCACTCGACATAGTTGGTCTTGGTGAGGGTAGGCCACCGCCGCCGGGCCGACGCCCCCGACGCATACCGGTACTCGTGGTGACCATGGTACCGAACCGGGAGAGAGCGCGTCGCTGTGAAGGCGCGCTCTCCGTCGACCCGTCACGCCGTCGCCGTGCACACCTCCTCCGTGAGCGCCACCGCCGTGTCGCCTCCTTCAGAGCGCCGCCGCGCGTCCGCGCTGTGCAGGCTGCCGCGCTGCGTGGGCGTCGCGCGGCTGCCCATTGCGTCGTTCGCCCTTCGCCGCCTCCTCTCCAGCGGTGAGGTCGCGTCGGCGCTGTCATCAACGAGCCGGAGCTGCTGCTGCTGCCGCGCAGAGCCTTGACCTCTCTGCTGCGCGCGCCGCTGCATCCGCCGCCGCCCTTGCTTCCACCTCCGCTCGCTGCTGCCGCTCGCCGCCGCCAACCTTGACGCCCTTTCCGCCACCGCAGCGGTCTGCCGCGCGCTGCTCATGCTGCTCTGCCGCAACGAAGCTCGGCCGTCTGCGACGCCGCATGCTCGAGGCGGCCGAAGGCGAGGCGCCTGCGGACATGGCGTGCTCTTGGGGCTGTTGCGTGGAGAGAGGGCTGCCCGACGAGCCGCTGCCGTCTCGGAGAGGAGTGGCGGGGACGGCCGAGCCGCTGCTTTGCACGGGTGGGCTGCTGTGAGGCGGAGAAGGGGATGAGCAGGAGATGCTCGAGCTACAGGATACTAAGGCTCGATACCACTTGTTAGTCGCTGGACTCTTGCTCTTGGTGATAGCAAGATCCTTACTCTCATGGAGAGGATGACACTAGGAGATGGGGCAAGTTTTCTTGTTTATTGCTCACACAATGCCATGCCAACCTGAGGGGTTGGAGATACATATTTATAGGCTGAGAACCAGCCAAGCATATGCTAAGATGCTATCCTAGATGCTGTCCTAAAGCGGTCAATATGCTGTCCTAAAGCAGATGCTGTCCTAAAAGCAGATGCTGTCCTAAAAGCTAAAAGCAGATGCTGTCCTAAAAGCAGATGCTGTCCTAAAGCAAAAGCGATCTTTGTCCTAAGCAGATGCTGTCCTAAAGGAGTCAAAAAACAAAAACTACCACAGCCCCACAAAGACCACAGTACAGGGACTTATTCATCAACATGAGTTGCATAGAAAAGATTTGGAAGAAAGAGTAAGCTTCTGTCATGTGCAGCAGATCAAGCTATCCAATCTATATACGGATAAGAGTATATCTTATTTTATTAAGCAAGAAGAAGAAAGAAACAAGAGCACATCCCCGTCTATATCTATCTTCCTCCTCTAAAGTCTCTCCCCAATCAAGCCATCACCGTCCAACTATCCTCCTGACGGTGTTTACCCTGTAATGATCTAAGAATTATTACATTTGGTATCAGAGTCAACACCATTGCTTCTGATGCCAAGTGTCCATTTGCTAAGGCCCTTGACCTTGGCTACAAGATTGAACGCATGCCGAAAAAGATGATAACAGCAGAGGAGAACAAGGCACAAGCAGTTGTTGCTGTGCGATGTGCGTCGGCACCACCTCCGCTGCTATCGACAATGCTTCTCTCAACCTCGTTGCATGTGGTCACGCTAATGGCGTCCTCGCCAAGAAAGAAGAAGACCTTGCTTAATAAAATGAGATACGTTCCTATCCTTATATAGATTGGATGGCTTGATCCTAAAAAACTTATCTCTAATATTGTGGAAATAGATTATCCTAACCAATCTAATCTTATCTATAAGAAAACTAATCCAACCAAATCGGATAAACTAATCCAACCAAATCGGTGGCTGTGCGTGAACACTAATCGCTGCACATCACAATTTCCTAGTTCACAGTGTATAACCAAATTTATTTATTTACGTAGTTTCTTTTATCTGTTAGCCAGGTAATTGAGAAGGACCTAAAGTTTCTTTTTCAATGCCTAAGATGGAACAGCTTACTGTAGGGATAAACGAAGTGGAACACAGGAGGCTATAAGATGGAGCGAAGCATGTGAGTTGGAGGTAGAAGCTGGGAAAGCTGCCATCAGAGAACTCAACCAGGAGGTAATCCAACAGAAATAACTTTGACCTATGCTTCCTCAAGATGATCATCATCTTGATGTCATGACTCATGATGTGTGCTTCTCAGACTGACAAATGACAATTGAACACAACTACGTTTGAGAATTGATATAATGTTTCTTCAAAGTGCTACACAAAATTTTCAAGGGATAAACATGTTCAACTTTGATAAAATATAGAAAAACCATAAGTTTTAATCCTTGAGTTCGCAGTTGTGAGTTAGTAATCTTGTTTAGTCCGGATTCAAGTCCGAGTACAGCTAGGAATGCTTGCAGTATACGAATAAATATAAGAGTCCGAGTCAGTTTGTTGGTGTCCGTTTGCTAGTCTGTAACCAATCTTTAAAAGGCTATGTAGAGTCATATAAAGGAGGTAGAGAGAAAACAATGTAACGTGAAGAGAGGCGATCAGATGTGATCGAGAGGGGAGAGAAATAAAGAAAAAATGGAGTGCTTTTGTGCCTCAGAATATCAACTTGTACTCTCGGCTTGTTTTCGTGTTGTCGTTGCCATATTCGAAGACCAGAGGAGACACAAGTACCAGGGGAAACTTGAGTACTCGGAAGATTACGAGTAACTAGAGTACTCGAAGATCACGAGTACTGTAGCACTCGTGACTTACAAGTACCATAGCGAAGAAGTCGACATGTTCAAGTGTCAACCAGTCAAAGCTCACGAGCGCAGAGCTGTCGAAGTTTGACTACGTGCTATCCGATCGAAGTTCGAGCACGTGCTAAGCAGTCATAAACAACATACGAGTTATGAGCGGTCGTAAACATACGGGTGCTGAGTGCTCGTATCCAACAGCAGTCACACCAATAGGGAAAAAACATTTCTGATGATACCTTTAATAATGCATATCAAAAGTATATTATCATTCTCTTTTTTAAAAAAATATAATTCTCATTTATCAGAGGATTTATACATGTTCTAATGAGGTACCTTTTTAGGTAACTTTGCTCAGAGAGGAACTGGGAAGGGTAAAAGCAGACTTGGAGGCTGCAAACAGTAAGCTACAGCTAAAAGAGAAATTATCGGCCAGCGCAATGACAGCACAAGCTGCTGCAGATGTATGCCTCAAGCTTGCTGACAGTAGATCTGCTGGGCTACAACAGAGGATAGAATAGTAGACAAGGCAGATAGAGCAAGAAGATGCACATGGAAGAAAGGAGCAAGAGATACGTCTGCTGGCCTTGGCAGCGACTTCGGGTCATACCAGGATCCTCTCGTGCTAGGACATAGCTTGTTGATCAGAACGGTAGATTGCTACCTGGGACAGAAGCACTACTGCAAATAAGGATCTGATTAATTTCTTGTGATTTCCCTATACTACAGACATTCCTCCCTGGCTCCCTATGTTTCATATGTATGCGCACATCTAAGGTGTTCTGTAGTAAGTTCTATGTAGTCATCTGGATAACTCATCCAGGTTCCAGCTCTTTTGCATGTGAATATTTCAGATAACAACCAAATATACACTAATGAAACAGTGTGAAAGAAAATGGAAATGTTAGGCACCTTATGAAATGGCCAACAAAAGAAAATATTCAAGGGAATGAAAATGGAAATGTTAGGCACCTTATGAAATGGCTAACAAAAAGAAAACATTCAACGGAATACTCTCTAAGTATGTATTATTCGATACTTACAGGGTTTGCTCTGTGCAATGCAGCAGCACGGGCTCATTCATCAATCTGAACATAAGAAACCTTGCATTCCTAGCCATAGAAACGTCATCTGCTACATATACTCACTCCTCTTGGTCCTCTTCCATCCTCCGCACCCCAGCTGCAGCACTCCTGCACCAAGATGGCGCAGAAACTACCAGCATGTAGGACCATCATTCATTTCTGCATGGGTTTCCCTGGAAGGAAAATAAATAAAGAAAGACAGAAAACCAAAATATTGTTTATTTTCCATTCCAAAAAAGAAACAAACCCCTGTGCCACAGTTTATCACAAGGAAGGAGCATGATGGTATCACATGACGCATAAATTTGAACATTCAGAATGAAGGTTTAACCGAACTGTATTGGCTGCACCTTTGAACAGACATTCTTGAGAAATGAGGATGCATAAATTTTTCTATACAATAAGGTAACATATAAACCAATTTAGTAGCTGAAATAAAATTCTAAAGGATATATAGTACAAGTAATTCCAACAGGGAGTTGGCATAGGTGGAGTAGAAATTTCAGAGAATCAAATGGAGTTCACAGGCTATTCAATCTCGGAAGAACACATTGAAACATCTCAAATTGAATCGTCGATAAGCATCACCAATATCCAGCACAGCTATCCCCTTACATTTAGCAATTACACATTACAGGATATAATAAACCCATGGTAATTGAATCAGTCCAGGAGCTTGTAAAAACTTCGATCAAAACATGCAGACATGACTATGAACATTCAGATGGTTCATGCGTACAACTAGTCACTTAGCCTTTTTCCCTAATGGCATTGCAGTAACCAAAGGCAACGTCCTCTTCTTGTTAAAGGCACCGGTTCTGCTTTCAGGCTCAGAGCTATCATCATCGCTAGCCTCATTCACCTCCTGAGCAGTTTTATTCTCCTCCTCCATAGACTTTCTCTTTTGTGCGTTCACCTTCCCCAGCAACCTCCTCTCAACCGGATCAGTGGGGGCCATGCGTTTTACATTAAGTGCCACTTTAGCACCAAGGCCCAACCTACAAACAATTTGTCAGTCTGGTAATCGGTTATTTGGAATGCTAAAAAAAAAGGAGAATTAAGGAATTATACCTTGATGGACGACCCTCAAAATCCTTATCGTTGAGTTCATCTGGCTCTGACGCACTCATTTTGTCCACCCAGGTCTGAGCCTGAGATAGATTTACGGCATGGGTAAGTATAACAGTGATCCATGTGAAATTAATGGGGAAGGCGTCTCTTCCCGATGACACTGCCCAGCTCATGTTTTCTTGCCGCAACAAATAATATCCAATTATCCATACAAGTAGCGCATGGCTATGTCAACCCTTACTCCAAGCATTTGATCAAACACCCACAAAGGTCGCTAATGACAGTATCAGTGCTGCTAAAAAGAGATGCTAGTCTAAATTGAAACTAGAGCGCTGCTGTTTTAGTTTTACGGCCCCAATTTGATGCAGCAAGGCGCATTGTATGCACAAAGAGGACTCAGAGGCAACAACAGTGGAGGGCAATTGGAGAGATGTGTTGAAGGAGGGCGTGGGGCATCATCATCATATGAGAAAGCAAAGCAGCGTCAATTGATCAAACACTAGGATCCACTGTCCCCGACACAATTCCAACCTCCAGGTGTACTCTGAATATTTAGCTCCTGACACTAGGGTACAACTGCAAACAGTAGCGAAGCGAGGAGGGAGGAATTGAGGAGCAGTGGAGGGGGGAGCTCACCAGCTTGAGGGCCTTATTGAGCGTGACCACCTTGGGGAGCGGCTTCTTCTTCTCCGACGGCGGCGGCGGCGGCGGCTTCTTCTCCGACGGCTGCTCGTTTGCCATCGCTGGCGGCGCTAGCGGCTGAAGACGAGGGGGAGGGCGGAGCCACGGAGGCTGTCCACAAGGGGCGGCGGGCGGCGGACCGCGGCGTCGCTGTCTCGCTGACGCTGCGGCTGCGTGACGAGGGCGAGGGCGGAGCCGTGGAGGCGCAGCCGTGGAGCCGTGGAGGCCGGAGGGTGGCGGCTAGCAGCGTAGGCGAGGCGGCGGCCGACGGTGGGGGCACGCGCAGCGGCGCAGGCAGCGGTCGGATCGCCGGATTGGGGACCGGGTGGCTGGTGGCTGCCTCATATCTGATTTGGGCGGATTTGGACGGCTGGGGTTGGGGATTAGGGTTTTTTTTTCATTTGGTCTCGGTGGATGTCTCATGGATGGGCTGTTGAGTTGGATGGGCTATGGGCTGCTATTTTGGTGGGCTGATTTTATTTGAGCTGCCGGGCTAACAGATTTTAAGGCCTCGGGCTGAGTTGCAATAGCAAATATATTGCTGAGTATATACTAAAGGAGATAGTACTAATAGAATTGTTGGGCCTCGGGCTATAGCCTACTTAGCCCGAGGCCCAGTTCCGCCCCTACTATGGAGGATCGGCAGCGGCGAAGAGGCAGGGAGGAGTTTGCGCGAGGAAGATTCCGGAGCTAATTGGATTGGGCTTGGTTGTGGCTCGCACCCTAGCCCAAATATGTGTGCAGCACTAAATAAATCGAAATCATGTCCTTACCTTATACATAATTGTTATACATATAAGCATGATTTTTTCTTACGACTCGTTCGAATTTCTCACCTTATAATTTCCTTTGAGATTCGTACTCCAGCTGGCAAATCGTCTTCTCCGACGGGTATAGTAATGAGTTCAGACAAAGGCTCACCAGATTAGAGGTAGAATTCACGTGGGGGCGGCTATAGAGCAAAAGAGGGTGGTGATAGCTAGGTGTTGGGTGGCAGCGATGGCGAGTGGCAAGACAAGGCAGAGGCGACGATCATTAGGAGATGGCAGTCGGCGCTGGTAGCCGCCAGAGACAAGGAAGAAGAGTTGGGTGAGGGAGACAGAGGCCGATGGTGGTGACAATGGGAGAGGAGAAGGTGCATGGCAGGAGAAGAGGAGGAAGCGCAAGAGGGCCTCGCCAACGATAGAGGTGATGCTGATGGGGCAACGATATGCGGGGTGACAGCGGGAGTGGGTGGAGGTGGGGCGGCAGTGTGGAGTCGTGAGAGGGACGGGAGCCGGATTTGTAGGAGCTGAGGGAGTGTGGACCGTTGGGTCAAAAATAAATGATTTTATGGGATAAAATCAGTCAAAAAAATTGAATGATGCATAGACAGACTTTGTAATGTTCGAATTCCAATTATACCAGGAAAAAAAGAATGCAACCGCGTCCCAGAGGAACCGGGGATGATCGAGCGTTGCGCCGGCCTTCCAGATCAGTTGCAGTTCATGGCTTGTCACAGCTAGCTAGCTCAGGCATGATTTGACAAAACTAGCTAGCTAGCCGCCGCTGTACGTTATATACTGGCTAGCGCGCTGCATTTGTACACGTACGAATGCATATACGCATGCGTGCGGCTAATCGACTTTTTCACGCTTTTGGTGTTTTTTTTAAACCCGTATTTATAAAAATAATAGTAGTCACATAAAATTAACAAAAGTATCACTTCTATCACCTGATGGCTATGCAGCAGCTGTCAAACCCAGATTTTACAATCTGGATTCCTCTGTGATTCCCACACTATTCCCTGGATCAGTAGATAGTGCTCACAGATTACAGATCTGAATATCAAAGTTCATATCATGCGGAAGCGTAAATATAATAGTAAACTTACACATGGACCGATTAGGCCGAAATCATTAAATTGCAGCAGCGGAAGAACGAGGCACACAGGTGGGACCTTCAGGACATGCCCACAGACAGCCAACTGGAGGTTCGCGACCTAACCCTTGACATCTTCATCTTTTTTGCTAATAGTGTTGCTAAAGCGTAGTGATGCGATTCTTGTTTCTGGATTTGTTATGAGAGCGAGTGTGAGCACACAAACCACCGTGCTCCGCGAGCCAATACACAGAATGCAAATAAATAGTATGCATGGCTTATCAAAGGAGAGGCTCGGGTTATTTTATTTGCCAAAAATCACTTTTAGCAGCATTATTATTATTTAATCATAGTATTACTGTTGCTACCTAAACTCCACATAACGGTTGCCATAATTGACTTAATCCACCGAAAATACACTTTCTTTATTGATTGCTGTCTAAGACTCCAACAACGAGTGACATCATTTGATTAATCCACCGATCATTCTCTTTATATATCGAGTGCTGTCTAAAACTCCAAACAGCAAGTGTCACCATTTATTTAATCCACCGATCATACTTTGTATTTTGAATTCCTAATAATCCAATCTTGTAATTACTATTCATCAGCTCCTCACTCCTGAATCCTCATGATTCTCTAGCATAATCTACCCTACTCTATAATACACCAAAATTTTCTTTACTAAATCCACCCCCTCAACCACCCCTACAGTCATGCCTAATCTAAGTCTACCCAGATTTGTGTACCAAAGTAATCCAACTCCATACAAATGAATGGCTTGGATCTCTCCTCAAACCTTATTCTCTTACTCATTGAAGATCCTAAGGCCAATATCATTTGGATCATGCACATCATTGAACCGGTACGCACCCCGCGCCCGCCTCCTCCTGCGCCATCGCCTCGTGCCCCCACCTCGCGAAAATTCCGCCCGAACGCCGCTACCCGCCTCCTCCTCTTCCCGGACCGCGCGCCGCCTCCCACCTCCCACTCCTCCGCTGCACTCCGCCCTTGCTCCTCCTCCCCCGCTCCGCCGCCGTCTTCTCCTCCCCCCACCCGTCCGCTCCACCGCCGCCTCCCTCCTCCGCTGCACTCCGCCCTTGCTCCTCCTCCCCCGCTCCGCCGCCGTCTCCTCCCCACCCGTCCGCTCCCGCCGCCTCCTCCTCCTCCCGACCCGCGCCGCCGCCGCCTCCTCCTCTTCCCCACCCCGCGCCGCCGCCTCCTCCTCCCCCCACCCCGCGCCGCCGCCACCTCCTCCACCACACGACTGCACCGAGTAAAAAGCCCGAGGCCTCGCCGCTACGGCGACACACGCGAGCCAAAAACCCTAGCACGAGCGAGGGTGAGAGAGGCCTCACATACGGACAGCAGAGCTAGGGTTTGCGCGGCGCGGCATGGAGAGCTGGTCCTCGCCTCTGCTCGCCCTCCCGCCTCCTCCTCTCCGCGCCGCGCGCGCGCCCTAGGGTTTGGCGCGCGCGGCATGGAGAGCTGGTCCTCGCCTCTGCTCGCCTCTCCCCTCCTCCTCTCGCGCGCGCGCGCGCCGCCTCGTCGCGGCGGGCGGACCCAAAGGGTATGCCGGGTGGGCCACGGCATACCCTGGGGCCCAACCGCACTGTGACGGTTCGCTGCTCGGAGAGGGGAAATGGCGGCCGCAGGAGGCGGGTACAGGGCGGAGGACGAATACGACTACCTGTTCAAGGTGGTGCTCATCGGCGACTCCGGCGTGTCTCCCGCTTCACCAAGAACGAGTTCAACCTCGAGTCCAAATCCACCATCGGCGTCGAGTTCGCCACCCGCAGCCTTCAGGTCGACGGCCGACGGCAAGGTCATCAAGGCCCAGATTTGGGACACCGCCGGCCAGGAGAGGTATCGTTCGATCCGCTCTCACGCTCTTGTAGATTTGTTCTTTACCTTCTTGGGCGCTCTGTAGTAGTGGGGAAAATGTGATCTTGGGTAGCTGGGTGGCTGCAGTTGCTCATTTAATCGCTTTCTTGCTTGTTTCGGGAGCTAAAATTGGTGGTGTTATTTGGCAAGGAATTGTGATTGTTATTGGTAACCGGTGAGGGATCTACCTGGGAAATTGGAAAAAAAAAAGTGATTCTATTGGCTAATTGGATCATGTAACGATGGTCGTGCAAGGCATTTTGCTTGTTTGCTTCAATCTGCAACGGAACCAATTTTGTCAAACCATATAACAGCATAAAGGAGTGGTTCTCAATACTGACGTTTTTCTTCTTATAGATGCTGATATAGTTGGACTTGACTTACGTTTAGGGCCCTAAACAGTGGGACAGAACTATGTACTAATATTTTCGTTATTTTCTTAAGCTTGGTGCTTAGAAGAATTAATTTACTGTCGGGTTGCTTTATCATGAGGTTATCATCATCGTATGAACACATCTTATGCAGGTGAGGACGCTGTGTGAGAAAGCTAAAGAGATATTGATGGAGGAAAGTAATGTTCAGGTATGCCTCTGTGCTTTCTACACGAAATCAGCAAGAAAATCTTCTGAACTTCAATGCATGCCCCTTTTTTGGGGCTAAAGTGAGTCTGAATTTTATTTGTTGTAACATGGATTTGTCTGTTGCCTATCCTATCCACAGTCTTGTGGATTGAGCTAAAGTAGAAAGGTATTTGGCTACATATACTGTAATACATGCCTGCATACTTTGAAAAATAGGACACGGTCTTGGTTGATAACTTACTGTTCAGTGCAGCTTGAAGGATTTGTCTGAAGAGTGAGAATTGAAATTGATCAAATTGAACAGTATGATTGGTCTGGAAATTGTGGGGTTGTTGGCATCCTTGTTGCAGTCAATTATAATTTTCAGAAATTGTGTTACAAATATTTCTTTAGTTTTTTATTTGTCTTAGTGGAATATGACCTAGAAAAGTGAAGCTTGAATTATATTGCAAGACAATCTGAGCTTTCAGTTCTGGATGAGCATGCTGGTGCAGCTTTGCGTTGTAGATGTCAGAATTTGTTTGTGTTGCATAATTTGTGGTTCATCTTTGCCATCGTTTTAATACTTTTACTTCCTTTCAGCCTGTGAGAAGTCCTGTTACAATATGTGGTGATATTCATGGCCAGTTTCATGATCTTGTTGAACTATTCCGAATTGGTGGAAAGGTATTGTCTATCCTCTATATCCCTTGTCATGTGGATTATGCTGTGATTGGGGATTATGGTGTGATTAAGTTGTGTTAATTGATTTGGTTGTGTTAATTGGGACTTAAGAGTTCTGTTTAATTCGAACCTGAGCTCGCAACCCTTGAACATTGTGGTTTGATTGTTTGGTCAAGCCAAAATTTTAGAGGATTTTAACCATTTCTCACAAAATTTCTGTCAAATTCGTAAGCCCCCGTACAGGCTAAACTGCCCCAACTTGAGAGGATAATTTCTGTAGGAGATAAGAGAACATAGAATCTGAATTTGATCAGAGGGAGTCTTAGAAGAAATGGTTATCTTGATAAATTGTCATAGAATACAAGTTTAATTGAGGAAATAAAATGCTTGATGAGTGAACGGGAAATGGTTAGTTTGAAACTTTCCCTCATTGCTCATTGCTCCATGATTGCCTCTCTCGGTTCATCACCAGCAGCAGGGTACGTACCAAGTCATGGAGATGTGTATAATTTATACGGGGATTTTGGGAAAATATATAAGATTGGGTTCGCACCGGAGGACGCCGACCGCCTCGTTGCCTCCTTCAGCGGCGGGTGGCAGATGAGGATGTCGCTCGGAAAAATACTTCTTCAGGTATGATATAAAATTTTGATCTTTACATGTAGCAAGTAATGGTTACAGACGTTCAGCTACTGTGAACCACTGATTGTGAGGAATTTTGATGAGAGGAAATGGAATGGCATTGTGGCAAGTTAATCGATGGGTTTCGATTGAACTGTCGGATTGTTGATGGCAATTGGTTTAGTTTTAGCTTTTCAAGCACGGTGTACCGTTTTGTGTATATTAACATTGCAATTTTGTTATGTGCAGGATCCTGATTTGCTGCTACTTGATGAGCCTACAAATCATGTCGATTTGGATACCATTGAGTGGCTGGAGGGCTACCTTAAGACGCAGGAGGTACCGATGGTCATCATATCTCATGACAGGGCTTTCCTTGATCAGCTGTGTACGAAGATAGTGGAAACTGAATTTGGTGTGTCCAAAACGTACAAGGGCAACTATTCAGAATATGTTCTGGCAAAGGCGATATGGGTGGAGACTCAGTATGCTGCATGGGAGAAGCAGCAGCAGGAGATTGAGCAGACAAAGGAACTGATAAATAGACTTGGGGCTGGAGTTAACTCAGGGCGTGCTTCGAGCGAGCAGAAGGTAACTACTTGAATTGCATGTTTATCGCTTGCATCATATCAATGTGATTGACCACTGTATTTTCAGCCACTATTTCGTTTCATCTATTTTTGCTTACTCTTTCCTGTGATTGCTAACTTCAGTCTTATTTCAAACACTAGAAATTGGAAAAGCTTGAAAAAGATGGGTTGATTGAGAAACCTTTCCAAAGGAAGCAGTTAAAGATAAGATTTCCTGAGCGTGGGAGAAGCGGCAGAACTGTGCTAACAATAAAGAATCTCCAATTTGGGTTCGGGGATGGGGTTAGCACTATTCTATACCAAACATTTTTTTCCTTTGATTAACAAAGTGTGATATTCTGTACCCCAACTGTTTTAAATATATCCTTGTTTCTTTGGTAATGTGTCCAGACATTGTTCAACAATGCTAATTTATTAGTCGAGAGAGGTGAAAAGATAGCCATTATTGGCCCCAACGGATGTGGGAAGAGCACATTGCTTAAAATTATTTTGGGGATGGAGAAGCCACAAGGAGGTGAAGTGCTTCTTGGGGAGCATAATGTGTTGCCTAACTATTTCGAGCAAAATCAGGTACACCAAATTTCTCAAATGGATATATTCTTTTACGATGACTTTAGTATCATATGGTTGCTGTCTCAAGAAAGATCTAGCTACTGGGCCACTTGGTCATAATCCTATAGAACAACTGCAACATCCCATCAGCTTTGCATTATTTCATTAGTAAAAATTGATTATTTTCACAATTAGTTTCATGGGATGTGATTTTTACCAGGCAGAAGCTCTCGATTTGGAGAAAACTGTGCTGGCTACTGTAGCAGACGCTGCAGAGGATTGGAAAATTGATGATATCAAAGGTCTTCTTGGTCGTTGTAACTTCAGGGATGACATGCTGGATAGAAAGGTTCAATTTTTAAGTGGTGGAGAGAAGGTAATGTTCATTTTCACTGAAGTTCTGATTTGTATACGACAGTGTCACTGATTTGTATATGACAGTGTCACTGATTTGTATATGACAGTGTTACTGATTTCTGTACATTTATTCATTCTTTATCTGTTGTTTCCTCAGGCAAGGCTTGCCTTTTGCAAGTTCTTGGTGACTCCATCTACTTTACTGATCTTGGATGAACCAACAAATCACCTTGATATTCCATCAAAAGAAATGCTTGAGGTTGGATGCAGTTCCTTGTTTTTCTGTTGATATTTCTTGAGCATGCAGTTGTAATGAATGCTTTTGTGCGCATGACAGGAGGCAATATCGGAATACACAGGCACCGTGATAACAGTTTCTCACGATCGGTATTTCATAAAACAAATCGTTAACAGAGTCATTGAAGTGGAAGATCAAACTATCCAGGACTATCAAGGAGATTACAATGTAAATTCTCCTGTGATCTTAATAACTTATATTATCTTGCATCCTATACTTTCTTCAAATCCCTGATTGCATTGGGAGTGAAATATGCTGAACTCTTTCTTGCTTAAATATTTTCCTGTAGTTCAGCAACATACTCATTGCATCTATCTACAGTATTCTCTTTCTCTCTCAAAAAATCTACAGTCCAATGATGTTGTCGCCTCCTCAAAGGATCAGTCGTTATGTTAGATTCATTATGTGACAAAAATATTTGGTTATACAATATATGAGACGTGAATCTTAATGAATCTGATTGTTCGTTTTATTTTTTACAAATTTTATCTTCTTTTGTATTTTACCGTAGCGTTAGCACGGGCACACTACTAGTTACTTTCAAATCCACCGATATCATTTGTATCAGGACTCCCTAACAATTCAATCCTTGTGGTCATTGATCCGAAACCCTGATTTGCCCTTCCAATAATCAATCTTATTTTTCATTATTTATCTCTAACTAGTTCGTTAGTATACCTCCACCAAGAATATCAAGGATCAAGTCTACGATTCACTATTTTACATCCACCAAAAATGTCATTGATCAAGATCATACTCTAATAATTATTATTATTCCTCCAAATTCCCAAAAATTCAATTCATCCATCTAGCATTCGATCAAATCCTATTAATCCCATTCTCACCAACATCTCCCAAGAATTGGTTATCAGTATTGTAATCCAACAATTACCTTTGCACTCCCTAATTCTTCAAAATCATTTAAATCATCTATCTAGCCTATATATTTATTAGTCTCCGACAATTTATTTCTCCAAGAACCCACACTATCTCTTCATTTGTATGTTCGACATGGGTCCACCAATATCGTTATGTTTTTACCACAAACACCCGTCTCCTCTACTCATGACTCTATTTATTCCTCCCTATATTTATTTTGTAAGAAGGGAAAAACATTTTACTCTTGAAATATGATACATAAAAATTTTCTGAGACTTAACAGTTTTGAACAAAAAACATAATGTGTAGAGAATGCAATAATAATAGCGATCCAGATTACATCCACCGTTACATGGCATCTGCACCATATAGCACCTATCAGCGTTATAGCCGCTTAACTTACCACTGGGACGACACCCAGGACAATTCAAATCAGGGCTTTCCACTGCCCTCCACTTTTTCCTTTCCCACCCACAAAGTTTTTGAAATAGAACTATATCTGGTTAAGTACCCATGTCCGCCCTTGACCGTGGGCACGGCTATTCGAATAGTTTTGACTCTGCAGAGTTTGTACATTTTCACCACAAGAGACAATCAACTCGTTGCCCCACACGATCCCTTAGTCATGTGGTTGAGCAGACCATCACAGTGACTTTTCAAAGTATCTAGTCCCTTTTGTCATCTCACTCTATGGGTCGTTCCCACTTGTGGTGGGTCCCATACGGTGCACGGGATGTTCGCCATTGATACTAGCGCAGTCGGGCTCCACTCCCCGCAACGCTAGCACGATTGGAAAACTTCACCCTCCTCTCGGTGTCCCTTTAGGCCTCCCCTTGCCCTTGCATATCCACTCCTGTCCACTACCGGTGAGATGAGCCCGGGGGTTTCGATAAATCTACTTAGCCAAGTTGTACTTTACGGACTTATGGTTGTATTGTTTTACACAGGAGGTCATGATAAGATTCGGTCCTTAGAATTGCCTGAGCGGTTCTACCACACTCCATAATTTGTGCTTCCACTGCACCACATACCAGTCCCCAAACCATCCGCTCAGATATTTAAGCAAGTTGGGATTTTTGGGAGCATAAAATAATCATGTCAAAATATACCAGTCATTTCCACCATGATTGCCCAAACCAGTTATGGAGACCCGTTCCGTTTGTTGAGTGGCCAGTGATGGTCTAGTAGGCTGAGGTACAGCATGCTGGGTCCAGTAAGCGTTGATGTCCTCCTGCTGAGTATATGCCAAACTGCGAACCGCCAGCAATCAAGCCTTGAATGAAGAACTCTAGAAATCCCCCTTGTAGTGCAGAGGAGCTCTAACCTTGACTGTATGACGTGTCAGCGAAGCCGGAGAAGCTCTGCCCATCGATATCTTCAAACCCAACGTATGGTGTGAACGATGAGCTCTGCCATGCGTACGCTGCAAACCCTGGCGATATGTACTTCTCCATAAAACATTTGAGAGGCCTATATCGTCATTGGTGGACTCAACGTCACCCCCACGTTAAATTGAAGGCAGTAAGATGAAACGATATGAGACACATTAATTTTTTAGATGTAGAATATGAATCTTGTACCTCCCAGATGTACAGCGAAGATGAACAACAGGGAGCGATAGTCTGTGTATGTGGTATGGAGGTCAAAAGTGATGCATCTCAACGACAGATCTACGGTGGGAGAATGCCATGATGTTAGTGAAACGTAAGGCCTAACAGGAAAATAAAACATAGGTTTGTACATAAATTACCTCCTCATTGATATGGCCCGTGGATGATCGATGGCTAATACTATGACACTGGGCAGACTCGGTAGATTGCGATGGCCGATTGGACTTGCTAAGTCACGACGAGCATGGTGCCCCCACTAGATGCCCGATGTGCACGACGTGCTTCGTCGAACGACCACAACTCAAGTTGTCCACTATTTTTTGGCCTGCGTTAGGATGTATTTTAAAGTATTATGCAGGTCCAGTGGTGTGTCCAAGCTGCTGATGGCGGTCTCGGACGCACTTACGATGCGATGTGTTCGTTCCAACTGAAGTGACATACGAAATAGATTCAGTAACGATCAGTATGAATTTCGTAAATGAAATGATCAGAAATTTCAATATGTCTTAACGTTGTCATGACACCGCGAAGCGCTGTGGCGATCGATCAAGCATTGTAGATGTCGTCGTGCGTGACCTGCTCGGGACGATCTGGTAGAGGAACGGTGAGTCTGCCACGTGACTAGGGTATGTACCACTGCAGGTACTCGTTGTACGTCCGGACGTCATATGGACGCTGCTCCATGATGATATCTAGTAGTGCCCTATCCGTCCATGTCATCGTTCACTCCTACTGCAGTGGCTGCCAGTCCATACCATGCCGTACACCTAAATAACTGCAACTAATTACGTACACATTTAACAAAGATAATTCATACAACAAAAAATTACCTGTTAATATAACTATTAATAATGGAACTAAACAATATTTAATTGGCTGTGAAGAAAGCGAATGAAGAACGTAGGTGAGTAGTGTGAGCGAAGAGACTGCGAGGCGAGGAGTGTCAGCGAAGAGGCTATAAGAGTGTGAGTGTGAGGGCAATAGCAAAGTGCGCACTAACAACACATCGATAATGGTGAGAGTGAACTACATGCGGGGAGACAAATATGAGCAAGTGACACTTTCGGTAGTCTATTTTCTGCACAGTGCTCATTTCCATATAAGCCAAATGCCTATGGCCCGCTACATTTGTTCGTATGCAGATTAAATAAAGAAAAAAAACAAAAACAAAGCAAATAAAACCAAATGACCCACCCTGCCATCTGGTGGCCGGCTGGCAAGTCATTACAATGCGCCTAAACGAGTATTAATCACCTGGTAATCATCTACTAATTGTATAAATTTTTGAGCAACATTCATAATGGATAAAATTGTCAAAAAAATTATATAAAGTATTTCATTGTGTTGGAAAGGTGCACATAAATTTTTGTAATTGTTTAACACATTTGCTATTTTTAAAATTCAAAATCACCTACTAACTTTACAAATTTTTGAGCAAAATTTACAGTGGATAAAATTGTCAAAAAATTATACAATCAAGTACGTTGTATCAGTAGGTTGCATACAAATTTTGTAATTTGTTAAGCTCATTTTCTATATTCAAAAATTTAAATAAATAGTATATAAAAATAATTAAGGCAGGTAATTAAACCAGCTAAGTTACTAGCTTAATTACCTGTTGTCCGATGGCTAAGGCTATAAAAAGCTTGAAACTCATGAACTATTCAAGTTTGGTTCGTTTTAAGCTTGATTCGAGCTCGCTTCGAACTTTAAACGAGCCGAACTCGAGCTTGATCTCGATCTCGCGAGTTTTAACAAGCTAAGCTCGAATAGTTCGCGAGCTTCAATTCGAGCTTAAATAGTAATACATATCAACTCTTACCGAGCTTACTCGAGCCGAACTCGAGCTCGAGCTTTTCTTATTGTTGAAAATTAGTGTATGTTTGAATTATTTTGACTGTTATCGAGCTTACTAGAGTCGAGCTTGAACTCAAAATTTTTTTATTATTGAAAAATAGTGCATAATAAATTATTTTAATTGTTGTCGAGCTTCAACGAGCCAAACTCGAGCCTATTCAAGCTTAGGCCGAGCCGAGCTCGAGCCCAAGTCTAGGCTCGGACCCCAACTCGAGCTCGGCTCGAGGTTCTACCGAGCTCGAGCTTGGCTCGTTTACAGCCCTATCGGTGGCCGGGCAGCAGGCCTTGGATGCCCAGTGTCTAGGCCACAAGTTGTCTACCGCTCGGTGGCCAAACTCTAGCTCACACGCGCCAGCTCTGCTGTGTTGCTGCTCGGCCACCAGGTGACAAAAATGACATTTTTGGCAATACCGTCAGCATACTGCTATTTCTGTAAAATACATTTTGCAACAGCGCCAAATATGCCATTCTTTCCCATTCATGCTGGCTCTGAGAAAAAGAGACTATTCCTGAAATTAATTTCCAGCAGAGACCATTTTTGAAAGAGAAATTTGATGATTTGCCCCACCTTTCTTTGCAAACAGCTGATTTGCCCTACCTTTGATATGAATTGATTATTTGCCCCATCTTTGAATTTTTATTTGATCATTTGCTCTCTTTGCATTTATAAACCATTTCCTATTTTTGTAATGCTAATTTATATTGGAAAATTACCAAATTGCCCACGCCATCCAATTTTCCCCATCCCGTTCTTCTCTGTGCCGTTCAAGATAGCATGCTTCCTTAACACACAGCACAGCTTCGCCGGCCGCAGGTTTAAAGACAAATCATGCTCAGACACAACCCAGAAGCTCAGACACACAGCACAACCTACAAAAGAACCTGACCATGATGTGTTTGTTTTTACGAATGACACCATCTACATTGACCCTGGGATAACTGGTGAGATGAGGAAGAAGGTATGGTCTATCTCAATAGCCGCTTCCTTTTATGATACTTGACATTTTACCAGAATCCACCAAACCATAGCTTTCAGACAGCAAAAGAGAACCTCTTCTTGTTCCTCTTATGGAATGTCGCATTACAGCATCATGTGGATTAAAGAATTTGTTAAGATTTTATGTTAAGAGATTTTTGTTTGGCAGTTTCAGCAGAGACTCAAGAGCATCAGGATGCATCAGGATTCTGCACATTTCTGAAACTCAAGAGCATGTAGTAGAAGGCCATTGCATCACAATTACAGCAAGTTCAATCCATTCAGACACACACAGCATGCAGACAACATTATCCGCCAATATCAATACACTTTCTGGATGTTGATGTTTGATAGACACAAAAAACAATTTCTTCTACACACAAAAATCCAGCCAAATAGACAAATCATCCACAAAGTTCTGGCGTTCCCGAGCGGCGGGGAGGAGACACCGTTCCTGGGCGGTAGGGAGGGGCGACGGCCTGCTTGCGAGAGGAAGAAGAAAAGGGAGGCGGCTTGTGGGAGGGGGGTGGAGGCGCCGACGAGGAGACGGCCGACGAGGAAAGAGGGAGGAGAGCAGCGCCACGCCGTGGAGAGGCACGGCGCGGCCGGCGGGCACGCTCAAAACCCTAGCTGGGCAGCGGCACAGAGAAGACTGGATGGGGAAAAGGGAGGCGACAGAGAAGAAAGACTCGGCTCGGCGTCTATCTTGAATGGCACAGAGAAGAACGGGATGGGGAAAATTGGATGGCATGGGCAATTCGGTAATTTTCCAATATAAATTAGCATTACAAAAATAGGAAATGGTTTATAAATGTAAAGATGGCAAATGATCAAATAAAAATTCAAAGATAGGGCAAATGATCAATTCATATCAAAGGTAGGGCAAATCAGCTGTTTGCAAAGAAATGTGGGACAAATAATCGAATTTCTCTTTTTGAAAATAGAATGAAAAATGTCAAAAATAGGCCGAATATACCCAAGGCGAGCGAAGAGCCGCACATCCTGCCAATTGGGCCATGCGTTCCAAAGGCTCCACTAGTCAATGAAGCACCTACGACAAAGCGACCATCCCCACTACCCCTCATCCACCTCACCTCACCTCACCTCACCTCAGCCCCGACCTCGAGCTCGCGTGGGAAAGAATACTGCACGCCTGGCGACTCCTCTTCTCTACCGGCCGCCGCGACTTCCATTCCGCGCTTCTCGCCGGAGCGGTGGTCTGAAGAGCAGTAGTACATCTCCTGTCCCTCCCCAGCCCCCCACCGGCCGCATCGGGATCTCGATATCCAGAGTTGAAGCGATGTGGGAGGAACTCTTCCTCTTTGCCAGGCCGACGAAACCGCGCCGCCAGACCCGACGCCTCTAGTCCTCCTTCTTCCACTGAAGCACGCGTGCCACCTCGAATCGAAGGAACTCTTCCTCCTCGCAGGTTTCCTCCTCCCCTCTACTGAAGATCCATCCGGACGTGATTCCTTTTGTTGGTAAGGAAGCCCTAGCTTTCTTGGATTGCTCTGGTCTTTTCTTTTCTATGAACAATTCTCAGTTGACCCGCATCCCATTGATAGGACTATCCAAGATTTAGTACCCTGCACTCATGCTACTAATGGCAGTTTAGTTTCAAAAAAATAAATAAAATCGGGCGTTATCTGTCAAATTTCTGTTGCGGGCAAGTGTTCTGCAAACTTGTGCAACTGCAAACAAAATTGTATAGACAAAGGAAGAATTGGGAGAACAAATTGCGCTTTAGATGGTTTCACTCTCCTACTTGATGTTTACCAGTGTCTACTGTTTGGGCATAGCAGGTGGAAGAAACTTTGGTAAGACAAGAGTGTAATAAGGTGGGGTGCTGGTAGTATTTCATAGAAAGAATGGAATCCTTGTGGAGGCTGTCCTACTTGCTTGAGCCGGCATCACTTGCTCTCATCGCGACGGCCATTTCCGTTGCCTATGCATCAGCATCGCGTGCCCTGGACCATGGCAAGGAGATGGAGAGGAACTTGGACTTCTCAGAGGCTTCCATCACATTAGATCGGTCGCAGGCTCTCATGATCCCCCTCGCAAGCTCATGCAGCCTGTTGCTGATGTTCTACCTATTCTCATATGTATCGCACCTCGTGACCGCCTTTACTGCGGTGGCCTCAGCAATGGCGCTCTTCTTCTGCCTGTCTCCATACATCACCTACGTCAAGTCACAGTTCAATCTAATGGATCCTTTCATGTCGAGGTGCTGTTCCAAGCCATTTACCCGGTTGCAAGTGTTGCTGATGCTGTTCTGCATAGGCACCATGGTAGCCTGGCTGGTAACAGGGCATTGGTTACTAAATAACATACTGGGAATTTCCATATGCATAGCATTTGTAAGCCATGTGAGGCTGCCCAACATAAAGATTTGTGCATTGCTTCTCGTCTGCCTGTTTGTGTATGATGTTTTCTGGGTCTTCTTCTCAGAGAGGTTTTTTGAAGCAAATGTTATGGTCTCTGTTGCCACTCAGAAGGCATCTAACCCTGTTCACACAGTAGCAAACAAGCTCAGCCTGCCTGGGTTGCAGTTGGTTACAAAGAAGCTAGAGCTTCCGGTCAAGCTTGTCTTCCCCAGGAATTTGATGGGCGGGGTTGTTCCAGGAAGCAGTCCTGGGGACTACATGATGCTTGGCCTTGGAGACATGGTAAGTTACTTATATTGCAATTTTCTTGCCATGCAGACTTGGTGTTGTGATTCTATTTTCATTGATCCAATTATGATTTTCTTATGCTCATCCTTCAAGCCTACTCAAGAATAGTACTCTTGGCAATTGTACTTCCAAATTGCAGTGTCTCAAAACTTGTGTTGTGCTACACTCTGTCTGTCTTGCTTCAGTGTATGAACTCAGTTTTGTTTCCCAGAATAAGTTAATTGCGAGATCACACGTGGATTGTTGACTCTGTACACATTGTTTAGGCTAGATGGAACTGACAATATAGAGATGAGACAGTGAATCACCCCTGAATGTTAAGGCTAAGAACCTTATAGCAATCCAAGGATTTGTGCAGTGTGAACTTTCGCTCACTTTCTTTTTTGGCTTCTCTCTTAAGCCGTAGTTGATCAAGGCAGCAAGCTAAACGTAGACACTCCTCGATCAGCTTGATCCAAAATTAAGTTTTGGCGCACATGCATGCACTGTACAAATCCTATAACTTGCTGCATGGCTTCTGATGTTATGTGATCAGCAAAACTATGTCTGATATAACAATTTTGGTAGCCTAAAAATGTCTTGAAGAACATTACTATCATCATACAGCTAATGTATTATATCATTGTAGGTTGCATCATCGTATAGTTACTGTATCATAGGTATTATGTTCACTGCTGTTTATAGATTTATTTTGCATATTCACCTTCACTTGAAGCTGCATGACTCAAGTCTCAGATATTCTTGCTGTGGAAACACCTCAGAATATTGAGTCTCTTTCTCAACAACTTTACCAATGCCTTAAATGATAATTTAAATTTTTAATCAGTTCTATGTTTGGTTGCTGTGACATCTGTAGGCCATTCCAGGGATGCTACTGGCTCTTGTACTCTCTTTAGATCACCGGAAGAGCAAAGACGTGGCTGTTCCATCAGACATGTCTCCCTCAGAACGGCGGAAATATGTATGGTATGCACTAACAGGGTATGGTGTTGGCTTGGTAACTGCATTGTCAGCTGGGATCTTGTCTCAGTCTCCCCAGCCTGCTCTTCTTTACCTGGTAGGTGTCGTCTGGTGATACAGTCAGGTTTTCAGACATTACTATCATTTTGTCTTACTGAGTTATGTTTTCCTGTCTTGGCCACACACATTGCCTAGCATTGAGTCACGGTTGAGTCAGCTTCAGTAAAGCTACAGTATCACGTTGATGGTATGCATAATCTGCTTTCTGAAAGAGTTTGTGACTTCAGGTGCCATCAACGCTGGGGCCTGTGATGTGCCTGTCATGGTTGAGGAACGAGCTGTGGGAGCTGTGGGAAGGATCCAAGCCAATTCTAAACGAGAAAGCTCATTTGTTGGAGGTCTGAGATCCAACATAGCCATAAAAATCTCAAGCCTCCTGTAATGTGATGTAATGAAAATTGTTTCAGCTTGTCATACTAAAGGAGAATATTTATAAGCTAGAATGGTCTCGTAATGTAAGCCTTTACCTTCTTGTTCTCACATGAGGAAACAAAATGTACCACTTAGCTGTAATATAAAGGTTTATTACATTTCTTAAACTTTTCGATTCCCTCATGCTCGACTGTTTGAATGGTGAGGCAGTGATCAAGTGGTTTAGCGCCTGTGTTTATAATATTTTGCAAAATCATAACGTTTCAATCTTGTACAGAAAGAATTCTTTAGATGTTAGACTCACTGTCTACTCTTAGTCATGTTTTTATAGATTACTCATATAGTCATATTTACTAGCTAAGCTAATCAGAGCTGGTGTTTGGGCGAATAAAAAAAAAGAAGAAAAGTTCGGCCAGCATGTGCTAAAGAACTACAAAGTTTCTTATTCCTGGATATGAAACCAGACCTCATATGTTCTATGAAAGATAGAAAAACAATCATAATAGAAATGTCTGAGCTTAGGTTCAAACTGGAGATACAGTGTGTGAGACTAGCGTGATAACCAAACTACACTACCCAATCAGGCAATCAGGATTGAATAGAGAAGGCTCGAATTTTTGTTGTCAACATATCAATCTCCAAACCCCACCAGGCAAGAGAAATGCTTATGCCAATGATGGACAATCGAATTTAATGGATGAGCATTTTTTTATTTGTAAATTGCACTCAGTTTTTGTTGCACGTAATCTTTCAGTTTTTTTTAATGATAAACAACAATAGTTGGGCGTTGGACCAAGCTTACGATACCTCTGCGACAAAAAGAATGCATGCCGCGTAGGAACAAGGAACATTGGAGAATTGAATCACAAGAGCAAACTTCAGCGAGAATTGCACTCAATTTTTTGTTGCACGTAATCATTTTTTTTAAGAATGACCCATCGGCATCAATAGCTGAAAAGATGAAGAAAGGCCCCAGCCCAACAGGAGCACCAGCCCCACCGCCGCCTAATTCATCCTCACCGGCGACTACGGTGTAACACTCTAGATTAACAAAAACTCAAGATATCATCTATAACCACTGTCACTACCAAAATAAACCACTAAATAAATAATAATAACATCTAACTATCTAAAATGGCATTCCTGAAAAAAAATTAATCTTAAATTTCAGCAACATGGTAAACCACAAATTTAACTTACTACGAAATTAACAATAACCAAGAACATTATAAAAAAAGTCTAAGCTAAGCAAGGCGCCCACAAGCAACATTACTGTCTATAAAAAGTTAAGCGTGGTCCACCAACCAATTATTACAGTGAATCAAACTAAAGATTCATGACCAAAGGTGAAACATTGCTAAGTAAATTGTAAAGATGTGAAGTGTATGTATCCATGTGCTACACTCTTCCTATGCATGTCGTCGTCAATGCTCATCTAAAATCAACAAATTGGCAAGGCTGTGTCCACGACTCAACAAGTACAAAGCAGAATAATAAGCGAGACATCAAATCATTATGATTCATTAACAAAAGTCATTAGCTCAAGCTCTCACATTTATACTCATCATTCTCCATTCTATCAAATCCTTAGCTCAAAAATCAACATTCACATTTCATGAATGCAATGCAATGATCATGCACATGTCATATCTCTTCTTGCATATACTGATATAGCGGAGTATAACATCCGTCGGTGTTCACTCTTACCCGCACTCTTTAATGTGGAGACCAATTATCCTTTTTTTTTCATACGGGGGTCTCATTGCCCATATCTTACATATAGGGATCTCATCCCACTCCCGTGGGTCATATTTTTTCATCATGAATGCTCACATGCAATGCAGTGGTGAATATCTTTCCTCATTAACAATTGAGATAATCAACATCTCTCTCTAATCATCATCATCAAATTGTCACAAATATGTGAGCAACAATAAGCAAACATAACCATATACATTTTCACCGCAATTATTCATTTGACGAAAAACCATTTCAAACACTTGATACCATTCTACAATGCACCTGCTTTTCACTTTACTCGCTACGGCCGGAAAGGTTGGAAGATGACTTTATTCCTGAAGCTACTCCTCATACAGTAGATTATTCGATCTCCAAAACAAGCCCAAAACATTATAAAACATGACTGAATGACAACAAACCTACACGCTCCCAAAACCGCAACTATTCCCTCTCTTTACTAAATAGTCCCCTTGCTGTTTCGGTACTAAAAATACCACAACTTTTAATCACAACGTCTAAAAACAGCAAACCATACCATCACTGAAATCTACATAAAATTAACCACATTTTCGTAGATGGCACAATCCTCAGATTAATTCATTTAGATCCCCAAACTTAACCCGGGAAACCGATCTGTCATTCCTCGGATAATTGACTTGTAAATTTTATATCTTTTAACCTACAAGTGCAAATACAGTAAACAATGACATCTCTAAAGTCTATAAAATTTTTTCATCACTTTCTAGTTATCACAAACTTTTAGTTCTGCCCTTTACTTGGTCAATTCACCACTTTTTCCCAGTTGGTCCAGCAGTTACCCGATGCCAGATAGCAGCACTAAAAATTTCATAACTTCTAAACCACCCATCTAAAATTCGTGTTCTTAGACTCTATGGAAACCTTAAGAATTTCTAGTTGGGTTCATCTTCAAATTTTAATTTGTTGTTTAATATTGTCTACCGAAACCTGATAAACAGAATGAATAACAACACGGTAAAATTCGTATCTCCCAAACCGTTCATCGGATTGACACGAACAAATACTCTATAGAAAGATATTGAAATCCTCTACAGCTCTCTAGGAGACAAAGTTCTCAAATTTCATACCCAAGGAACCCTAAATCGCAGATCATAGCAAACTGCGCAGATCAAACGAATAACCAAAATCTAACCTGAACAGGAAATCGTTAAGAATAAATGGGGTAGGAAATTGTTCGTCATCCTTGGAGACCACAGTGAGGACCTCTGGAAACCTAGCTAATCTACCCTTTCTTCCTTCCTTCTCCCCTTTCCCTTCTGCTTCTTGACTTCTCTCTTCAACATAGATCTGCTACAATGGAAGAAAGGAGTTGGCAGCAGGGTGGCTGCTATAGGGGAGGAGGAGGCGCAAGGGGGCTGGGGTGGGGGCGGCTGTAGGGGTTGAGGCGCATGGGGGGAAGGCTAGGGTTTGGGCGGAAGATAAAAGGCGTGGCCGGCTGCCCCTACAGGTCAAACTGTCATGGGCTGGAGGCCCAAGGCTCAAATCATTCCAAAAAGATTCAGAAATTTGATCCCCTTTTGATTTTAAAATTCATTGCTACCTTATTACGCAAATCTGTTTTTGATAATATTCATTGCTGAAAATATTCTCTCAATAGATGCCATTGCCACCGGAAGTATCAATGTCAACTCGATGAGACGGTATACCAACAGGAAAGTTCTATTTAATCAAAGCTTATTTGGTTGAGTTGTATTCTCATCGGTTGGACGAGAACTACTTGAATTGCTTGTGAAATAGTTACACAAAGTTTGTTTCTTTATTATAGAAAAATCTATAAATAAATTATTAATTTTTATCAATACAAAGCTATAAATCTATGAATAAATTATAAGGACTAAACTATCTATATACACTAAAAGTCTAAACTCTAAAATACTAAATCGAGAAGGAAGTAAAGAACTAATAAAGAATATCACTCACTTAGTGTCTCAGTTTATTAGTTGACCAGACGACCAGCTGACCAGGCTCAAGTCTTATCTCCTCCTCGTCCTCACTTTGAAGTTTGGAACTCACTTCCTCTCCTTTCATTCTCACTCTCTCCTCTCTAAGCTCTCTGTCTCCACTCTCCTGTCTTAGTGCTGACTGGCGATTGGCGCCGCCGCCGCAGGTATTCGTCTTCCCACTCGCCGCCCCGTGCCCCAGTCCGACTCCCCCGTCCTCGGATTTGCCTCCCCTCGGCCGACGGCCCAGCCCTCGTCGCTAGATCCGGCTCCCTCAACGGCCCGGCGCTGGTCCCCTTCTACTGTAGCTCGCCCGATGCCTGGTCGCCCCTGCGATATGTACCATCAGCCCTTTCTCTGGAAATCAGTGGCTTATATGTTCCAATTGCTAATTTGGTACTTGGTAGGGTTTGTGAGTTGGAGTTGGTGTCTTGGTGGGCTGGTGAGATAAATTTGTTGGGGCTCTTAAGGGCAGTGGGCTGACGACTCTTGATCAGGCATTTTTCATTTTTCTTTTCTTTGCAGCTTGGCGCTGTGTCCTTGCCCTACTGTGCTCGTCGCCTCATTGGCCAGTAGGGTATGCCATTTGCGGGGGGTTTTGCCACTGAGAGAGGGTAGGCTCGAGTCTTATTAAGCCTATCCCTTGGCTTCGCCCCTGTGCATAAGAATAGTGAGTCATTATTTTGCATGTGCAGTTGATGGATTGTTAGCTGATCAGATGTTTCTGCGTTGCATTAATGAGGCCATGTAGATGTCTGATAAGCTTTTGCATGCACAAGTTAGAGATAAGCCTTGCATGCAGTCATTAATGAGGGTGTGTGTCGGTCAACATTAATCATATATTGTTGCACATTTTGCTTGGCGGTGAACCGATTTCAGCATCCGGTTGGACCGGATGGCGTCAGTGGTCTGACTATTTGGCTTCAATGGCCAGGCCGACTCATGTCAGTTGTCCGACCAGCCGAGTGTTGGCGGTCAGATCGGCTAGATAGAGCAGGTTCGATCAGGATTTTTGATTTGGGGGGTTTTTGAGTCTCACAATGAATTTGAGCGATCTAGAATGTTACATGTGTGCATAGGGATTTAATATTTGGTCCTAGGTTTAGGATCGATGACTTGGTTGCATATAATTTGCATGGTGCATTGTATGGGTGAATAGCATCAATTGATAATTTTGTGTATTATGCGGTGCTACATGAAGGTTTGCTTGTTTATGCTGGTTGCAGGACTCCGGGGCTATGTCATGGTGAGGCGGACGGGACTAGGATTAAGTTAGAAAACCTTAGGTCCTAAACGGTCAAGGGATCGGGGCTACGCTCAGGAGGAGTTGAGGTCCAGACGATTAAGGAGCCGTCAAAGATGATCGAGACTTGTAGGGTGGTTGCAAGCAGGGACAATAAGGAACTGGAGCAGAAGCTATCGGTGGTGGACATGACGGGCAAGGGCAAGGCTGACCAGGACTAGGCTCAGAGAGGAGTCGAGGTCCTATGTGGTTAAGAAAGTCGAGTGCCATCATGTGCGAGAAGAGATATGTGGTGTGCCAAGTGATTTGGGTCGTTTGCAACCGAGGATGGTTCGGTAGGATTCGGACACGTGATAGGCTTGATAGCAAGTCATTGGATCCACATGGTAGAAGGTGAAGCATGGACGATGCTTCGTGGTAAAGCAAGTGGGAAACTTCATGAAAGGTGGTAGAGGGGCATTTTAGTAAATTGGTCAATATCAAAAAGTGTCGGTGTGCAAAACCATGGTGTGACCTAAGTGGTTTAGGTCTTGGTTGTGCTGAAAATGTAAAGTGGATCAAGTGTTGATTTACTAATGGGTTAATGGATGTGTGTGCTTTGAGAAGCGTGTTTGTGTAAGTGTAAAACATAAAATTGCGTTGGGTCAACGGGTTAGCCCATGTAAGTGGATGAAACTCAATTAGAGTGGTTGGTTAGGGTTTTTTGTATGCCTCTATTATAAAAGGGTGGAGAGGGTGGTTTAAGATTAAACCATCCATACCAAGTAGAGAGAAGATTTCGGGTTCTTGGAGAGAACTTTGTGGGAGATGTAAGAGGCTCTTGTGGCTAAGCTTTTT
This sequence comes from Dendrocalamus sinicus, assembly GCA_036346575.1. Lineage (NCBI taxonomy): Eukaryota > Viridiplantae > Streptophyta > Magnoliopsida > Poales > Poaceae > Dendrocalamus > Dendrocalamus sinicus. Next base: position 38,044,786 of record CM070643.1, on the reverse strand, counting down.
TTCATCCTTAGGCTTTTTATATGGCTAGGGTGTAGCTATAAACATTCATCCTTAAGTATCAATAGAGATCAAAATTTGTCCAAATATTTCCCTCTTGTCTCAAGTGATGAAATCGTGATTTGACTTGGTTTTTAGTATTTCCTCTTCTCCCCTTAATCTTGTTGTGTGCCAAGAATATGTAAGTGATGAAGATATATCTTAGAGACCAGATCACATCCATTTAGACACTTGTATTTGCAAGTTATTGTGTTTGCCGAGTTTTGGCTCAAGAAGGGGTGATTAGGAGTTTTGATGTTGTGGGCATTTTAGTTTGAGTTCATGCTATAATCTAGTTTGCTATGATATGTGAGAACCCATCTAAGATCATCTAGATTATCAAGAACCCATAAGCAAGAGCATATCGAGATTTTCCTGTTTTGATCGGTTTTGGTGCACCCTTCATTCAAACAGAAAAAGGTTAGAACTTTGCAATGATTTTCTTAACCATCGATTCGAATAGATTTCTGACATCCTAGAGAAGATGCATGCAAAGTTTCAAGTTATTTGGATCAACCGATCAAAAGTTACATGTATTTTTGGATTTTAAATAGCACTGAAATTACTGTAGCAATGGTGTGACCAGGGTTACTATAGCTTTGCTTGATTTTACTATTCATAGCGGTCTGATTGTCATTGAAATAGAGGTCTAACTGGCCTGGAGGTCAGACCGCCCCTTTCATGGAGGTCAGATTGCCATATATGTAGAGGTCAAATAGCTGGGGGTTTTCAAAGTGCATTTTGCTTGATTTTGATCAGATCTTTTCTTGTGATTATTTGTCTCTGATCCTCATAGCTATTGAAGTGAAGAGTTTTTCTTCTGCTCAAAGAAAAAGATTTTGAAAAGCCTCGGATTGAATTTGGGCTCTTATTTAACCCCTCTAGTCGTCATACTTGATCCTACAAGTGGTATCAAAGCAAGATTTGCTCTTAGAGTGATCTTAATTGATCATGAGCATGACAACTACTGTGAAGTCTTGTGAATCTTTTGACTCTTCTTCTTGTGACTCTTTAGTGAAGATGTTAGGAATTATTTGTACTTTGTGTGGAATGGTTGGCTATTTCTATTGGTTTTGTCCTAGTGACAAGGATGCAAAGCTTTTGAAGTTTGAGATGGAACCTAATGCCTAATGGCATGTGCAGAGTGACCATGGAGGATGATCATAGATGTCTTCTGAGGATGATCCCCTACTCAAGCTAAGTAAGGTGAGCAATGAAAAACTCATCTCAAAATTGCTTACTCTTAAGTTTGAGATAAGGGACCTAGTAAAAGAAAAGAATGATATGGTTGATGAATTTGCTAAGTTGAAATCTCCTTTGCCATGTAAATCCTTCCATATGGATAATGATAAATTAAGAACTTCTCTTGTATGCTTGGAATCTGAAAATCAATTGCTTAGATCAAATGTTTCTATGCCATGTCATTCTTGTGTTGCGTTACATCATGTGCTTGATAATGCTAAGTTAGAAATAGACAATTTTAGATCCTTGGCTAGAAATGAACAAGACTCTTGTGGTAGCATGCTTGGTGAAATTAAAAAGTTAAAATTGGCTTATTCCACATGTGTAGAACAATTTGAACTTGCTAGATCTGAAAATGAAAAATTGAATTTGAGCTTTTCCAATTGTCTTGAGCAATGACATAATGCTAGGGCTGAAGTTGATGGGTTTAAGTCTAGTCCTCCTAGCATGTTCTTAGAAACTAAGAAATTGTTTGATGATGATTTACTCTATTGCATGAATTGTGCTAGTTTATTAAATAATGTTGTTACTTTGCATTCCATGCACATCATCAATGCATATTCAATCTCTTGCATATCTTACATTGCCTTGAAACATGAGCTTGATTCTTTGAAGAGAGTGTGTGATGATATGAGTGCCAAGTCTTATGACTCTTGTGTTGTTTTCCAATCTGAGATTGATGTTTTAAAAGTTAATCTTGCTTCTTTGCAATTGGATTGGATTCTTCTCAAGCTTCTCTTAAATCACTTGATGTTGGTACTTGTGTCATTTCTTTGGATAGCTCTTACTTGATTAGTGATGCTTCTTATGGCTTTTCCAATATTGTTTAAGGGACTTTTAAAGACAAGTATGTTTCTTTCTCACATGATACTACATCTCTCAAAGAGAAGTATTATTGCACCTTTTGTAAGAATGATGAACACATTGTTGAGTTTTTCTTTCGCCGTGTCAAGCACGAGCGTTGAGTTCATCATCGAGCTTTTATGAAAATACATCATCCATCTCATGACATGTGTGGACCTAGTGCCGACACAAAGTCTTTATGCTTATCCCAAGGGACCTCTCTTTTGAGCAAGAATGGTGTTTTGTCCTCTCAGGTCATGTCTTGTAGTAGACTTTTGCATTATTGCTCATTTTGTAAGAAGAATGGACATCGCGTAGACTATTACTTTCAGTGTGCCAAACATACGCGTCGAGCTAATGCTTCTAAGTCTTCAATGTGCATAGCATTTCTCATGACTTGAACAATCGTGATTCTAGCATGAAGACTCACTTTATTGATGGATTCTTTGACACCTTTTCTAGTGGTATTGGATGGCGTCGTGGACTTGGTTCTCATAGCTTTGGTTTTAGTCCATGTGCTGTTCCGAGGAAGGATTTTCGTCATTTCTCAAGTGGTGGACCTCGTTCTCTCCATCGAGGTACACACCCACGGCGAGAAGAAGTTGTGAGTTCTTTTGGTGCTCCTATTGGTTCTCGTCTTGGTGTTTCCAAGCAAGGCATTCACCATTTTTCTAGAGATGACACTTGTTTTTTCATCGAGTTGTCTACTCATGACGTACTTTCAAGATTGGATTTTCTTGCATAAATCATTCATTGCATCATACTAACTCGCATACTTCTAGTGATGGTGTATCCAAGTTTTGGCTTCCCAAGTACTTGCTTACTAACCCTTCGAGATTTAAGACTCAGACACCTTGTTCTTCTCATGTGTAGGTATTGAGATATGGGATGGAGAACATGAGCTTGATTGAGTTCCGGTTTTTGCTTCATTGTGTGATTGGAACACTTGATGGTTTTTCACTTCTTTTGATGGCCTCCAAGAGGCATGTGCTTTCACATTTAATGTTTCCACCTACTTTGTGAGATATTATATACCCCCATGCCTTTATATTCTTGTTTGATCACTCTTGGCATGTCATGCTTGTTCGTGTGCTCTCTCGCACCATATTGGCATGTATTACTCATATTACATTCTTGTCATGTCTTTATGTATATTTTGTTTGTATATCTATGAGGTAGTTAATTGTTCACGTTGTGTGGATGTATGGGTTTTATTCTCATGAACTTGCATTATTATTGTAGAATCCTATATCATACTTTTGCTAGTATTTCGCTTCATGTATTCATGTGTTTGTTTGATATTATTGTACCATGTACTTGTATGATTTGTTTTATATCACATTTTCTATTTGCATGGTAGTGTGATATATCATTTGTGAATACTTAAGTTTTAGGTTCTTGCATTAGCATGTATTATTCTCAAGCTATTCTATCTCTTACTATGCTTGTTCATGCTCATATGTGTATAGGCTAAAATTTTGATTGTGATTATCATATATGCTTGAGCTTAGCATTTCATCATGAGCATGTGTTATCTTGATATATTTACTATCATATTTTTATGATATCTTGCTCTAGTTATCCATATATCTATTAGATATCTATGTTAGTATATCTTTCTCTTGATTCTTGTTACCATGATTTAAGTATGTTTTGTTACTTGACATGCTTTATGCTTATATGGAGTTGATAATACAAGTGGTATTACTAATTATGGATAGATGAGCTTTGCCATTGCATTGCTTACCGTGCTATGTGTCTTGTTGCTCATTTGCTTCAATGTCTACCATGGATATATATAGGGTGGGTTGTTTTAGGCTGATGGCTTGTGGCTTAAATATTTCAATTTTGGCTGTTCGCGAAAGATGGTACATAGAGGGAAATAGTTGTATGCGATTTTGGCTAGTACAGCTGAACTCAGTACACTTTTTACTACAATTTTTCTATTAACCCCGTCTTAAAAAATGCACCGTTTAAAAGCTAGTTACCGCAGACAGTATAAGCATAAGCCACAAATAATCCCAAAAGAACCCAGCCATAGAGCTTGATTTATCTCTCTAGCATGCAGTGTTCATGTTTTGGTCATTACCATGGTTTGTACATTTATGTTCATGCTCAAAGTTGTTTATGTGAGAATTGAATTTTTATTGCCTATCTCTCACCTAGATTATAGCATTCTTGCTTGGTCATGTGTCTTGGAAGTGGATTTGCATGTCATTCTTCACTAACCCCAGACTTCTTGTCTAGTGATATAGGCTTTACATGAAGGATGGGAGACCAAGTGTACAATATTACATCTAAGTACCAAGGGAGCAGTTAGACCCTCTAGATCTAGAGCTTTTGGGTTATCTTCTTCCTCATTCCAGCATCTAGTAATGGCCATCAATCTTGAGATACAGTTTGGCTCAACTAGTACTCCATTGACTGCATCTCACCACCAAGCGGTGCGATGCAGGTTTCATGTCCTATGCTATACATTTGCTCTTGATTTATGCTTTGTATATGATTTGCAATTTTTTGTAGTTCTAGGATTGGTTGGGCTACGGATAGGATCATTTCTTGCATAAGTCTCTCTTAGGCATATTTTGGGTCTTCTAGGTTTGAGAGACCATGTGGAGGTATCCCCATGTTTGTGATGAGTAATTGACGGTTGGTTTAGAGAGTTTGAGTTTGTTTTGGGTATTCTACGGTAGAGTACTTTGCGTTTATGCTATTGTTGATATGCTGTTTCGTGCAGTGCTATATGACGGTTTGCTTGTCTGTGTGACTGCAGGACTTCGGAGCTAGATCATGGTGAAGCGAGGAGGACCGGGACTAGGCACAGGAGGTGTTGAGGTCCAAACGGTCGGTGATGCCGAAGATGATCGAGGCTGGTGAGGTGGTTGCGAGTCGGGAGACGAGGAACCGGAGTTGGAGCTACCGGTGATGAACACGACAGGCAACGATGAGCGAACCGGGACTAGGCTCAGTGAGGAGTCGGAGGTCCAGACGGTTGGGTGTCAGTTGCGGTCGTGTGCAACGGAACAAACCAGGACTAGACTCAGGTGGAGTTGAAGGTCTCGGTCAGTGGACACGACGGGCAGCGGCGAGTGGATCGGGACTAGGTTCAGGTGGAGTCGGAGGTCCAGATGGTCAGGATGCTGGGTGCGCTCATGCGCAGCGGAGCGGAGCGGACCGGGACTAGACTCAGGGGGGAGTCGAGGTCCAGACGGTCAAGGTACCGGACGTGGGAAGCTTCCGGGAAGGCGCTTGAGGGGCAAATTGGAGATTTGACTCAAGCCATGAGTTGGAGGCTGGTTTTTCCCTCCTAAAGTGTGTGTTGACTTCTTTGCCTCATGTGTGTATGGAGCAAGGGAGTGGATGTTGGCCTGCACTTCTTGCAATTCCTCTTGAGGCTATGGTGTTGGCTTTAAGAAGAGAGGTGGCTGTGCAGGAGAGTGCATTCCAGTGGAGAGAGAGCTCAAGTGAGCAGTGTGTGTACGTGAGTTTCCTCTCAAGCATGTAGTGAGATGAGAGGCATTTTCCCTCAAGTGCGTATGGGGATGTAGTGAGTGTGTTGTAACCATGTGTAATCATTCCTTTGTATGAAGCATTCATGGTTCTGAATCAAGTTCTTGCGTCTGTTTTTCAGTTCTGCTCATTTTGAGTTCTCTGCTGTCCACTGGTCTCTTAGTGTGTGAGGTGATTTCTTGTTTGTTTAGCTAACAAATGGATTGCTCTGTGATGGGAATGTATTTCAAGACCATTTGGTCAGCTATTCCCAAGAGCTAAGGCAAGAATCATGAGCCTTTTCTTTTCTGAAGTCCTGAGCTCATTTCCTCTGTTTCAATTTTTCTAGGGTTAGATGTCAGGGGAAATATGGTTTGCTTGATTCTCTTGATGAGAAGTGATGTGGCTTGTTTTGTTTAGCTGTGGGATGATTTCTTGTTGTATTTCAAAGCCTCATGTGCAAAAGATACAAGAATGACCAACAATTTAGACTTTTGTCTAACTCTCGATTCGAGTTTGATTTTTGCTCAAATGTTGAATTCTTGCTCTTCAGATCTGGATTCCTTGTCCCTGAGGTCTAGTTAGTATTAAGTTTGTAGTCTTGTCCTTTTGGCTTGAGAAGTTCAGCAGAAAAACATCAATTTCCCTAAAGAATGCACTTCCAGTAAAAGCGTGCGAAATTCTTGATTCTTTGCTCTGTTTGTGGTTCTGGTCGGATCGCTAAACCCTAGCGGTCAGACTGCTCATTAGCCGCCAGTCAGACCGGTCGGGCAATGGCGGTCTGACCAGCCCGAGCCGAGCGGTCAGACCGGGCACCTTTAGGCGGTCAGACCGGTTGGGGGGCGGTCAGACCGGCGGTAAGAGGGCGGTAAGACCGGCATAAGCAGTGCAGTCTAACTGGCCATGCCATTGTGGTCTGACCGGCTCTGTCTGTCCCTGCTGAATATGATGTTGATGCCAGCTTCTTTGAGGGTTTTATTTGACGACCTTTCTATGAGTGTCCAGAGAGCATGATTTCTTCTTCATAGCTTTGTAGCCATCGGAGGAGAAAATCTTTTAGTGGAATAATTTTGGGGGCTAATTTTTAAAGAGGCACCATTCACCCCCCCTCTGTTGCCATATTCGATCCTACAGTTGGTATCAGAGCCGGTTAGCTCTTCTTGATAGATCTTTAACCGGTCTGTGAGCCATGGAAACAGACAAGTATTCCACCAAGCCCCTGATCTTCGATGGGATCGACTATCCCTTTTGGAAGAGTCGGATGGAGACCTATATTCAGGCTCAGGGCTATGCGATTTGGCGCAAAGTTAAAACGCGCTTTGTTGTTCCTACCGTTGAGAACATCAATGTGGCAAACATGCCCGATGTTGAGGCGAATGCGAAGGAAGGAACATTGTCATCCAAGGTTTGAGCCGAAATGAGTTTGATCGCATTTCTCATCTTACGTCGGCTTTCAATATTTGGGTGACCCTCGATGCTTACCATGAGGGCACCACCCAAATAAAGACGGTTCGACATGACCAGTTCAAGCGAGATTACAACAAGTTTGAAATGCTCGCTGGAGAGTCCCTGGATGAATGCTTTGCGAGATTCCACAAGATCTTGAGCAACCTCCGACTTTGACTCTTGATGCGTTGTACTCACGCCTCAAGACTCACGAGATTGACATTGCCTCTCGAAAATCAAAATCTCAGTCGATGGATTTGGTCACCGATCCCAGTCTTGCCTCTGGATCTTCTGCTGACACTATTTCTGGTTTTTCTCTAGCTACTCTGTGTGAAATTGATGATGATCATCTAGAGCAGCTTTCGGAAAACCAACTAGCCCTCTTAGCCCGAAAGTTTTCTCATGCATACAAGAGGGTTAGGGAGAGAAAGAGAGGAGGACATGTGATTTGCTTTGAGTGTGGTGGCCCCAACCACATTCGAGCAAACTGCCCCAAGCTGGAGGGCAAGAACAACTACGGCGGTTCGAGCAAGAACGTCTACACCGACAAGAACCGCAACAAGAAGCCCCCAACAAAGAGAAGAAGTTCCGCAACCTTGGTAATCCAAGAAGCTCTTCCACCGCGTCCTCACTGCCTTCGACGACCTCAACCTCAACGAGGTGGAGGGGTGGAGCGACGACGATGGGAAGGACGAGCAAGATCCCAAGGATGGCGATGACTTCTCCGGCATGTGCTTATGGCCCTTGAGTGCGACATTAGCGACAGCGTGCTCTACTCCGACTCCGACAAGGTATACCCCTCCTATGACCAGCTTAATGATGTTTTTCTTAAGCTAGGGAAATTTCATGCTAGATCTAGAGCTAGGTGTAGCGAGTTGGAGAATGAAGTAGATAGATTGTCACGGGAGTTTACTTCACTTATATCTGCTCCCTCCCGTGACGAATGTGATACATGCTCTGCTTTGCTTGGTGACATAGAGAAATTAAGGACCTCTCATGATAGTCTGTCTTCTGAGCTTGATATGCTTAAGGTGGAGAATGTTAGTCTCTTAGCTGAACTAGAGATGAGTAGGACTGTTGCTTTTTCATCTACTGTTGTTGAGACTACATCTTGCACCTCATGTGAGGATAAGGACAATGCATTTAGAGGTCTTTATACCATGCTTCTCGATCTGCCCGAGACTTGTGAAAGTTATAATAATTTGAAAATGAATTTAAAAAGAACAGATCATAAAATTGCTGAATTACAAGCTTCTTTACTTGAGCCTATTGTTTCTTGTACCAACTGTCCTAGATTAACCTTTAAGCTTGAGTCTGTGTCTAAGCAATTTCAAGAAATGGTTGATCATAATAAGAAAATGACTCAGTATGCTTCTAAGGACCCTGTTAGCTCACTATGCAATAAATGTGAAAAACTAAAATCTGATTTGATTGCATTGGATAAAAAGTGTGTGAAACTAACTAAGGACCTTCTAGAGAAGCCACCATCTGCTTGTAATGTGTGTGTGGGGAAGAAGCATGAGGGTTTGGTAGAGACGCCTAGCAACGTGAACCAAATGGCTAGCAGTAGGACTGTCCCTTCTGAGGCGGCTGTGCGTACACAAGCCATCCGTTCTTCTGCTATTTGTTCTTCTTCTACTCCTACTCCCTTACCTTCTGCTGTCTCTTCTCCCCCTGCTCTTCTTGCACCTCTCTCTTTCGGGAGTGTCATTATCTTATGAACACTCTTGAGAGATTTGTAGGTGGCAAGAAGAAGCTTAATCTTATTCTAGACCAATCCAAGATTTGCAAATTCAATCAAGGTCTAGGATACGATTTTTCTGAGGATGTTAGGAAGCATCCACCTGCTGTTCTTAGATCCATAGCAGCAGGTGTGATCGAGATTGAGCCTAGAACTAAGAAAGTTCAATTCAAATCAGCGGGCTTTGTCCAAGTGATCTCTGTCAGTAAGGTGGTTCCACCTGTTGCTTCGACCTCTCAGAAGGCGAAGCCCCATCATGCTACTTCTACCTCTCTGAAGGCGAAGTATCATTATACCTTCTGTCAGAAGGATGGACACTTGATCGAGAGATGCTTCAGGCGCGCCAAGATCGCGCGTAGAGACCGTGTTGAGGCACTTAGGCGTATTCAGGGTCAACCCCAGACCTTGAGTGCACCTAAGAACAACACGAGGTCTAGAGTTGCTTCTGGTGATGGGTTTGGGCAGCATCGAGGACTTGGATTTTCTAAGTTTTCTGGTTTTCGTCCTCGATGTGCCTTTGGTTGTGACTTCCGCCGTTCTGAGGGTAGATCTCGTTTCCCCCGTCGAGATGGCTACCCGTGGCGAGATCAACGTGTTGTTGGTACTTTGACTCGCTTTTCCGTAGCATTCGGACCTAGCAACAGCTTCAGGTCTGCACTTAGACCTTCTGCCTTTTTGAGCGACAGAGAGCGTAGGGTAGTTAGAGGTCAATCGTGTGTGACTACTTCTTCTGCTCGACGTGTGACTCAGTATTGGGTTCCAAAATCTCTTTTGATTTATCCCAGTACTGAGCCTTCACTCTCTTGTTGACTCAGGTTCGCCGGGCAGGGAAGGGAGAGGTTTGGCTTATTGACTCCGGCTGTTCTCGACACATGACCGGAGACTCCTGTTGGTTCTCTTCCCTAGCCCGTGCTCCAGGTGATGAGACTATCTGGCTGTTCTCGACACATGACCGGAGACTCCCGTTGGTTCTCTTCCCTAGCCCGTGCTCCAGGTGATGAGACTATCACCTTTGGAGATGCTTCGTCTAGGCGCGTCATCGCGAAAGGTACTGTGCGCGTTAATGATTCATTTATTTTAAAAGATGTTGCCTTAGTGAGTAAGCTGCAGTACAACTTGCTTTCTGTTTCCTAGCTTACCGATGATGGTTACGAGGTGAGCTTTAAGAAAAACAATTGCAAAATTCTTGATTCTTCGGGTAGTCTGGTTTGCGGGATTTCTAGATATGGGAGGATCTTTCGTGCTGATTTTGTTGAGTCTTCTGGTGATACTCTCAGGTGTTTAGTTGCTTCAGAGTCCCGTGACCTTACTTTCTGGCATAGGCGACTTGGTCATATTGGATTTGACCATTTGACTCGAGTTAGGGCAAGTTTAATAGAAGAGGTGGCTGCCACCTCTAGGACTAGCCAAATAAGCAAAAAGAGTACAAGTGGCTCATGGTGGAGGTAGCTAATACAATAAGTTGAGTAGAGGTTACCTCTACTAAAGCACTCAAACATTTAATATTTCGCTAGAGGCGACCCTAACCCTTATTGTACTTGCTCTAAGAACTAGCATTGCCTCCAAGTCCTCGTATGATGTGCTAGAGGTCACCTCTTGCATGAGGGGCAGCTTGCCTTTCTCTCCTCTTGTCTCTCTCTTCCACTTAGGATTGTGCTGACGTGGATTTCGCTAGAGGTGACCTAGTCAACATTATTGTACTTGCTCTTAGCGGCCACAACCTCATTCGTGGTCTGCCGAAACTCAAGATGGTCAAAGATCTAGTTTGTGCTCCCTGCCGGCACAGCAAGATGGTTGCTGCTTCTCACCCTCCGATCACAGTGACCATGACCGATGCACCAGGACAGCTGCTCCATATGGACACAGTTGGACCAACTCGAGTGCAGTCAGCAGGAGGGAAGTGGTATGTTCTTGTCGTGGTCGATGACTTCTCGAGGTATTCTTGGGTGTTTTTCTTAGCCTCGAAGGATGAGATGTTTACCCATTTTCGGGGTCTTTTTAGTAGGCTTTCTATTGAGCTCCCCTGTGCCTTACGAGCGATCCGCAGTGACGATGGCACGGAGTTCAAGAATTCCTACTTTGAGAGGTTTTGCGGTGAGACAGGTGTAGAGCATCAATTCTCTTCTCCATATGTCCCTCAGCAGAATGGCGTTGTGGAGAGGAAGAACCGTACCTTGGTTGAGATGGCCAGGACGATGCTTGATGAGTACTCTACACCGATGAAGTTTGGGCTGAGGCTATAGCCACCGCATGCTATGTTTCAAACAGAGTTTTTCTGAGGGCACACTTGCATCACACCTCTTATGAGTTGAGATATGGGCGAAAGCCCAGCGTCTCGCATTTTCGTGTATTTGGTTGCAAGTGCTTTATTTTTAAGTCCGGGAACCTAGATAAGTTCGAGTCACGTTCTTGTGATGGGATCTTTCTAGGCTACTCGACTTCTTCGCGGGCTTATAGGGTCTGGAACTGCGAGTCTAGTAAAATGGTAGAGACCTGCGAGGTGACCTTCGATGAGGCCAGTCCGGGGACTAGGCCCGATATCTCAGGTTCTTTAGAGTAGTCCGAGACCATCTTTGTGGATTATGAGGAGGATGGAGATGAGGGTTGTCTACCCGATCCAGTTTCTCCTCCCCTTGAGGTGCCTGCTTCCACCACTGCAACTCAGGGAGATCAGCCCGTGCCTTCTGCTTTTTTTTGGAGGTAGTGGCTCTGTTCCTACCTAATTAGCTCATGAGGTACAGACCACTTCATCTCATCCAGGACCTCCTCGAAACATCCAAAAAGACCATCCTTCCGAGCAGATGATTGGAGACCTCTTTGAGCGCGTCACACGCTCAAAGTCTGGCTTGTCTCAATTCTGTCTCCACTCTGCCTTCATTGCCTCATTGAGCCCAAGGATGTTGGTCATGCTCTTTCTGATGAGTCTTGGGTCAATGCCATGCATGAGGAGTTAAAAAACTTTGAGAGAAACAAGGTCTGGTCGCTTGTTGAGCCCCCTAGAGGTCACAATGTCATTGGTACCAAGTGGGTGTTCAAAAACAAGCAGAGTGAGGATGGGGTGGTTATTCGAAACAAGGCTAGACTGGTAGCTTAGGGCTTCTCCCAGGTTGAGGGTCTAGATTTTGAGGAGACCTTTGCCCCTGTAGCTAGGCTTGAGGCCATTAGAATCCTGTTTGCTTTCGCAGCTTCTAAGGGTTTCAAGCTCTACCAGATGGATGTCAAGAGTGCCTTCCTCAATGGTTTTATTGAGGAAGAGGTCTATGTTAGACAGCTTCCAGGTTTCGAGAACCCAAATACCCAAACCATGTCTACAAGCTTTCCAAAGCATTGTATGGACTTAAGCAGGCCTCTAGAGCTTGGTATGAGAGGCTTAAGTCCTATTTGTTAAGTCATGGTTTTGAGATGGGTAAGGTAGATAAGACCTTGTTCATTCGTAGGCATGGCACTGACCTTCGGCTCGTCCAGATTTATGTGGATGACATCATCTTTGGCGGCTCTTCTCATGCTCTTGTTTCACAGTTCTCGGATGTCATGAGCACCGAGTTTGAGATGAGCATGATGGGTGAGTTGACATTCTTCCTTGGCTTCCAGATCAAGTAGACTCGGGAGGGTATTTTCTTGCATCAAGGCAAGTACACTCGTGACCTCCTGAGACGCTTTGACATGAGTGATGGTAAGCCGGTGTCAACTCCTATAGCATCCACAGCTTCACTTGACCCAGATGAGAATGGCTAGCCAGTTGATCAAAAAGAGTACAGAAGCATGATCGACTCCCTCTTGTACCTCACTGCCTCGAGACCGGACATACACTTCTCTGTGTGTCTTTGTGCTCGGTTTCAGGCTTCTCCTCGCGTATCTCACTGCCAGGCGGTGAAGCGCATTCTTCGGTACCTTCGAGCTACTATTGACTATGGTATCTGGTACTCTTCCTCATCCTGTCTTTCCCTTAGAGCCTACTCGGACGCAGACTTTGTGGTGTAGGATAGATAGGAAGAGCACTCGCACTGCCAATTCATTGGCACTTCTCTTGTCTCGTGGTCTTCTAGGAAGCGATCGGTGTTGCACGATCCACCGTAGAGGTCGAGTACGTTCTTTGCCGCCGATTGTTGCGATCAGTACTTTGGATGGCTTCGACCCTGCGGGACTTTGGGTTAGTTATAGACAGTGTTCCACTCTTTTGTGATAACACTTCTGCTATTAACATTGCTAAGAACCCAGTGCAGCATTCCCGGACCAAGCACATTGATATTCGATATCACTTCCTTAGAGACCACGTGGAGAAGGGTGATATAGTGCTCCAGTTTGTGGAGAGTGACTACCAGTTGGCTGATATCTTTACCAAGCCTTTGGATAGCTCTAGGTTTTCAGCCTTGCGGGGAGAACTTGGGGTGGTTGTCCTTATGGACTGTAGTGAGGGGGAGTTTTGTGCTTTACTATTTTATCCCGCTTATTATGCTCCTGTTCTCATTTTTGTTGCATTACATTTGGGGTGCATTTGGGTCAGTTCTTCTAGCATAGATTAGAGTGTATCTCTTGTCTAGTTGATTAGATTTCTTCATCTCATCTTGTGATCTAGGATGCTGCTTATTAGCTGTCTTTCTTCTCACTAGGTTGAGCTCACTCACTTCTTATAGGTTCTAGCAAGGGTTGGGCCACCCTTGGGTAGACAGGGAACGTGTTTGCTCCTTAGTGGGTTAGAAGAGCAGTTGATAGTCCTAGGGTCATATAGGGTAGATGAGAGTCAGTCTGAGCCTTAGTATCTTCTATATCTTGTCTATGCTTTAAGGACTGCCTTTTCTGATTTCTTTGCTAGCTTCTCAGTTTTTAGCTTTGGTTCAGGGAGAGTTCATTTGGGAGCTTCTGGAGCTTAATATTGACATAACTCAACTTGAACTGAAAAGTGCATCACATGTTGAGGGGAGCTGGATTTTCTTGCATTTCTGCATTCTGCATTGTAATATAATTATATGGAGCCTTGACTATTATCCTTATATGACATGTTTACGATGATTTACATCTTGCCATGATCCATACTTAATTGCTAGATTTATCATGTCTTTATATGTGTAGTCAAGCATTTGCCATTGATAAGTTAATTAAAATTGCACAACTTGAATTAAGACATGTCATGTTAGCTCTTGAGACTAGTCTGTCTTTAATTATCCTTTTATGATTCATGCCATGTCAAATGGGCTAAGTTGAGCTTTGAATCTTTATTGAGCTTTAGATTGAGCTATGTTAGTTTCTTGATAAATCATGAGTTAGTACAACTGTTTAAAGCAAAAAGATCTCTTTTTATGTGCGAAAAAACTGATCTCACCAATTCTTTCTTATGAGACTGCTTGCCATTGCACTAGGTATGAACTCAGGGGGAGTTTTGGATGACGAAGATCATCTCCTTAAGCTTCTCGCTTGGAATGATCGCATAAGGCTTGAGATCTAGCACATGACTAAAATCTTGGTTGGAAACAACCATGAGTTTTAAAGAAAAATATGTCCATTGTGCTAAATTTGCTTGATTACAAAAAGACTCAAGTGCTTGAACAAATGATTCATTCTTGAACTTGTAGCACTCTAAATTGACTCAATACTAGCTTCTTAGTTCCACTTAGATTATTGACATGGCTTGCATCATCTTTGGATACCTTTAATTAGACTATAACCTTGAATGACTTGACATGCTAAGAAATTCATCTAAAATTCAGATTGCTACTTATGTGGCTTGGCTTGATTATGCATATTTTATCATGATCTTCATAGCATTCATATGAGTTATCGCTTGGTGTAATACTTAATGGTCATTTTGGATAATCTTCATGGCTCTATTTGCTTAGATTGAATAAAATTTCAGCCATGTCATTCATTTCCATGCTTTATTATCCTCCTTGCACCTTGATGATGTTATTGCCAAAAGGGGGAGAATATTTGGAGGAAAAGCCACTTTTTGGGAGCTTTGGGAGCTTTTGTGGAAACCTTGCTCTTTCTTTTGCTCCTTTTGTCAACATGGTCATTAGCATCATTTTCTTTCTCTTAGACCATGTATGACTCTTCAAACAAACTCAATCTTATGCTTTTTCTGTGTTTGTCAATATACTCATCAAGGGGGAGATTGAGAGACCATGTAGAGGGGTAGAGTACTTTTCGTTTATGCTATTGTTGATATGATGTTTCGTGCGGTGCTATGTGACGGTTTGCTTGTCTGTGTGACTGCAGGACTTCGGAGCTAGGTCATGGTGAGGCGAGGAGGACCGGGACTAGGCACAGTAGGTGTTGAGGTCCAGACGGTTGGTGATGCCGAAGACGATCGAGGCTGGTGAGGTGGTTGCGAGTCGGCAGACGAGGAACCGGAGCTGGAGCTACCAGTGATGGACACGGCGGGCAACGACAAACGAACCGGGACTAGACTCAGGGAGGAGTCGAAGGTCCAGACGGTTGGGTGTCGGTTGCGGTCGTGTGCGACAGAACAGACCAAGACTAGACTCAGGTGGAGTTGGAGGTCTCGGTTGGTGGGCACGACGGGCAGCGGCGAGTGGATCGGGACTAGACTCAGGTGGAGTCGGAGGTCGAGATGGTCAGGATGTCGGGTGCGGTCGTGCGCAGCGAAGCGGACCGGGACTAGACTCAGGGGGGAGTCGAGGTCCAGACGGTCAAGGTACCAGACGCGGGAAGCTTCCGAGAAGACGCTTGAGGGGCAAATTGGAGATTTGACTCAAGCCATGAGTTAGATGCTGGTTTTTCCCTCCTAAAGTGTGTGTTGACTTCTTTGCCTCATGTGTGTATGGAGCAAGGGAGTGGATGTTGGCCTGCACTTCTTGAAATTCCTCTTGAGGCTTTGGTGTTGGGTTTAAGAAGAGAGGTGGCTGTGCAGGAGAGTGCATTCCAGTGGAGAGAGAGCTCAAGTGAGCAGTGTGTGTACGTGAGTTTCCTCTCAAGCATGTAGTGAGATGAGAGGCATTTTCCCTCAAGTGCGTATGGGGATGTAGTGAGTGTGTTGTAACCATGTGTAATCATTCCTCAGTATGAAGCATTCATGGTTCTGAATCAAGTTCTTGCGTCTGTTTTTCAGTTCTGCTCATTTTGAGTTCTCTGCTGTCCTCTGGTCTCTTAGTGTGTGAGGTGATTTCTTGTTTGTTTAGCTAAGAAATGGATTGCTTTGTGATGGGAATGTATTTCAAGACCATTTGGTCAGCTATTCCCAAGAGCTAAGGCAAGAATCATGAGCCTTTTCTTTTCTGAAGTCCTGAGCTCATTTCCTCTGTTTCAATTTTTCTAGGGTTAGATGTCAGGGAAAATATGGTTTGCTTGATTCTCTTGATGAGAAGTGATGTGGCTTGTTTTGTTTAGCTGTGGGATGATTTCTTGTTGTATTTCAAAGCCTCATGTGCAAAAGATACAAGAATGACCAACAATTTAGACTTTTGTCTAACTCTCAGTTCAGGTTTCAGTTTTTTGCTCAAATGTTGAATTCTTGCTCTTCAGATCTGGATTCCTTGTCCCTGAGGTCTAGTTAGTATTAAGTTTGTAGTCTTGTCCTTTTGGCTTGAGAAGTTCAGCAGAAAAACATCAATTTCCCTGAAGAATGCACTTCCAGTAAAAACTATGCAGAATTCTTCAGTCGCTGCTCTGTTTTCAGGCTTCCCGGTCAGACCGGTAAACCCTAGCGGTCAGACCGCTCATTAGCCGCCGGTCAGACTGGTCGGGCAATGGCGGTCCGACCGGCCCGAGCCGAGCGGTCAGACCGGGCACCTTCAGGCGATCAGACC
Source organism: Dendrocalamus sinicus (assembly GCA_036346575.1). Lineage (NCBI taxonomy): Eukaryota > Viridiplantae > Streptophyta > Magnoliopsida > Poales > Poaceae > Dendrocalamus > Dendrocalamus sinicus. The sequence goes on along the minus strand of CM070643.1, from coordinate 38,028,226 downwards.
GGTTTGGGGGGCGATCAGACCGGTTTGGGGGGGCGGTCAGACCGGCGGTAAGAGGGCGGTTAGACTAGCATAAGCAGTGCGGTCTGACCGGCCATGCCATTGTGGTCTGACCGGCTCTGTTTGTCCCTACTAAATATGATTTTGATGCCAGCTTCTTTGAGGGTTTTATTTGGCGATCTTTCTATGAGTTTCCAGAGAGCATGATTTCTTCTTCATAGCTTTGTAGCTATCGGAGAAGAAAGTCTTTTAGTGGAATACTCTTGGGGGCTAATTTTTAAAGAGGCACCATTCACCCCCCTCACTGTTGCCATATCCGATCCTACAAGGTTATGCTTTCCTCTAGTCTAGATCGAGCTTGCTTTTTCAATCACTAGTGTCCAGTAGTGAGGATTTGTAGTGTTTTAGATTTGCTCCTTAGTTGTAAGTCATCCCTCTTCTAGAGACCATGTGGAGTATATAACCTAACTCTATCTTCTTTTAACCATTCTAATCATTCTTTATGAGGAGAGAGTTTAGGAGTTACTTTTGCAAGTTTGGATCTCCTTGAGCTATTTCTTCCCTTACAAATGCTTTTAGTTGTTTTATGTTGCAGCTTCTTCTTAAGGGAAACTTGGTCCTTTTTGTTTCTTCAAGTAGTGTCTTGCCTTTGGTTTTCTTCTTATAGTTATGAAGTTTTCTCTTCTTTCTTCCTCTTTGTATCATGCATTCATGGTATTGCATTGTCAGATATGCATTTAGATATGAGCTTTGACTATTACTTAATTGTCACATAATTCTAATTTGATATTGCTTATTGCCATGTTATGCCTACTTAGATAGTTTTTGTCATGCTTTTGAACATATGATTAAATCTTTGTCATGCTATCTTAAATTGCAAACTTAAACTAAAATTCACAAGTGATATCAATTATTGCAATTGGTATCTTTTAAATTTGCAAAGTTAGATCTTTTGACTAGTTTACCCTCTAGTGATTCTTTTATGATATATGCCATCTCAAAAATGCTCTCTTGAATCTAGAATCTGAGTTGAGTTTTAGATTGAGCTATACTAGTTCTTTATTAAAGCATGAGTTAGTATTAACTCTTTATTTTTTAAATTAAGTCAACAAAATGCAAAATGATCTCTTTTTGTGCGAAAAAACTGATCTCACCAATTCTTTCTCATGAGATGGCTTGTCATTGCATTAGGCATAAACTCAGGGGAAATTTGGATGACTAAGGCTACTCCTTTAAGCTTCTTGCTTGAGATAGTCGTAATAAGGCTTGAGATCTCGTACTTAATAAAGCAAAAATGTGAAAAAATGGTTCAAACTTAGGAGGCAGTTGTGGATGGCTCTTATTTCAGGACTTACTTTGCTAAGATAAGACCACAATCTATTTTCATGAGTGCTACATGTGATAATCATACTCAATTCCAAGTGTTTGAATAAAATGATTCAATATTGAACTTGTAGCACTCTAATTAATTCAATTTGAGCTTCTTAGTTCTATTTAGCCTTCTTGGCATGGTTTAGCTCATACTTAGATACCTTTAGATAAACTTATCAATTTTGAAACCTTGCTTATCTTAAAATTAATCTGAAAGCTTTAAATTATGCTATCTTGCCTAGATTTATTATATATGCCTCATCATGATCTAGATAGCTTTGTATGTATCTTATGGCTTCAAGTGGTATCTTTTTAACTTGAACCCCATTTTGAATAAATTTTAAAGCTCTTTATGTTTTGCATTTTCATGCATGCATACACACTCTCTCTTATGCTTCTTGTGTTCCTAATAGTGTCATGCACATTTTGAGTGGGACCTTTAGCCTTTGATGTCTCTATTGCCAAAAGGGAGAGAATGGTTGAGAAAAAGGCATTAAGGGGTGAAAATTTGCATAAAGGGGGAGTATGTGCATTTTAGTGTTATAAGCAGTATTAATTACAAAACTTGCTAATTGGAACCTAAAATGCCAAACTGAGATATTTGAGTGAGGGGAGCTTCATTGTATATCATTTGCCCTCTTTTTCATTTTTGGTTCTATCTCTTGCTATGAAAATGGTCTTAGTGAGCAATTATTATTTTCTTTGGACCATAAGCAAGTTTGAACTTTTATAAGGTTTTAGGTGTGATTTAGAGCTTTTGCGAAAAACTTGCTCTTTTCGATGTTTGCTCCATTTCACACTTTGCCAACATTGTCATAATTTCTTCTTTCTCTTTCAAATGGATTATGCATGGCTTTTGCAACTTTTTTACTTTCCTTTTCAAAAACAAACTCAATTTTTTTGCCCTTTTGGTGTTTGTTAATATATTCATCAAGGGAGAGATTGTGAGACCATGTGAAGATCACTCTGTGGTTATGATAAGTAATTGACTTTTGGTTTAGATAGTTTATAGAGTTTGAGTTTGGTTTTTAAAGAGTTGAAAATTTAAAATTGCATTTTCCCACAAATTTCTAGAAGTGGTCAGGTCGGCCAGTTGAACCGACTTTGCAATCTGGTTTGACCGGACGAAGTCAGTACTGTATACAGTTGAGTTGGGAAGCCACTCAAAGAGAGATAGCCTTGAGGACAGAATGTGTAAGAATAGTGAGTCATTGTTTTATATGCGTAGTTGATGGACCGTTAGCTGATCAAATCTTTCTACATTGCATTAATGAGGCCATGTAGCTGTCTGATAAGCTTTTGCATGCACGAGTTAGTGATAAGCCTTGCATGCATTCACTAATGAGGGTGTGCGCCGATCAACATTAATCAGATATTGCTGCACGTTTTGCTTCAGCGGTTGAACCGATTTCAGCATCTAGTTTGACCAGATGGTGTCAGCAGTCTGACCACTTGGCTTCAACGGAGTAGCTCTAGTCGGTCTGTCCACTTGTGTCGACGGTCTGTCGGCCGGGTGTTGGTAGTCAAACTGGCTGGATAGAGTAGGTTCAATCAGGATATTTGATTTGGATTTTTGAGTCTCATGATGAGTTTGAGTGATCTAGAACGTTGCATGTGTGCACAATGATTTAATATTTGGTCCTAGGCTTAGGATCAATGGCTTGGTTGCAAAGGTGCATTGTATGAATGGATAGTACCAATTGATGGCTTTGTGTATTATATGGTACTATATGACGGTTTGCTTGTTTATGTTGGTTGCAGGACTCTGTAGCTACGTCATAGTGTGTAACATCCCAATTTTGGCTTTCTGGAAAATTTTAAATTCAAATTAATTATTTTAAAGTAATTGGATTTTACTTGGCTTTCATTTGATTTTCTGGAGGTTAAAACCTATTTTTAGAAGTTAAAAGGTATTTTAAAATATGAAAATTAAATACCAACATTAGTTGGAAATAATTTTATTTAGTCCAAAATATGTCCAGGAGCTTCTGTGAATTTTTCTGGAATTTTTGGAGGTATTTTCATATTTTTCTGAGGCCTAAATAATTTCCTAGCCTTTCCTGAAAATTTAAATCAAATCCTAAAAATAAAAAATCCCTCCCCTCCCTCCAGCCGATGCGTGGACGGCCCAGGACCGCCCACGTCGCCGCTCGGCCAAATCCAGGCCGCCTCCTCCTCCTTTCCTCCGCCAAGCGGGCCCGGCCCGTCGGTCACCCCGCGCCCCCTCCTCTCTCGCCACTGGCCCCGGTGTCGGCCGCCGCGCCACACCCACCGCCCGCTCCTTTCCTCTCGTCTCTCACTGCGCGCGGGCCCCGCCTGTCAGGCCCTTCTTCCCCGCGGAGCCGTCCCCTTTCCTTCTTTCTTCCCCCTTTCCTTATTTGCGCCGGCGACCAATCCGAGCCAGATCCGGCCTTGCCTTCCCGGCCTCTCCCCGGTTTTGGAAACCCCAAGCCCTGCCGCGGCCGAATCCCTGATTCCCCTCGCCTCCTTTCCTTCCGCGCCCCCTCTTTCCTTTTTCTCCCAGCGCCCTTCCTTTTTCCGGCCGACACCCCAGCGAGCAATTAAGCGCCCGTGTCCCCTCCTCCGCCCTATAAAATCCCACCCTCGGCTTCGCCTCCCTCCGCCCAGCATCCCGACGCACTCCACCCCCCTTCCCGAGCCCCGTAGTGCCCTGCCACCGAGCCACCTCTCCCTCCGAGCTCCGCTGCACTCCGGTGAGCCTTCCCCGCCGCATCGGACCTCCCCGGAGCTCGCCACCGCCACCCCGAGCACCCCCGTGCCCGTGCGAATCTCCCCGACACTTCGACCACCCCTCCCCGCCACAGGAGCGTCGTCGCACCGGAGGACCCGAGCCCGCTCCGCCACTCCCTCGCCGCCGGCCACCTTCGCTCGACCCCGAGCCTCGCCGACCCCTCCGTCAGATTCACCTCCGCTCCAGGACCACGTTTTGGACATCACCCGAAGCCCTCCGGCCTTCCCTCGCCGCCGGCAACCCCGCCTCCGGCCACCTCTGCCTGGGCCCCACCCGTCTGTTCTGGTCACTGACATATGGGCCCGGAGTCCAGTAGGTCCCCCATGTTAGAGGCTGAGCTAGTGGGCTCACTGTCCAGTGGGTCCCACATCTCAGAGGCTGATCCCGTGGGCTCACTGACCAGTGGGTCCCACCTGTCACAGACTCAGAGTAAAAGCAATAAAATAAAAAGATTAAAATTTAATCCTTCCAGTGGGCCCCACCTGTTAGAAATTTCCTAATTTCTGGATTTATTCAAACTGAAAACTTCAAACAAGCATACCTTTCTCATTTTAACTCCAAATTGAGCCATTCAAATTTCTAAATTCATCTAAAATCATAATCTATCCAAATATGGCCTCTATTTGAGTGTTGAGTTTATTTTATTTTTGTTTGTATTTATTTGTTTTGTTGCTTCGTCTTTTCCCGCGTAGATTCCAACGTTGTCGACGATCTCTCCACTTCGCAGCAGGAAGACCCAGAGAACCTGCAAGAAGGCAAGTCTCCTTTGATTATCTTGAACCTATGATTTTGAAATATTTTACTTATTTTAAATTATATGCATTGCTATTTATATACAAGATTAGTTCAAATCTTAAGGTAATAGTTAATCCAACCTTGTTATGCCCTCACTTGAAGTTGATTGCCATGTACCTTTGCAACCCTAGAAATTTCTTTGACTCATTAATGAGAGTAATATATTTAATTGTTGATATTAGAATGGTAGAACAATGCTTAGCCATGCTATTGAATACCTCATAAATCTTGCAAATGGGAAATTATGAATTATTGTAATACCCCTTGTTTTTGTAAACTTAGTGGTAATTGGAGTTGCCACTGTTCTTTTAAAATAAAATGAAATGTGGAAATGGGTTTAGATTAGGGTGGATGGTTGGTTTGGATTGGTGCAGGAAGCACAAGATCTTGTAAAGTGTATGTTCCACCCTAGTCAATTAAGGACCGACGCTTGTGTTTGTCCGCATCGAGCATTAACCGTACAACCACAAGTCTATATGGGTACGACCTAGCTGACTAACTTATGATAGTCTAGTTTAGGTGCCACCAGTGGAAAGTGGGTGCCAGGGATGGACTGGTTATTCACAGTGAGGGACAGGGATTTACTGTACTCATATGGCGCAAGAGGGGCTTGATTCGGGCGATTAGCCTACCTGCAGTGAAACCTCAGCGGGTGGTATCTAGCTAGATTAGAGTAAGGTAAACGCTTTGTGATATTTTATCCGGGTCTCATGCCAAAGGAAGCGTGTTGACTTTTAGGATAATTTATCTCTTGTGGGTAAAGTTGTACAACCTTTGCAGAGTGTAAAACTATTCGAATAGCCGTGCCTACGGTCAAGGGCGGGCAAGGAATGCATTCACATGGTAGATTTCTGGTTTTTGGTTTTAAAATCAAAGTTTTTGTATTCCGAGAGTGGAGGGAACTCTTGGAAGGGTATCCTGGCGGTTGGAGCCAGAGAGGGTGGATGGAACCCGCAGTTTAAAACTTGACCAATTGTAATTGGTTAGCTAGTGTTGGTAGTTGGAACCTTCACTAGAAAGTTAATGTTAGTTCTGTTAAAAAAATTACTTTATAAAATGATGCCTTTGAAAGTAATTAGTAGTAATTGAAATTAAAACATTGCTTTGTGCAAAAGAACCATATAGCCTTCCTTTGTCAAGCCTTGTATCTATTGCATTTTTCCCAAGACTTGCGGAGTACTTTATGTACTCACATGCTACACTCAAAAATAATAACCAGAGGAATGCGAAGCTCAAGAGGGAGACTACGACTACTGCTTCGCTTGCGGCTGTGATGGATTTTTCCCAGAGGACTAGGTCGCGCTTCCCCAGTCAACTGCCTGTGGCATATTGATGGGTCTACTTTGAATTTACCTTGCTTCCACTGTATTCTGGTTGTGTGAGGTCTTGGAACCTCCAATGTAATAATGAGACCTGGTGGTCAGTACTCTTTATAATTGTAATAAATGCGTTGTTGGTCATGAATCATTTCTGTTTAACTGTGTGCACTAGCTTTGATCTGGGACTAGTGCAGTAATACACAGAGGGTCCGGGTTTGGAAATCCGGGGTCCCGACATAGTGAGGCGAACGGGGCCAAGACTAAGCTAGGGGAGCTTAGGTGCAAAGCGATATAGAAGGAGGGAGCGATCATAACTACTCCTTAGTTGGTAGCAACATCGACTAGAGGAACAGGGACTGCTACGATCAAAGATCCTTCGATAGCTCTGATACTATCAAAGGATGCAAAGGTGGAGATGAAGTCTTAATAGACCCTGTGTCTCTTGAGAAAGTAGTGATAGAGGAGGAGGAGGTAGAAATACATCCTTCCTTTTTGGAGGACAGGTGATTGAGAGCTTTTTGACCATAGGAAAGTCTCCTTATCAAAGGGACCTTCTTGATCGGGGCTATATCTTCAATAACCAAAGACTCAAAAAAATTTGGTAGAGGAAGGTGTCAGCCTTGAGATGAAGACTGCCCCAAGAAGCTCTACTCCACTTTTGCCAATAAAGCGGTCTCGGTAAGTCTACTTTGGATCTTATTGAAACTTCTTTCAGTTTCTTCTTCTTTTTTGTTTTAGCACATGGTGGAGGTAGTTGCTTTGGTCGGAGAAATGGCTAGGTGATCGTTAGTCCTCAAGAAGGAAAAGGTTGCTCTTCGCTGATAAGCTAACGACTGGTAATGAGTTTTCTATTATCATCGTCATGAAGTGTTTTTCCTCTCATAACTTTTTGAACACTTTTACAGGTCTGGAAGCACCATGAAGGTGCTTGAGGACATCCTCAAAAAAAGATAGGGAGTTGTTTAGGTTGACACTGATTGAGAACGAACAACTCCTCAAGACCCTAGAGGAGAAAAATCTCCAATCGAGAAGTAAGTTACTTCTTAATTTTTCCTTCATTGCTTCTAAATCTTTGCTTTTTTTATTTTCTTCATTGTCGTGGTCAACAAAATTGGAAAGCCTTGAAAAAGAGGCGAAGTCAAAGGGAGCTATCATTCTAAAGCTAAAAGAGGCATGTAAAGCCAAAGACCAGTTGATCGAAGACTAGTCAACCAGATTTAATGATAGCATTCTTAAGCATAATGAAGTGATCAAGGTTCGCGAGAAGAAGAACTAAAGTAACTGATCATTTATCTGGCCAATTTGTTATGCTTTGAACTTGTCTTATTGACTTTAAGATGCACATGCAGAGCAAGATTGAAAGCTTCAAGAACTCAAAAAGGCTCTTGGTACCGAGGGGGAGACAGAAAATGGCATTCAAGGAATTCTTCAAGATAAAATCCTTCTTCTCAACAACATGCTTACTAAGATGGGCGTGGAAGCACTTACCTCCTCTTCAAAGGAATCGGTCAAAAGGTGAACTATTTTGGTCGACAACTCGAAATCTTTTGAGACATATTAGCTACTTCAAGGAGCAACCACGAGCAAACCGTGCATGATGTTTTTGTAGATGGAATTAGCTTTGCCTTAGTAAAGCTCAAGGCATCCAAATCTTCTCTCAATCTTCATCTACTCAAAGCAGAGTTCGATTGCTCGGAGGAAGAAGCGGTGAAGTTCTTTGAACAAGTGAAACCCTTCGGGAACATGATCATTGATGAGATGAAAGTTGGGTCTCCATCAAACAGTGGTCAGTTGGGAGGGTCCAATGAGTAATTAGCTATAATGTAATTTGTATACACATTTTTATGTAAAAACTTACCTTTGAGGTAATATAGTTTGTGTTATTTCTTCTTATTTGAAGAGTGACCGTATCTCTCCTAGCCTTGATTGCTTTCTTAGTAAATTGATGTACTAAGAAGTAGTAGAAAAGGAAAGACGCATTGTAATGGCCTCCGATCAGTAGACATAGTATATCAACATGTTTGATTATAAGCCTTAAAGGATTGAGTAGCAATAGGAAATTATCATGACGGATAGAGCCAGTGAGAGATTTTGACTAGTCTTTGATGCCTTTACCATAATCAGGATATAACATAGTCACAAAATGATCAGAAAGGCACTGTGACAAAGATTTATGCATTTATTTATAACAAGAACTATGTAAGACTGCATTCTAATAAGACAAGTATTTTTATTTGTAAGCTCATTCGACCTAGTCGTAGGATAGCCAAGGACAAAAGGCATGAACAAAACTCCTCTAAATGTATTCAATCTTCAGTTGCGACTAGTAGTAAAGATCGTAAGAAAAAGACCATCGCTAGAAAACTCCTTCCAATAGACGTGACTATAGTAGAGAGGAGATATTATTATGACTAGGATGTTTTTTTGTGTCCCAACTAGAGTAACCAAGAGAAGAATAGAATGAAGAACTAAATTATCACATCAATTGTCTATTTTTTACTCGTTTCCTTCTAAGGAAAAATGCAAATTATCATGGGAAACTTTGCTATCAAGGTTATGATAAGGATCCACATGGCATTTAACAAAAATGTCAAAGCCAATAAGAAGTAAAAGCACCCCTGAGAAGGGATTTCGAGAAAATATAGATATTTCTCCAAAAAACTTAGACAACTGTGTAGTTTTTTTACCAGAATTGGGATAAGGAGATGCAAATAAAAATACCCATCGAAAGAAATGACATAATAAAAAGGAATTTTATTAAATTGAAGAAATACATTATATATAAAACTTATGTACCTGATCAATGTTCTAAGAATTTGGAAGAATACACCCATCCGACATGACTAGTCATACCGAGCCTGGTCTAGTGACTTCAACCACAGTATAAGGACCTTCCAATTTAGGCAAAAGTTTATTACAATTTGACTGGCTTTGAATTTTTTTGATAACCAGATCTCCCACATCTAGGCTATGAGGCTGTACTTTATGGTTGTGGTACCTTCGTATGGCTTGTTAGTAAATTGCTGATTGGATTAGGGCGGCATTCCTTCTCTCTTCAAGGAAATTAATATCATCGACCTGATGATGTTCTTGATCACTATCAATATAACACTTGGTCCAAGTGGAGCCACTTTTTAGTTCTAAAGGAAGCATGGCTTTAACTCAAAAAACTAGGAGGAAGGGTGTTTCTCCGATCGCACAACTGGTCACAGTCTGAGTAACCCAAAATATAGAGGAAAGTTCTTGTACATAGGTTCCCAACCGTTTTACTAACTGGTTAAAACCTCACCAGCCACCACTTAATCCCTTGTATTAATATACCATTAGCTCTTTCTACTGCCCTATTACTCTGCGGATGTGTTACCGAGGCGTAACATATTTTGATACATAGATCCTTGCAGAATTCTTGAAAATTTCTGCTTGAGAACTGGGTACTATTATCTGTGATTACACAAATAAGTACTCCAAATCGTGTAGCCATATTTTTTATGGATTTCTTGGATTCTTCCATTGTTATTTTGACAACTTGCTCAACTTTGATCCATTTTGTGAATGTGTCAATCATAACAAAAAAGAATTCGAAGCCCCCGGGTGCCTTTGGGAAAGGTCCCAGAATGTCTAAGCCCCAAGTTACAAAAGGTCAAGAAAGTGGTATAGTTTGGAGAGTTTGTGTAGGTTGATGTATTTGTCAGCTATAAAACTGATATTCTATACACTTGCATAAGTTCTTTTGTGTTATGGAGGGCAGTTGGCCAATAATATCCTTATCGAAAGACTTTACCGACTAGTGTTCTATAGGAATAATGTGCTCCACATACTCCCTCATATATTTTGAATAGTAAGTGTAAACACATCCTTTTGAGATATACAACGCATCAACATCCCGTGAGTTCATCTTTCGTAGAGGGTATATTCGACCAGAGGGTATGACTTGGCCTTTTGAGCTATACGATTGGCCACTACGTCATCTTCAGGAAGTTTGCCATGCTAAAGATATTCGTAGATTGATGTCATCTAATCATTATTGGAGTCGATATGAGTGACCTCCATTGGAGCGTCTTCACAATGCTCGACTATTGAGGGTTTATTGAGTTGCTTGATGAATACTCCGGGCGGTATGGGTGATCTTGAGGAAGCCTTTCGTGCCAACTGATCTGCTAGAAAATTTTTCTTTTTAGGAATGTATTGGACTTCGAAACTAAAGAAATATCTCTCTAGTTTTTTTACTTTTGAAAGATAAGATGATTTAATGGTACTTGAGCATTGATACTCTTTTCTTATTTGATTCGCTACTAGTTGAGAATTGTCTTTCACTAATAATCTACGAATCTTGAGGGCTTTAGTTGCTCAGAGCCCTCCAGTAAACCTTCGTACTCTACCACATTATTTATAGTGGAAAAAATTAATTGGATGGCACGTTTTATGCCTTTTCTAGTAGGAGAAATTAGGACTACCCCACCCTTGAGCCTTTTATCGTAAAAGATCCATCAAAATAAATAGTCCACGGCTCGTGGTTCTTGTACTCGGGCCCTTGGATAGGCTCAAGATTTATCCATTCGGTGATGAATTCTGCTAAAGCCTAGGACTTAACGGTTGTTCGTGAGATGAAATGGAGATCAAACTCCCCAAGTTCGATCACCGATTTTGTTATATGTCATGATGATTCCCTATTTTGGAGAATTTAATCGAGAGGGTATCTGGTTGGCACCACAATTTGATGGGCTTAGAAGTAATGCCTTAGTTTCCTTGAAGTCATAAAGAGGGCATACAATAATTGTTAAATTTTTGGATATCGCATTTTTGATCCATGTAAGACTTCGCTTACATAGTATACTAGTCGTTGGAGATTATCACATTCAACGACTAGTACCGCACTTACTACTTGTAGCGTAGCAGCCAAGTATAAAAGTAAAGATTCTCCCGGTCTTGGAGAGACTAATACCGGGGCACTTGTCAAGTATTTCTTAACTTTTTTAAAGATATCACTGGCTTCTTTATTCCACTCAAAACTTTAATGTTTTTGAAGAAGTTTAAAGAAAGGTAACTATTTTTCTCCTAGCCGTGCAATGAAATGACTTAACAGTACCACACAACCGGTTACTTTTTATACTTCTTTCTTTGTGGTTGGAGGACATAACCACTCAATGGCCGTTATTTTCTCTGGATTAGCCTCTATTCCTCTAGTTGAGACTAGGAAGCTATGAAACTTTTTGGAGAAAACTCCGAATACACATTTCTTTGTGTTTAACTTAAGATTATGTGTTCTTAATTTAGCAAAAACTTCCTATAAGTTAGAGACGTGGTCTCCCATGTTGACATTTTTTACTACTAAGTCATCAACATAGGTCTCTAAATTTCAACCAATTTGTGGAATAAAGGTTTTTTGCGTTAACCTTTGAAAAGTGGCACCAACATTTTGAACATAAATGACATTTTCACATAACAAGATGTTTTGTATGGTGTGATGAAGAAAGTTTTATCTTCATCTTTATTACTCATATTAATCTAATGGTACCTAGAATATGCATCTAAGATGCTTAATAACTCACTACCGAAGGTAGAATCAACAAGCTAATCGATGTGTGGAAGGGGAAATCTTCCTTCAGACAAGCTTTATTAATATCTATAAAGTATACACATATTTCTATTTCCTATTACTTTTCCTAACCATTACAAGATTGGTGAGCCACTCGGGGTGGTCGACTTCACGAATGAACCCAGTCTTGAGGAGCTTGTCGATCTCCAACTGGATTGCCTCCTTCCGATCAGGTACAAAACACTGTAGCTTTTGCTTGATTTGTTTTTTGTTAGGACAGAGTGCTAGTCTATGCTTGATCACCTCCCTGGGGACACTAGGGATGTCAGATGCTTACCACGTGAATACATATGAGTTTGCTTGGAGAAAGAAGATGAGTGACTCTTCCTATTTAGGATCGAGTCATGTCCCAACTTTGATGGTTTCCAAAGGTCTGTCTTTATCGAGAGGTACCTCCTTGACCTAGTCGTTCAGTTTTGGAGACACCTTGAGCCTTGAATGCTTTACCTATATTGAAGGTGGGCTAGCATTCCTGGTTAGTAATTTATCGACTAGTTCGAGAGATTTGCAGTCGCTGGCATAAGCCATTTTTCTGTCCCATCGAACTATTATGACTCCTTTTAGCCCCAGTATTTTGAGACTTTGGTAACCATAGTGCATAGCCACTAGAAACTTGGCTAAAGTTGGTCAGCCAAGGATCCATTTGTATGCAATTTCAAAATCTACTACATCAAATGAGATTCTTTCTGTTCAGATGTTACTAGGACTGTCAAATGTAACCGGTAGGGACACTTGTCCAATCAGTTTGGATGAAGATCTTGGAACTATGCTATGAAAGGCATACTTCACATGTATTATTTTAGACTTGGGAACTTGTATTTCTTCAATAGCACCCATAAATAAAATGCTAAGAGAACTACCCCCCATCAACTAGAATTTGATTACCTTGAAATTATCAATAGTAGGTTATACTATGATAGGGAACATTCCTGGTCGAGTCGAAGGGATGGGACAGTCTTCTTTGTCAAAAGAGATAGTTGTTTTCAACCACCTAGAAGGCTTGATGTCTATCGGAGCATCAATGAGATTCACCTCATGTCCCACAGTCTTTAGTTGTCTTCTTAACTCATAAGAGGATCATCTGCTACAGATTACATCAATTGTGTGCTCTGGCTCTTTATACTTCATCTATGTCCTTGTCCTTTTAGTGTTCAGTTCTCCGACCTCCTGGATGGAAGGAAGAGGACCCTTACCTGAGTAGTAATCCTCAAACTTCTTCTGCCAGAGACAATAATTGTGGGGATCGTGCCCTGCCATTTGGTGGAGTGGACATCATCTTTTGCCCTTCTTGGATTTGTTGGTAGGAGCTTTTCCTTTATTTCGACCAGAATAATTCTTTTTACCTTTAGGGTATCTTTATGGAATCGCAAGAACTTTCTTGGTATTAGGCTTACGATTTTTCTTATTCTTCTATGATTTCTTGATCTTCTTTTCCTTCTTCTCTAAGCCTGGTTAAGAATCTTTTCTATTCGATCAATGGCCATGTTTCACTCAACCACTTCGCTAGTGATGGTGTACTTATTAGCCATATCGAATAGCTCAACGATTGTTCATGGAGGATTCATAGCAATGTCCTCTGTAAACCACATATTCCTTAGTCCAGTCTTGAACGCCTAGATAATAGAAGAATCGACCACTTTTGGGATAGATTTACGAACCTTACTGGACCTTTTGATATATTGCCGCAGGGTTTCATTGGGTTCTTGTCGGATCTTGTGAAGGTCATCTTCTTTGCTGGGTTGATCGTACGTACCTTATAAGTTAGCTATCAGTAAATCGCAGAGTCGTTCCTAAGTGTGAATTGTTCCAACCAGTTGGTTAAGTAACCATGACTGGGAAGAACCCTCAAGAACAGTTGGTAAGTAATTTGCCATCACGTTGTCATCACCTCCCATAGCCCTAATTGCAGTTGTGTAAATCTATCAAATTTCCAATGGGTTTTGTTTTCCATCAAATTTCTCAAGGTTGGTTGGTCGAAACCTTTCCGCCCAGCATACTGCCTGAAGTCCTACCAGGAAAGCTCGATAACATGTGATTAGGTCATGGCACCTTCTCTGAAATGAGGCCCGATTGTAATCTGTTGGATATTTGTTACTCCGATAGTTGTAGTGGGGAGCTAGTGCCCCATTTTGGTCATGGACACTCGAATTGTATCTCCAACTAGATATCTGGTTCAGATGATGTCACAAATCACCTAGATACTGTCCCCGATTTCATCCCTCATGATGAGTGGGATGGGTTGCTTCATTATCGAAGAGTCTCCTACCTTTATGGCTTCCTTGTCAAAACCTTTGGGTGGGTCTTGTGCTTGCTAATGGATTATTGCCAGTCCGACCCCATTGGCTTTTGCCATGCGAAGAATGCACAAATGAAGTCAATGTTGGGCTTTGTGACTGCCTCTGCTCCCAGTACATCTCCATGCACCACATGGTTCGCTGGAGGATCTTTAATACTTGACCTACAACTTGAGCGTATTCTGGGGTTTCTGCAAGAGTAGGGTCTGGGCTGTTAAGAATATTATGGACATGTTCATATTTTGAACAGTTACCAAAGGTCTTGGAGTGTTCCTATTGGCGGAAGGAGCACGATGACTTGAGCTTCATCCTGAGTTCTCTACTCGCTCCACATGACTTTGCAAGTAAAGAGGGGTAAGAATAGGTGGATTATGTGGTCGATGTCCACCAGTTACATTATTTTTGACTCCTCCAGGTGATGTAGGAGAGTTCGTACCATCCCAACCAATTGATCATGAGGGGATCTGTTATAGAGAGTCATACACGCCATCTGTAGTGGTATAACCAATTGTATTAACCTCATGCTTCTATTACGAATTTCCTAACAAGTCCCCATCAAAACTGAGGGAGAGCCTTCCATTGCTTCGGCAAGAAGCTTCCACGATGGAAAATGATTAGAGACCACAGTTTTTGGAGGACTGTGTGGTGGACTCAACTTGATTCAGCAAATTGTCGATTGGATGGTGAGTGTTATTATCTTCGTCTAGCTTTCTGCCAGGTGTAATTTCATCAATGCCTTGATTAGGTGTCGACCAACTCTTGTACTACATAGGAGTTGTTGGTAAAGAGCAGTTGCCCACGACTGAATTGAGAGTACTTTGACCCTTGGATTGTAGTATCGCACTCTTGTTGCTATGTTTGCCGATCGAATGCGTGGGACTTGGCGTGTTGCCTAAGCATTCTGACATAGTTGGGACGCCTGACTCCCCAGGAAGCGTTGATGACTGGGGCAGCGTGTCTTCTTCCATTCGGTCGATCTCATTAGTCTCAAGGACTGGTGATCCTAGGATGGAGGTTGATAAGGAGGAGGCATCGTGTTCCATGATGCGAATACATGCATTCATATCGAGGTCAACATAATCTGCCAGATCGAAACAATTCTCCTCATCCCAGGTTTTGGCATGATCTCATAGGGATTTAGCACCTTCTCCCTATGGACGGCAGTAGCTGTCAACAATTAAATAGTCAATCGTACGAATTGTGGGAAAAAGCTAAGTCTCTCAGAAGGATGTAGAGAATTTGGACTATCTTTATTGCTATACAAGATGCACTCGATGAGAGATTACAAAGGAGATGCTACTAGCCCTAGGATAGCTACTTATTGCCTTTGTAATCTAATTTCCAGTTGAGAGATCTTCCTTGATTCTCTAGAATATGTCTATGTCTTCTCCTGTCTTCTCTCATCCAGGCCAGAGCCTAGTTGGTCCACCCAGTGTCACAAGTCCAAAAAATTTTAACAGGGATCAATGTCTCTAGCCGATGTGTGAACCCCCTAGCTTAAACTCGGTGCACCTGGTAGCCAGCAGTAGCCCACAAGGAGAGAGACTCACGGTGGCCCATGAGGTAGCACTCGACCTAAGAAGGACTACAGCAACTGAAGCGGCCAACGCTTCCCATGAGTAGCAAGATTGTATGAGTCCATTTGATCAATACCGAAGTGCTAAGCACGCTGCAGCCCTCTCAACACTTGTTTGTCTCACGTGGTCGCAGGAGCCAGGAGACACGTTCTGTGCCCACGCAACAACCGATCGCCGGAGAATGGGAGAAATTGGCTATTGCCGGCCACCCTTGCTTGCCACCTTGTTGAAGCATCTCCTGGCCCCAGCTCCTGTTGCCTTGTGCCCTCACTAGCCAAAGGAGGCTTAGACCCACTCGATTTGTATGTACTTTACTCAATTTTTCTCTCAATTCTTTCGATTTGTTTCAAGAATACAAGCTAAATTTGTGAGCTAGGGTTTCAATGTGATGATTTTTTGTTTATTTTTTGTCAAATTGTAGGGTTAAGACTTAGGGTTTAAATTTAGGTTTTTGGAATACTAGCCTAGTTCATTGCAAATGAGAAGCAAAATTGTAGTGATATGTGATTGTGATCCATATGCTCATATTGGACCAAGCTTTGGATTTGACTTAGAGTATTTGATTACAATGTCAAGTAAGTAAACTTTTGCATATATTTTTCTATTACATTGTTCTTGAACTATTAAACATAGCAATATGTAATTGAGTTTTCAATTAAATGGTAAGTAAATATATGGAATGGTTTTTAAAAATGAAGACACCAGATAATGCTACTAATGTTGGTAAGCATTTTGATCGCTATTTCTTTGTAATCATACATTGACATCGGTTATGTTGAATAATTGATACTAAAATTGCCCGACATATTACTATTTAGTACAATGTTGCTTCGAATTATATATATTGTTATATGTACGGTGTGTGGTGAACCCGGGTCATTTTTGTTCTAGTTCCACCCCTGCTCTTGTCAGATCTTAAATAGCGCTAAAGAGGTGTCGGTTATCCATATGAGCAAGCACCTTGTCAATTCCTCATGTCTGATCAAGTGAATGGTTGTTGTCAGCGAGAAAAGCTGACAATAATTGTTCCTCTGTTATTGTCAGTGAAAGAGAATCATGGGGACAACCGCAAGATGGTTATTGTCAAAGACGTGCGGTCGAGTCATCGTGTGGTTAGGAGGAAAAGTAAGCATGTGCTTTATCCTACCCCACGGGAGTAGTTGCCTGAGGCAGGCCCATTTATCAGTTCGTAAGACCTCCGAGTGGTGGCTGATCAGGTGAATGAACAATGACCCTTCAAGCAGGGGTACTTGGGTAATGTACACTACTACAAAAAAGGTCATCATAGACAGTTTGGAACTATCATCATAGATGGTTTTTTGAACCGTCTAAATTCATGGGTCAGTGATAATCGGAGGTTATCACAAACGGTTTGTGAGTCGCCTGTGATAAATACAACATAGATGATTTATAATTAGAACCATATGTAAAGAACACTATCACAGATGGCTCGAACAAAAACTCATTTGTGATACTCACTCATCATATATGAGATCTACAACTTTGCAGTTGAGGCAAACACCAAATTCCAAATGGAAGATAAAATTTTTTGGCAAAAATAGAAACTGAAAACTTGTGATGCAAATTTAAGGCTAAAGATAGCCAATTTTGGGGTTTAAAGGGTGATTGGTGCAAGCGGGTCATTTTTTGGGATCAGGCTCGTCGTTAGCTTTCCAACGAGTACAAAAACATCGAAAATGGACACCGTATGCAAAAGTTGTTGGATTAATTGGGATTGGCCCATTTTAATTTAGCAATTAATCAAATGAAATTCCTAGGCCCACAACTAATGCTAGGTAGAAAATTGTTTAGTCCCATATGGAGAATTGAATGGGAGTTACACCACTTTAAAAGTTGGAACGTGGTAACCCCCTTGTGGAATTGGAGAGAGCCAATACACGCACGACGCCGCCGCTCGCCTCGCCACGCCACGCCGCGCCGTGCCATGCGATGCGGTGCGGTGCGTGTGCGCGTGCGCGTGCGCGTCGCGTCTGCACGCGCAGCGTGTCGAGTGCGGCGCGTTTTCTTTATCTATTCGAAAATCGAAACGCATTGACTCGCGGCATGCAGTGCGATTACGATGGATTATGGCTGCGGTTACTTTGAGTAATGGGTGCGATTCATCGTGACTAATGGCGGCGATTCATCGGTCTCTTCATTTTTTGCTGTTACAAGAGAACAGAGCATAAGAAGGCTCTCCTCTCCATACGAAAGAACAGTTTTCTCTCCCTCTGTCTTTGTTGCTGCTCTCTGCAATCTCCGATCCAGAACCTTGCGCGCACAAGTATCTGGGTGAGTAGGCCTCCGGGACTTCGTCCGTTTGTGTACCTGCTCGGGTAGGCGGGCGATCAAGTTTTTGGGGAGCGCATCGGCGCGACTACTCAAACTGCGACATCTACTTCCTGGTGGTCAACCGTTCGCGCGACTGCACTGCGAACATCTTCCTGCATCAAGCTTCGTCCTGCATCACGCCTTGATCGACTACATCGAATAGGCCATCATGTCGACTGATGGTAACGGCGCCTCCGGTGTCTCCGGCACTGGCCCCGCCCGAGGGTATAAATCTAAAACTTTTCTGGTGTATTTGTTTTTGTGCGCTATGAATATGTTAATAGATGTTTCTGTTAGCTTGTTCGTTAGCGAATATGAATACATCGTTGATAGATCACTTGTACATGTTTATGTCATGTTTTATATGCTGAATTTCTGGATTAAAATATGCCGAAAATTGACTAGATTTCCAACAATCCAAAAACTTGATAGGTCTTTTTCGGTAGTTGGCTTTGCTGCGTCGCTTAAACCGCACCCTCCGTTTGATGGTTCCAATTTTAAGAGATGGCGTGCACGCGCAATCTCGTGGTTTCTCGCCATGGAATGTTTTCATGTTGCACAAGGAAAACCACGAGCCTCTGTCGATGAGGATGAACGCAAGTTCAATGTAGCGGATAACTTTTTCGAGGTGCACTTGTCAACATATCGGCGGATAACATTGTGGATGTGTACATGCATTTGCCTACGGGCAAAGATATGTGGAATGCACTTGAGGCCAAGTTCGAGTTTCCGATCTTGGCGATGAGTGTATGTCATGGAGCGTTCTATGACTACAAGATGGTCGATGACCGTTTCGTAGTAGAGCAAGCTCATGAGATTCAGCGCGGCAAAGGAGCTTGAGAACAATAAGTGCGAGTTACGGACAAGTTTGTGGTGGCGGTATTATCGCCAAGTTACCACCCTCTTGGTCGGATTTTGCTACTTCTCTAAAGCACAAGAGGCAGGAGTTGGTGTTCACGATCTCATTGGCACTCTTGGTGTTGAAGAGAAGGCGAGGGCAAAAGATACTCGTGGCAAGAAAGTTGTCTTGAGGAGGTTCTAGCGCCAATTTGGTGCGAAGAAGAATCCTCGAGCTTTCCACAACAAAAGAAAAATAAGCCTTTGTCAAGCCCAAGGCTACCACCGAGTTTAAGAAGAAAGGCAAAGGAAAGGGCAGCTGCTTTGTGTGCGGTGATTCGCCATTGGGCTAAGGATTGTCGGATCGCAAGGATAAGCAGAAGAAGTCTGCCAACATGGTTATTAGTGACGCTGGAGGAACATCGGGGTACGGTAATTATTTACCTACAGTTCTTTCTGTTTGTCAATCACCTGAGTGGTGGGTTGACACTGGTGCTAATATTCATGTTTGTGCTGATATTTCCTTGTTTTCATCTTATCAGGTCGGTCGAGGTTGCTCCTTGTTGATGGGGAACGGATCGCATGCAGCTGTTCATGGTGTTGGTACGGTCGATCTGAAGTTTACTTCGGGAAAGATCGTGCGGTGAAGAACGTGCAGCATGTCCCCTCCATAAAGAAAAATCTCGTCAGCGGATCTCTACTGTGTAGAGATGGTTTTAGGCTTGCATTTGAGTCCAATAAATGTGTCGTGTCTAAGTATGGAACATTTGTTGGTAAAGGCTATGAGAGCGGAGGCTTGTTCCGGTTTTCTTTGATGGATTCCTATAATAAATTTGTGAACCATGTGTGTAACGATGATGATGAATCTAATGTTTGGCATTCACGACTTTGTCATGTTAATTTTGGGTGTATGACGCGCTTAGCTAATATGAGTTTAATCCCGAAATTCACTTTGGTCAAAGGTTCTAAGTGTCATGCGTGTGTTCAATCGAAACAACCTCGCAAGCCTCACAAGGCAGCAAAAGAGGCGAGGAATGTGGCACGTTAGAACTCATTCATTCCGATTTGTGCGAGATGAATGGCGTGTTGACTAAAGGTGGGAAGAAATATTTCATGACGCTTATAGATGATTGCACTAGATTTTGCTATGTGTACTTATTGAAAACAAAAGATGAAGCGTTGAATTACTTTAAGATCTATAAAGTCGAGGTAGAAAACCAACTTGAGAGGAAAATCAAGCGGGTAAGGTCGATCGTGGGGAGAGTATTTTTCAAATGAGTTTACTTTATTCTGCGAGGAACATGGAATTATTCATGAGAGGACGCCTCCTATTCTCCCGAATCAAACGGGGTTGCCGAAAGAAAGAACCGCACTCTAAGCGATTTGGTTAACGCCATGTTAGACAACTGCGGGACTTTCTAAGGAATGGTGGGGTGAGGCTATATTGACCGCGTGTCATGTCCCGAATAGAGTTCCTACAAAGAACAAAGAAATAACACCATTCGAGGAATGGGAAAAGAAAAGTTGACTCTCTCATATTTGCGCACTGGGATGTTTGGCCAAAGTTAATGTGCCAATTATCAAGAAGCGTAAACTTGGACCAAAAACCGTAGATTGTGTATTTCTTGGTTATGCTATGCACAGCGTGGGTTATAGGTTCTTAATTATAAAAGCTGAGTACGACATGCGTGTTGGTACAATCATAGAGTTCAGAGATGCTACATTTTTGAGAATGAATTTCCTATGAAATGTGATGTACCTAGCTCATCTAGTCAAGAACCTATAATTTCCTTGATTCTTTTATGCCGATAGAACATGTTGAGGAAACGCTGTGGAAAATCCCGAGGAGGATAACAATGAAATTACTCGAAAGAGTAAGAGACAGAGGACTGCAAAGTTTTTGGTGATGATTTCATTGTATACCTCGTGGATGACACTCAAGAACCATTGAAGAGGCATATTCTTCTCTTGACGTGACTATTGGAAGGAAGCGATATGGAGTGAGATGGACTCTATTATGTCTAATGGAACTTGGGAGGTCGTTGACCGTCCTTATGGGTGTAAACTGTAGGATGTAAATGGATTTTCAAGAAAAAGCTTAGGCCTGATGGTACAATTGAAAAGTACAAGGCAAGGCTTGTGGCCAAGGGTTATACCCAGAAAGAAGGCGAGGACTTCTTTGATACTTATTCACCTGTTGCCTGACTGACCACAATTCGAGTACTACTTGCCCTGGCTGCCTCTCATGGTCTTCTCGTTCATCAAATGGACGTTAAGACAGCTTTCCTAAATGGAGAGTTGGAGGAGGAGATTTATATGGATCAGCCAGATGGGTTTGTGGTACAAGGTCAAGAAGGAAAGGTGTGTAAGTTGTTAAAGTCTTTGTATGGCCTAAAGCAAGCACCTAAGCAATGGCATGAGAAGTTCGATAAAACTTTGACATCTGCTGGCTTTGTTGTGAATGAAGCTGACAAATGTGTGTACTATCGCTATGGTGGGGGAGAAGGAGTGATCTTGTGCTTGTATGTTGATGACATACTGATTTTTGGGACCAACCTCAATGTGATTGAGGAGGTCAAGGACTTTCTGTCCAAGAATTTTGAGATGAAAGATTTGGGAGTGGTGATGTGATTCTTAACATTAAGCTACCGAGAGAAGGTGATGGTGGGGTTACACGTGCAATCCCACTATGTGGATAAGGTCTTGAGTCGCTTTGGTTATAGTGACTGCAAGCCTGCTTCTACTCCTTATGATCCTAGTGTGTTATTGAGGAAAAACCGAAGAATAACAAGGGATCAATTGAGATACTCCCAGATCATTGGCTCATTGATGTATTTAGCTAGTGCTACGAGGCCTGACATCTCGTTTGCTGTGAGCAAGCTAAGCCGGTTTGTTTCAAATCCGGGAGATGATCATTGGCGTGCTCTTGAGAGAGTGATGCGCTATCTAAAGGCAACTGTGAGCTATGGCATTCACTATGCTGGGTACCCAAAGGTACTGGAGGGATATAGTGATTCAAACTGGATCTCTGATGCTGATGAGATAAAAGCCACGAGTGGATATGTGTTCACACTTGGAGGTGGTGCTGTTTCCTGGAAGTCTTGCAAGCAGACCATCTTAACGAGGTCAACAATGGAAGCGAACTCACAGCGTTAGATACCGCCATCGTTGAGGCCGAGTGGCCGTGAACTCCTTATGGATCTGCCGGTGGTTGAAAAACCGATACCGGCTATCCTGATGAACTGTGATAATCAGACTGTAATTATCAAGGTGAACAGTTCTAAGGACAACATGAAGTCATCTAGGCATGTTAAGAGGCGGTTGAAGTCTGTCAGAAAGCTGAAAAACTCCGGAGTGATAGCGCTGGACTATGTCCGACTAATAATCCGCGAACCAATTTACAAAGGGTTTATCACGTAATGTGATAGATAGTGCATCGAGTGAGATGGGCCTGAGACCCACATGAGTCATACCACAGTGGTAACCTGTTCTACGTGATCGGAGATCCCGTGAAGTAGGATGGTGAAACAAGCTGGTGGTTGACTGGGAGGAGAAACCCTTAAAGGGCTCATTTCTTCAATGATGCGCTTCTCTCCTATTCTGTATGGCAGGTTGGTTTTTTACCTTAATGTGATCCGAGTGGCTTATTTAAAGCAGAGATGTCGGCCTACAGGACATCTTAGAAGGAACACACCTATATGAGTTCGACTGCTGGTCACAGTCTATGAGATTTGGGTGATCTCTAGATACTCATGAATAGGCATGGAGTATGACTTATACGCTCCAACCAGAGGGGATGCTTTAGGCAGCCTAGTACTAGTAAAGGAATTGGGTAAAACTTGTTCGCACAAGCTTGTCAATTCAAGGCTTAGTCCATTGTTCGGTTGTGGATGAGTGTAACTCCTTTCCTAGGTGGATGTTCAACTTAACGGTCTCCATCGAAACACCGGTATATCAAACAACAAAGAATCGAGAGCATTTCTCGTGTGCCTTGAAATTTGGTGGGGATTGTTGGATTAATTGGGATTGGCCCATTTTAATTTAGCAATTAATCAAATGAAATTCCTAGGCCCACAACTAATGCTAGGTAGAAAATTGTTTAGTCCCATATGGAGAATTGAATGGGAGTTACACCACTTTAAAAGTTGGAACGTGGTAACCCCTTGTGGAATTGAGAGAGCCAATACACGCGCGCGCGCTCGCTTTCGCCTCGCCACGCCGCGCCGCGCCGCGCCGCGATGCGATGCGCGTGTGTGTGTGCGCGTGCGTGTGCGTCGCGTCTGCAGCAGCGTGTCGGGTGCGGCGCGTTTTCTTTATCTATTCAAAATCAAACGCATTGACTCGCCGCGATGCAGTGCGATTACCGGTGGATTATGGCTGCGGTTACTTTGAGTAATGGGTGCGATTCATCGTGACTAATGGCGGCGATTCTTGGTCTCTTCATTTTTTTTGTTACAAGAGAACAGAGCATAAGAAGGCTCTCCTCTCCATACGAAAGAACGCTTTTCTCCTCTGTCTTTGTTGCTGCTCTCGCAATCTCCGATCCGAACCTTGCGCGCACAAGTATCCGGGTGAGTAGGCCTCGGGACTTCGTC
Source organism: Dendrocalamus sinicus (assembly GCA_036346575.1). Lineage (NCBI taxonomy): Eukaryota > Viridiplantae > Streptophyta > Magnoliopsida > Poales > Poaceae > Dendrocalamus > Dendrocalamus sinicus. The sequence goes on along the minus strand of CM070643.1, from coordinate 38,004,762 downwards.
CGTTTGTGTACTGCTCGGGTAGACGGGCGATCAAGTTTTTGGGAGCGATCGGCGCGACTACTCAAACTGCGACATCTACTTCGGTGGTCAACCGTTCGCGCGATCGCATCGCGAACATCTTCCCGCATCAAGCTTCGTCTGCATCACGCCTTGATCGACTACATCGAATAGGCCATCATATCGACTGATGGTAACGGCGCCTCCGGTGTCTCCAGCACTGGCCCCGCCCGAGGGTATAAATCTAAAACTTTTCTGGTGTATTTGTTTTTGTGCGCTATGAATATGTTAATAGATGTTTCTGTTAGCTTGTTCGTTAGCGAATATGAATACATCGTTGATAGATCACTTGTACATGTTTATGTCATGTTTTATATGCTGAATTTCTGGATTAAAATATGCCGAAAATTGACTAGATTTCCAACAAAAGTTATGTCTGTTTTACTAAAGATATTTCAGAACGGAATTCTACTCGGTCTCAAGCAGGTGATTATGAAATTTTAGAGGATTACGAGATGGGAAATATATCACAGACGGTTTAAATAAAAACTGTTTGTGATATTTCTTGGTAAGAACCGTCTGTGATACTTCATGAACGTTGCTCACCATGAACCGTCTGTAATATTATCTCTTCACAGATGATTTTTAGTGCTGTCAGCAACACAGATGGTCTCTAAACTTAAATCATCTATGATTGTATTTAACACTGACGATTTTGATGAACCGTCTATGATGAGACATCAAATATAAACCTTTTTATAGTGGTGATAGTCTTTGGTAGTTCACGATCATATTGATTTGAAGCATTAATTGAGTATTAAAGCTATATTTAATATATTATTTTATCCTCATCAGGTATGTATGCTGCTGTGGGCATACATACATGCACTCTTGACTGTCACTGTGCATTTCCACGAAGAAAACTTCGGTAGTAACAATGTCCCCTTTGTTTTTTGATCACCTTGTTATGTATCCAAGTGCTATCATGAATATACATCAGTGATAATCGTTTCACTATATTTTGCTGAAAATAATAAGTATAGATGGATTAAAAGGGTCGTGACCATTTGTAATAAAATGAGCAACTGGAGGATGTTAATGCAAGTGTGCAGTGCAAAACTGCAATTGGAATGGATGCTGTAATCTAGTGGCTAGCGCCAATGGAAGGAAAGAATAGCCAGTGCAGAAACAATGACAGAAAATGTTGGAAGAATAGTGGCATTGGTCTGCCTTTGTCTCTGCTTGCCGCTTGACTTGGCATCAGAAAAGGCATTGGTCGCCTCCACCCGACTAGCGACTGTGTTGCCAGGTGCGGTGGACGATGCATGCCGCCCTTGACCAGCTAGTTTGCCGGACGTACGTCCTCCTTGCACGGGATCGGATCAGAGAAGCGAACGTTGAACAAGCAGAAGGTGCTTGTCCCTGCCCTACCTTCCCCCAGGAGCTGCTAGCAAAGAAAGAATTGCTGCCCCGTCGGGATAAAAAGTGGATACAAATTATTCATATTACTTGATTGTCGTATTCAATAGGATACAAATATAGTATAGATTTGCCTATCCGATTAATAATTTCTATCATATTCGTATTTATATTTGAATTCACATAAAAAAATATGGATACGAATATGGTATGAATTTTTACCATCTGAAATATTATTTTATCCGGACTATCTGTATCTGTATTCGACGAAGCCATATGCATATTTTATTACAATATGACTAGTTAGTTGGACAAATTTTTTTAATTGAACGTGAATTTGTGTTCCTTTAGGTGAACTAAATGAATTAGAATGATTAAGCGTGATTGTATGAGGATAAAATGTCATTAATGTCTTCATACTACATAAGTTATGAGGATATTCGGATCCGATCGAATTGAGTAGATATTCGATTCGAATTCATATTCGTTATATTATTCTATTCGTATTTGAGAATATTTGGATTCATATTTATTTACAAATACGAATACGAATGTGATTTGGGCACTACCTTATCTGTTTTCCACCCCCCCACTACCCCATACGTCCGAAACAATGCCCTCAGCTGACACCATAGTGACCACACCATGCACCGGCCGCAACTCAAGGATGTACAATACAGCACAGCTCACTCCACTACCTGTTCATCTATCCCTTGCCGCTTGGAGATGGCAGGTACGTTCTTGCCGTCCACCATCGCCCAGTCTTTCCTGTCCACGTCCAAGGCGCAGGTCCCCTTCCTTCTCCTGCAGCAGCAGGGAGGGAGATCACTGATTAGGAAGGATGTGGGAGGTAGCTGACGGCGGCGTAGGACGCGACGCTAACCTCCGTTGGGTTGGGTTGACGTGGCACAGGAAGATTGATAGGCGGCGGTGGTAGGTCATTCCAAAGCAGCGGAAGCCAAGCCGTCGTTAAGGGAATGTTACGAAGGACATGGGCGGCGGGCGGGCGAGCACGTAGAGGACTTACCAACTCAACTATGTGGTGCTAATGTGGCATGGAGACAAACACAAGGGCAGCAGTTGCAATGCATGCCATGTTAGCTCCAAGTGCATGCCCTGTAGGGTTGTGTTGAATGTGTTGAGAAATAATAATCTTCAATGCCACCGATCAACCAATTAATAGAGAATCAATAGAGGATATCTGGGAGAAGACACCAGAGAAAATGAAGACTTTATTATCTCAAGATCTCCTATTCTTTGTACATAGGCTTATCTATTTATAGTTAAAACCCCTCAGGGGTAGTTTCAGTATTTGCCCATAAATATAATCGAGTAGGTTTCGTAACACTCCCTTTTGGGCGAATACCATGTTATGCATATTCCTCATTAAAAAATCATCCCAAAAACTCAGTGGAAAAAAGGGATGGAGAAAAGAGTACATCACATTCATTTCTTATGTCACACTTGTTACCTCATTAAAAACCTTTAAGTGAGAAAACCTCAGGAAAACTTATAAAGGGAAAAGAGTACAACATTAGATCTTCAGGATCATATAAGTCTTCTAGTCTTAAATAAGGGCTATGTTTCAGGGATTTACTCCCCATGAACCTTGTAACTCTCAAAGTCATCTCATCCCCATGCCTTGCATGTACTTCTAGAAGCTAGAGGCTGGGAGAGATTTTATAAATATATCTGCCACATGATTGTTCATGCCACATGACTTCTTGATGCAGCTAATCATTCGCCTGAGCCAAACACATTCTCGTGAAGCTTCGTATAACGCTATTATTTCTGAGTGGTTAATAGACGTAGCAGCCAAGGTTTGCTTAAATGACCGCCAAGAAATAGTTGTACCACCACAAAGAAATACAAATCATGTTTAGGATTTCGTATTATAGGGATTAGGCAGATACCCTTCATCTGTATATCCAACCATAGTCAAGTCTTGATTTTTCGGGAAAACAATTCAAGATCTTGTGTTCCCTGAAGATACCTGAGGAGAGTTTTAAGGCCAGCCCAATGTCTTTGTATTGGAGTTGTGCTATATCTATCGAGCAAGTTGACTGTGAAAGCAATGTCTGGCCTTATACAATTAGTAAGATACATTAGTGCCCCAATGACACTTAAATATGGATCCTTTGGTCCAAGAACTTTCCTATTTTCCGTCCTTGGTCTAAAAGGATCTTTGTCCGCTTCTAGAGATCGGATTACCATTGGGGTTCATATGGATGTGACTTATCCATATTAAATTTCTCTAACACCTTCTTGGAATAGGAGGATTGGTGTACTAAAATCCCTACAGGGGGGGTACTCCAACTGCAACCTAAGCAAAATTTGGTTTGATACAAATCCATCATTTCAACTCCTTAACAATATAGGAACATGCTTCCCTTATGTCCTCTGGCATTTTGATGATATTCATATCATCGACGTGCACCGAGATAATACAAAAGCCATTCTGAGATTTCTTTATGAACACACAGGGATAATCCTTATTATTAGTATAGCCTCTCTTTAGGAGGAATTCACTAAGCCAGTTGTACCATATTCTTCCGGACTATTTTAATTCGTACAACGACCTTTGTAATTTGACGCTATACATGTTGCGATTTAATTTATTTGGATTCGGAAGTTTTACTCCTTCTGGGAATTTCATATAAATCTCCGAGTCCAGTGATCCATATAAATATATGGTCAGTACATCCATTAACTATATACTTAAATTCATACCTGCTGCCATTGATATTAAATATCGGAACATTATTCCACTCACGACAGGAAAATAGGTTTCATCATATTCAATTCCGGGTCTCTTCGTGAACCTCTGTGCTACAAGTCTCGCTTTATATCTCACCACCTGATTATTTTCATTTCTCTTTTGAGTAAAAACCCATTGGATCCTACAGGGAACACTTTAGGCGGTGTTCGGGCTATCGGGCCAAATACTTTCCTTTTATTCAGCGAAAGTAATTCTACCTCAATTGCTTCCTTCCATTTACCCCAGTCTGAGCGTTTCTGGTATTCAGCTATGGACTTTGGTTCTGGATCCAGTTCAAGGTTCTTGGCAATTTTCGAGACAAATAAATGTCAACAATTGTAGTCTTTCTTTTATATAATTCTCCTGACTCAACAAAATTGGTGGATATTTTTTCATTTGGTTCATCCAGCTCCTCATGATTTCCCACAATGATGGAGTCTAGTTGTTTTGATTTCCTAGTATTAGATTGTGTGCACAATTTTACTGGGGTTACTATCTTCAGGATTATTCACTTTAGGGATTTTCTCAACGTCAAGTTGAGTCTCTTCTACTGATTTGGGAGGTGACTTATTTTCTTCGTGTTTCTTTTTCTGCGGATGTCTCCGCGGAATTGAGGCCTCTTTCTCCAGTGTTCTCCCCCTCTTCTTCATATGAGTGGTTGGAGTGGTTCGAGTATTCGTCTGGAGTACTTCTACTCTCTCGGGGCATTTACTGTTGGTATATAAGTTTTGTTACTCCCTTTTGATCAGCAAGGCATCTAGTAGAATATTTGCTATTTGCTGTAGGTTTATAATGCGCTGAATGTTTAGTTTAGTTTCTTCAGTGCGTGGATCTAGGGCTTGAATGCCCAAGTCATTCTAATCTATTTCTTGGCATTTTTCAATGCAGTACTTTCCTCCCCCCTAATACCGGAAAATTATCTTCATAAAAAATGTAGTTAGTGTGACAAGCCGTAATCAAGTCTCCAGTAGTAGGCTCAAGGTATTTGATAATCGATGAGGATTCAAATCCTACATAGACTCCCAACCATCGGTGGGGGCCATGGCCGTACTTGTGGTGGTGAGATAGGCATGTATACGACACAGCCAAATTTTCACAGATGGAAAATACTTAGTTCTTTTCCACACACTAGTTGTAAGGGGGAAACCTATTGGTATACAGTTGGTCTTAAATTTATTAATGCGGCAGCATGCAGCACTGCATGACCCCAACAGCTGATGGAAAGCTTACAATTCTGCAATAGTGGCCTGACAATATGCTTGATTCTTTTAATGAATGACTCTGCAAGGTCATTTTGAGTGGACGTGTGGTACCATGTGCTCTACTTTGATGCCTAAAGCTAAATAATAGTTATTAAATGCCTTAGAGGTAAACTCGTAGGTGTTGTCCATTCTAATGGACTTAATCCTTTTGTCTGAAAAGTTTGTTCGTAATTTGATAATTTGTGCTATTAGTTTAGCAAATATGTGGTTTCTAGTATACAACAGTCATACATGGGACCACCTAGTAGACGCATCCAATACCACCATAAAATATATAATGGGGTCCAATAGGGGTTGAATAAGTCCACAGATATCACCCTGTATTCTCTCTAGAAAAATAGGTAATTCCTCCTTAATTTTCAAATAAGAAGGTCTAATTATGAGTCTTCCTTTGGCACAGGTTGGGCACAAGAAATCTTCAGGTCTAGGAAAGATAGAGTTTCTAAGCTATGGCCAATAGAATTGCTTATAATTTTTCATATCATTCCAACCCCAAGATGCCCTAATTGATTATGCCAGATCTTAAAGGACTCCAAGATTTTATATTCTATTTTCATTGCAACATATTCTTCAAATTTGATGTAGGTATAGTATAATCCAAACGAAAAGGAAGGGAGTTTTTCAATCACTTATTTCTGATCACCGTCAAACGTAGTCAAGAAGAGATATTCTATAGCCCCTCATTATCAGTCTCTACATAGAGATCGTTCAAGCGAATATCCTTGAAACCTAATAAGGTACGCTTTGATTCAGGATACAGGAGATCATCTTCTATCATTATTCGGGTACCCATAGGGAGAAAAAAGTGTGACCCTTCTAGTGCCAACGATTAGAGCATCACTTCCAACGATAGTCATGATATTTCCCGTTTTCTTGATTAACATTTGGAAATACTTGGTATCACTTAGAATCGAGCTGGTAGTTCCACTGTCTACTAGACAAATCTCCTTTCCTGCCATCAAATTTAAGGAGTTGTTCGATTCGACCTTGAGAGCGATTCGCGCTGATAACGTATTGAGAAATAATAATCTCTGATGCCACCAATCAAGCAATCAACAGAGAATAATTGGTAGAAGACACCAGGGAAGATGAAGTCTTTATTATGTCAAGATCTCCTATTCTTTATACATAGCTTTGTCTATTTATAGCCAAAAATCCTTTAAAAATAGTTTCAGTATTTACCCATAAACACAAATAAGAAGGTTTCGTAACAGAACGCACGTCTAGGTACGGACCTAAATGTCCGGTTAACCATGTGGACAAGTTTCAAGATTAAATGTGCATTTTTTTACAAAAAAAATTGCATTTTTTTTAAAAAAAATACCATAACAAACAAAATCTTTTTCTAGCCGCTCCCTGCAAATCTACGGTCCGGTTGATGGCTTTTGCTTTAACTAATAGTTTTTGTTTGCTTTTTTTGATATAACAGTGAATGGTGAACGGTTGATGGCTTTTGCTTTAACTAATAGTTTTTGTTTGCTTTTTTTTGATATAACAGTGAATGGTGAAGACACTAATATAGACATTGCACATAATTTTAAGTTTGAAAAGCAAAACCGCTCTATTTATTTTAGCTTCTGAAAAAGCCAAAACCAAAAACCACGAGAAGACAAAATCGAACAGGCCCGTGGGTAATAAACGAGCAATCAACCTCATTACATACAGGCTCAGCAGACAAGAAATGTAATATGATCGCATGCTGATATGGATGAGAGATTGTTGAAATTGCCCCCGTTAATTGATTCTAGAAGTTGTTTCTCAGCTCTGTTTCTACATATACAAACATCGTCTTCCTCTTTGCCTCTAACATGGCAGCTCAAAGTGGCCATATTCATAAGCCTAGAGAGGGGATGTACCTCTACAAATCAAACTATAAGCATCCCCCATGAATTATCTTACACCTACGGGTCACCGGAGATTCGCGACCGGATGGCACATACGTGCTCTTATCCATTACCGGTGTCGATAAATGAGACCTCGTGTTGGCCGACCAGCAGCGACTTCTGTAAGCACACATATCATGATGTCAGCCACATCAATGGCGTGTCTGGAGCTACAGTACATCAGTGTTTGCCAGAATCGATGGAGCATGCCCGCCTCCCACTGGTCATCGGCTGCTATGCCCATTTGCTTCACATCTCCCAGAAGCGCAAGAATCAGGTGAACTCACACCATTTGCCATTATTGGGGACTGCTTATCTTCCTCCACCGTGGCATTCGCCATTTTTGGGGCCTGCTTATCTTCATCCACCATGGCATTCGCTCTCTGTGCTTTCAGATCAGCAAGCTTCACGGCCATCTTTCCCGTGTCTTGCTTATTGGAGCCTGGCTGTTCCTGTAACAGTTCTAAGCGCCTGAGGGCTGGTACATCACCATGACAGTACCTGCACCACATGTTTCTGTATGCAGATTCCAGGCCACGTGTGAAATTCTCTCCATCACAGACTGGTGATTTGATCATCAGCTCTCTGAGGCTCATTCTCAGTTCTTGTAAGGCAGTGACGTCTGATGCCAAATCCAATGCTAAGCTAACGTATTCATTCTCCGTTTTGGCAACCAGCCTACCCAACCCTGCAAGAATAACAGCGAATTGTCAAGCCACAATTCCACATGGATAATATGTCGGATTCAACAGTAAAAGAAACGGTCTGATTTGATAGCTAAAATATTTTACAAGTGGTAGCACAGGTAAACATTATCAAAGTTCAAATAATCAATTTGATAGGTACTATTCCATGGTAGATACAAGTGACATGGGGAAAAAAAGGACAGTGAAAAGGTGAATCTTTGATGCAGGTCCTACAAATAATCATGCAGGCGAAGAGATAACTCACAATCGATGAATAAGCAGTGTAAAACTGAAAATGTATGGCAATTCAATCTATCGTTAAACCACACAGTTAAGAAACACATACCAACTTTAGTGAGTAGGCTAACACCAACATTATGAGCATGGACTGAACCAGCCATAGTGACACATGGAACCCCCATATATAGAGATTCACATGTTGTGGTAGTTCCAGCGTACGGAAATGTATCCAGGCTGCAAAGAAACAAGCCAAAGTTCAGACATGTCTAGAGGAACACAAATAATGGAGAGTGCATTTTCTGAATATTCATGTGAAAAAACAAGGAATTGCCTATGAAAAATGTAAGAATTTTACTAGCATGGAGCCATGGATCTACCCATTTACAGATGAACGCATACCCTGAAGAACATATTTAAATATAGCCTAGAAGGTCAAATGTGACACAACTTCTCACCTGATGTCCATCAAGGAATACGCTTGCATGTGATCATGGTTGAGATGGATGAGTGGCAGCAAATCAACTCGTAGTGACTCCAAACCCAACTCCTCCAGTGTTGATAAAAATTTCTGTCTGATACTGTCACAGCAGAATGGCTTACACTTAACCACAAGCCGTGAGTTAGGGACAGCACATAAAATTCTGGCCCAAACCTGCAACACTTCTGGTGTAATCTGCCAAACAAAAACTCAATGAATAGAGTGATTCAGTGAAAATAAATTAAAGATTTCAAGTTTTAATGTCACCTTTGCTAGATTGTTAAAACTCCCAAATGTGATGAAACCATTTGAAATTGCTGGCGTTGGACAAACTGGCCCAGCTTCTGGGGAAGGAGTGTAGCAAAGAAAGCTTTCGGGAAGACGCACCAACTCTTCTACATGCCTGCTGACAATTGCTACTGTCAGGTTCTAGATGTGAGAGAAAACTACATGCCAGAATAACTATAGCCGCGAGAAGAATATGGCCTACTTTTGGTTTGTATTCGGTGGATCAGCGAATGAATCCGTTATTCGGTAGTCAATTGTTGGCAAACCTGTCGTATTAGGGTAACCAATCCAGGTAACCTGTACAGAGATACACATCCAAGTTAGAAGGAGCCCTTTTGAGCACAATAATCAGATAATCATTGATCAAGAGAACCTTGAATGGTTTAACTGAATAGGGTTGGAAGGGAGATAATCATAATGGCAGGAATAGGATGTACTGAAAAAGCGTGCGGAACATAATAACAGGCATAATATTGCTCCTGTGCAAACAGTTCCGAAATTAAGTGAAGTCACAGATATGCATCATGGAGCACCAAGGTACCTGAATAGGAGCAGGCCGACATGCCATTGTTCCTAACTTATTATTTGCCGTATGGCCAGTAAGTTCCACAAGTATGTCCACTTTGTCCTCTCTCACCAAGCTAGCAACCTTCTTTTCATCAATACCATATATATCTCTCCACAATCCACCCTTGTTTAACACCTTATCCTTGAATCGAAGGGTCTTGGCATCTGCCTAAATAATTATCAATGAAAGAAAATATGATCAGACAAAATAAAGAGCAAAGTATGTCAAAAAAAGAAGGAAAGAAGGGCAACGAGAACCAAGGAACTTGTATACTCAAATAGATTGCAGCCCTAGGTACTCAGGCAGACCATAGATAAATGGGGGCCAGTAACACTATATAAAGATCATGAAAGTTGCAAATTAAAATCCATATGTCACTAACAAGTGGCACTATGCCCCACTTGTCAGCCTCACATTGGATGTTATTTTCCAATTTACATATCTTTCCTAGATGAATAAATTCACAGATCCCTACCCTGTTGTCCACCAGATTACAATTTCTGTTTTGATGAAGGGTGATTTTGTATACTTATTTCCATACAAATTCTGGTTCCTACTGAGACAAGGCAATCTAAATAAGTAGATGAACCATAGTATGTACAAAATCCATAACAATAGCTAACAAGAAAAGGAATGATACAAAATCCATAACAATAGCTAACAAGAAAAGGAACGATTATCTCTACCTTCACTACACCAGAGTAGACAACCACCTTGCATTTTGTGTAGTCATGGTGTGTAAGGGGAGCTTCAATGAAGTATGACACAGAGTGAGTAAAGTAATCAGGAGAGACGTAGCCGATGACCAGTGGACGATCAGCGACTTTTGAGTTATCCCAACTGGTATACTGTGGATACAATTTCATAAAGCGCTTCCCCCACTCCCTGCAAATTATAAAAGACAGTGAATATTTCTGAGCATTTATAACATGTGGAAATAGAAAATCATGCTAACATATGGCATGTCTATGTAAACAGTGCATAAAATGACCTGTGAGCTTCATAAAGTTTGTCATCTGAGCCCTCATCAATATAATTCATTGCAAGCAAACGATTCTGCAAAATGAGTTATTCTGTAAGTTTACCACATAAGGAGAGAATGTAAGCTATACAGTTAGACATTACAAAAATATAAACCATAGGTGTTCCACTAAAATTATAAGGCAGCAACAGAACAGATACAATTGGCAAGCAGAAGCAGGGCTTAAATAATTGTTTTTCTCCATAATGGTTAACATGTGATAGATGACTAGTTGACTACTCATATGGCACATTTACATATGATTGTTGGTTTTCCACTAAATTGGGCAAGAGCAAATACTAGTAGTACCTGCTCCAATAAATTTAGTTCTTCATATAACAAATTAACAACATACAGGAGTCCCAAAACAAGTTTTAATAAGCAAGCTCTAGGCCAAAGAGAGTACCTGACCAGCATTTCGTGAATCAGGATCAATTTGAAGGCATCTCTCATAAGCCTGTACAGCTAAAGTAATACTTCCTGCATCTCTGTAAAGAACACCTAGGATGAAAAGCAATGATGAACTGTCAGTCCCTTGTTAAGGCAAAGAAAATTATGTGAACAATGAAAATTGGTGCTTACATAGCCATTATGAATTCTTAGCTGGAAAATATTGTTTAAGTGACATACTAGAATTTAAGTGTCTCACACTGTATTGATTGGTTGCTCATTACCTAAGTTATTATATGCTTCAGCATACATGCGATTTGCAATTATGGCCTTCTCAATCATGCTTGCAGCAGCATCCATCTTACCCTAAATATGAAGACCAACATATTTTGATAAGCTAAAAGTGCAACGTAACCAGAGCCAATCACAATAAGAATTGTACAAGACAACTGTGATAATAGAGGAACAAACCTGAACAGTATAAACAACTCCAAGGTTATTCAATGACTGAGAGAAATTTGGCTTAATTGACAAGGCCATCTACAACACGAGAGAATAGAACAATAAATAAATACTAGTCTACAAATACCTCAACAGAAGTGCATAATTTGTTTCACTTACTTGATAACATTCGACAGCTTTGTCAAGATTATCCCTATCCTTGTATATTACTCCCAGGTTGTTGCACGCCTCCGCACAGCGAGGATTAAAGTGCAGAGCAAGCTCATAAAAAACAATAGCCTTCACAAAACTCAGAAGTAGAAGATGTCAGAAAAAAAAAAGTGGATGTTAACGTACAACAAATTAATGAAATTTTCTTATAACTGACCATCTCAAAATTCAACATTTCACCATATGCAACACCAAGATTATACATGGCATCAGCATAGTGCCAATTGTAGAACAGTGCTTTCTTGTAATACGCCACACCTTGATTGATGTCACCTTCAATTTTTACCTGAGCATTTCCAATGTTTTAAATGATAAGTGAAAATATAATAGATTTGTCTGTAATCAGTCACCACCAAATGCCAATGCAACGAATTCTTAGATGTATACCAAAAGAATGCCAATTGCAGCTGAGTTTCTACTAAAGATGAAGTACTAAAAAATCAAGCAATGAAAAAGGTATAGTTCATGATGCATAGGTTGAAAGTCATGTTAAGGCCAGTCAATATTAATTCTGCATTGCCAACTTTACTATGCTGACAGTCGAAGGTGAGTGGACAAGCAATGAACAAGAATTAATTTATCACAATGTTTTCCCATTATCACCCATGATCGGGACAACGCTTTAGAATAATAACTGCAGTTTAAAACAAGGCTGGAGTTACAGTTAAAAGTCTGTCAGGTACAATCACAGTGGACTTGAGAATTGCACCCAAAGAAAAAAAGAGAGGACAACTGATGGCAACCAGCAGAATTTACACTGAAGGCAACCAGTAGAATTTACACAACAGACACCAGAAAAAAGAAATATGCCAAGCTGGTTGAAATAATGAGGGACAAGTGCACACCTTTGTACCCAAGTCGGTTAGCGCTATTGCCATGTTGTTCTTAGCAATCTCAAAGTTGGGGGAAATAGTCAAGCACCTGAGATACATAAAAATATGCCAAAATTGCATTTGAACATGTTCTTGTTGTAGATTACTTAGGAATGTCAGCATAATTCATATGAATAAAAGAAAGGCGAGCTTACCTCTCGTAACAGGCAATTGCTGCTTCTAGCTCTCCCCGATTCTTGTAAATAACTCCCATGTTGCAATAAGCTTCGGCATACAATGGTCTCTCCAACGCAGCTTTCTCGTAACAAGTAAGAGCCAAATCAAATTGCATCATCTCCGAATAAACTACCCCAAGGTTGTAATAAGCAGGCTGCACAAATCAGATGATGACATCATCACAATATTAAATTTTCCACAGAAAGAAAATAACAGTTATGTAGATATAAACTAGAGTTGATGATGGTACCGCATAGTGGCTGTCTACTTCCAGAGCCTCACAATATTTTTGAATCCCCTCCTCTGTATTACCCGCAAGCTTCAAGCTAGTTCCAAGATCGGTCAACACAATAGCAAGAAACTCTATAGCAGGTTTGTAGGAAGGATCTGCCCTTCGAGCTTTTTGATACGCCTGTTCCAGTTATTTCTCCATTAAAACATTTAAAAAGCAAAATACAAAGCACGATAATTACAATAATTGCAACAAAATTTAAGAGCATTTTTAGGTACCTACTAACAGTTTTGAGACGTCTAATCTTTGGGAGGTGCTTCCATGGTTTCCTTAATAGTGATTTGCATAATTTTTAAAGTATAATAAATGGTGGATAGATGTTACTTACCTCTACGTTTACTTTGAGACTAATGCTGCTCTTGTTAGAGAGAAAATCATAGAAGCACTACTCCTAATCTTTTTAATCTAACAGATTAGATTGGTTAGGAGTTTTCATACTACCCCCAAATATCAGGGATTGCCATTCTGAGGGCCAAAATAGTAATCATAGACAGTTCCAGAGTCATGTCCTAATTTTTTGCTGCAGTTGCCATCATCCGCAATTCACCTAATACAGATATATTCTCTCTCCACCAGCAAGACATTAATTCCATCGCACAAGAGTTTACAGTGTTAACAAGTCAATCGTGGTGATAATAACAACTCTGTAGCTGGAAAATTAGCAATTGATGATTCATCAATGGATTAATTCTTGCATGATCCATCATTCCACTAAGCAATCAATGGTGTACTTGATCAAGAACCTAACAAACTAGTTGGTCCTGATTCTAATTGTCGTTCTTGGAACCAAACTACTCCCCCCCCCCCCCCCCCACACACACACACAAAAGAAAAGAAGGATAAAAGAACACGAAATAAAGACGTGACAAAAGAAGAGACATCGTCAGGACACAATGTTGGTTAGATTCATTAGGAATAATTTAGGGTTAAGGTAAAGTCCTCAATGCCATTTATAAATTAATGGTTAGATTTAACCTGTATTCCCTGTTAACTTAAGGGAGTGCAAGGTGCCGAAAAGGCTCAAATTTAATATTTTCCCACAACATACTAGTATCAAATCATCCATTTAGGCAAACATGAAAGAACAGATTAGATTTGAGGCACAAAAAAGATGAAGAGGCACTACTGGGATCGTGGTAGTGTGATATTATAACAGGGGGATTAACTTCGAAATCATTGGTATATTTTGCTTTTACCACGGACTCTACGCAATGTTCCATCTAAGACTGCGGCGTTCACAACAAAAACTGTCAAAAACAAAGCCTGCTTTTCTGCCACGTGTCACAATTCACAAAAGCCAGCAAGCCAACAGACAGAACAGATACTGAACATAATGGATCTTGATGCATACCTCCGCAGCCTCAACCAAGTGACCCTCATCTTTGTATATCATCCCACAATGCGTGAGAGCACAAGCATTCTCTGGGTCGATCTTCACAGCCTCCGTGAAGCACTCGATGGCCTGCCTCGGTAGGTTCTGTGCCTGGAGGCAAATCCCTTTCCCAAGAAGGGCCTCCACATTGGAGCCATCCTTCTCAAGCACAGCGTTGTACAACTGGAGCGCATCGGCAAATTTGTTGCGCGACCGGAGGATGTTTGCATACCGCAAAGCTTCCTTCCCTTCGGACTGCTGCTTTGCTGGGGCAGCGCCACCATTGCGGTCAGAAACGACGCCATTGCTCTCCCTCCCTTCGGCAGAGTCTATCCCCGGTCGCCCCATGGAAGAGAGTCGCCTAGTAGTTCTCTCTTTTCTGTGAAAAATTGCAGCAATCAACTTACAATGGTTTAGTATGTTTATCAAGAATTTCGGTTGCAAAGATCAGCGTAGGGCAAACGCAGCACAAAAAAAAGGAACAATTTTGGAGCCAAATACGCGTGAAGACCATAAAAAGTCGGGGCTTTGGACTAAATCTAAATTGCGTAAAAGTCGCAGCTTTTTACCAAAAACTCGGGGGAAAGAACAAGAAGGAAAATACCAAAACCCTAGGCAAAAAAAAGAACCCCGAACTTTTGCAAACCACCGTGTCGAAAACCCCCGGAGAATCCAAAAATAAGCTCCAAAAATCGCAGGAAGAAAGGGGAACGAGGCGAAAAGGGCAGCTCACGACTCCAGTAGAGTCCAACAGGAGCACGCAAGGGTGCTTGCCTGCTCGAACCCTAGCCCCGGAGCCAGGCGGAGGAGGACGAGGGGGAGCTCACATTGGCGGGCGCGGGCCACCGGCGCAGGGAGGCGCGAGATCATGAGTCAGCGACCGGCGCCGTAACCCGCCGCGCTGCCGGGAGGGAAGCGGTGACGGCCGCGGCGGTGAGGGTTTCGGCGACGGCCGCGGCGAGGATTTCGGGGGGGTGAGGGGAGGGACGTAGTAGTACCGGTCTTTTTGGTGTTTAGCCCCCTCGTTTTTGCCTTTTGGTTTCTTTCCCCTTCACGCTTTCACCGTCGTGCGCTTCGCTTTGGGGGCTTTTTTGTACTGCTGCTGCACCCACGCCACCGCAACCGGGCGGCCTGCCCTGCGCCAGCTCTGCCTCTGCAGCAGCTTTCTTTTGGGGTTCGCGTTACTCCTTTCCTTTCTTACAGCTGAGGGGCATGGGCTTAAACTTACACGCGGTAATCTGTAATTAGGCAGATGAGATGGCCGCACCACCAGAGAATTCATGTCACACGCTCCTCTGGGCTGTTTGGCAACGGCTGCGGCTTATGACTTTTGGCTAAAATTTTTAAATTTTGGCTATTTACAGTACAGATTACGAAGAGATAGATACTCACTTACGATTTTAGTTGGTACAGATGTTGAGCTTTTAACGTGTAGATCGTTTAACTTGTAGACCATATCTTGAGAAAATACTCCGTTTGAAAGTTAGGTACTGTAGCAAAAGCTAAAAGCCGTCGGCTTCGGAGGAAAAGAACAGGTCCTCTGATGTTTCCACATGGTATTGTTCTTGGTTTTTCTGGTTTGGCAACAAATTCCTCCCTGGGTACTTTTGAACGTATTTGTGTTCTTGATTTTACATGAAAACCAATTTCTGGTAGTAAAATTGATGACCATGTTTTACCGGTTATAAATATGGGGATATCAAATCAATAATATAGAAACATATTAGAGAATATGGTGTTAGATTGACCCACTTGGAGACACTGTTGAGATTGTTATGTCTTATGTATAATAAGTTGGCCTCAAGCAATATAAATGTAGCTTTTGGGTACACTATAAAACATGCGGAGAAATATGACTAGTTGGATATGGGATTTGCCCCTCCTACATAACAAGAAATATATCTCTAGACCCCTCGATATAGTCGGATAAAAAGTGCATGGCCATGCCACGAGTTAGCGAAGAGTCGACCACATGAAGTTATCCATCACTAGATTGGGAAAAGATTGAACAATTAATGGATAACACATCTCTCACCTAGAGCTCGATCGGATATCGTGAGGCAAAAGGAGAATGTGTAAATAGTCGAGGTCCAATCGAATGCGTTCCGGTAGTACGAGTATACTGATTGGTTGTGACCCAGTTGGACAAATCACATACTGGTCTATGAACTGGTCGTATGGGGATATGAATTGATCATGACAATATACGATTTGGCTGTGACGAATGATGAGCTGATCGTAAGTGACTAGGAACTGGTTGCAGATCATATTGCATAAGGTTTGTCTAGATTGATCTTTGTGTATATTTGCGGGGTCGATATGTCCTGCTAGGTACTACTACCGACCAACGATCGAAAAGGTTTTTTCGAGTTACAACTAAGTATATATAAACATACAGGGATCACACACTTAACAGGTTGGAATAGTAAGGATCCAAATGATAGACTCTAAATGGGATATAATCTCTACTCGTATTGGATAAGGATCCGATCGGAGACTTTCTAAGTAAGATACAATCTTTCCTCATATTGGATATGGATCCAGTGAGAGTCTCTATATAAAGGATGCATGGGCTATGGGTTGAGCGTGAGCGTGCAACAGATACACACCCATTGAAACCCTAGTCGCCACCTCTTGAAACCTATTGTGCGCACTGGTGCTAGCACACCAACATACAGTGTTCCATTCTTGGATGTATGGACTAGAGTTGTTGAGGCTTAGCGGGTAAAGAGAGAGGCAAATCCATTGGGGGGAGGCTATAAAAGGAGGGTGTCTCCTGCATGGTCTTCAAGGTTTTTGGGGCTGTTTTTGCTTTTCTCTTTAGTTGGTGAGGAGTAGGTGAGCGCAGGAGAGTGGATTTTGCTATTGTGCATGTCTCCCTGTGTGAGTTCTTGATGTAGTGCTCCTCTTCTCTCAAGCATGTAGTGAGGAGGAAGCAATTCCTTGTATCAATCGCGTATGGGGACGTAGCTCTTTGTATCTCTTGCAATCTTATATGGAAATGGTTTGAGTTTGTGTCTTATTGTGATGGATTTCAGTTTCCTTCGATGCTTTTGCTCTCTCTCTCTCTCTCTCTGTTGATTTCCAGTTTTTGCGTTCTTGAGTTTGATTCTTGCTGAGAAGGTGCAAAATGGATTGCTCTGTGATGGGATTGAGTTTCTAGACCCTTTGGTCAGCTAATCCCAAGAGCAAAATGATTGAATCGAGAGAATCCATTTCTTTTGCTGCCTGTGCCCAGTTCTACCTCTGTTTTTCTTATTCTAGGGTTTGATGCCATTTTCGTTTTCCCTTGAAAGAGTGTGTCCAAGGTTGAGGCTCAGAATCCTAAGGCTAATCTCTAAATTTCGTGGTCTCTGGATCAAATGTTAGAAAGAAATTTGAGTTTTTGTGCTTCTCTCCGAAAGGTTTCAGTTGTTGATCAAAATCTTAGATTCTCAGTCCTTTGATGATTTCTCTTGTTATTTGAGGTCCTCTAGTTGTTTAGAATATGGTTTTACTCTTTTGAGCAGAGGAGAATTGCAGCCATCTCTCCTTTTGCCCAAAATCTACATTTCTAGTAACTTCTACGCAGCCTGATGCTCACTGCTCGAACCTGTTTTTCAGTTAAGCGGTTGAACTGGCGGTGTAAGTCCGGTCAGACTGGCTCACCATGGGCGGTCAGACCAGCGGCCAGGGAGCGGTCTAACCGGCCCATATAAGGCAGTCTGACCGGCCCTGCCTGCCTTGGCAGCTGATTCTCTCTATTTTTGGTGTTTGCTGCTTAGTCTTTACTCGTTGTTTTTCTTTGTGTTTAGCTTAAGTCTCAGTGAGCACTTGAATCCTTTTTATAGCTTCCATAGCTATTAGAGAGGAGATTTTTTTTGGAGGCAGTTTTTAAAAGTCGACATTCACCCCCCCTTTGTCGCCAAATTCGATCCAACAGCACTTTACCATTATCTTTACCCTCAGAATTAGTTTTGGACTTAAATAATTGTTATTATGTTCCTGCCATAAGCAAAAACATAATTTCTGCTTCATGTTTGGGAGTAGAAAGTTATGAGTTCAGAATAAAGAACTATTGTTATTCAATTTATTTGTATGATATGCTTTATGGCCATGCTCCATTGATGAATGGATTGTATGTTTTAAATCTTGAGGATGTGTTCGTCTATAACATTAATGCTAAGAGGCTTCGGCCTTATGATTTGAATCCCACTTATATTTGGCATTACTGTTTAGGTCATATAAATGAGAAGCACATGATGAAGCTCCTAAACATGGTCTTCTAAATTTATTTGATTTTGAATCATTTGAAATATGCAAGTCTTGTTTACTTGGCAAAATGACTAAGACATCTTTCACTAGTCTAGGTGAGAAGGTAAATGACTTATTGGCCCATATACATACGGATGTATGTGGACCAATGAGCTCATGAGCCCTTATACCAATTACTATAGTAGATATGATTATATCTACTCAATGAGGTATAAGTCTGAATCATTTGAAAAATTTAAGAAATTTCAAAATGAGGTACAAAATCAACTTGGCAAGATAACTATAGCCCTACGATCAGATCGTGAGGGTGAATATTTGAGCCATGAGCTTGGTAATCATCTAAACCAACATGGAATTGTTCCACAGCTCACTTTGCCAAGAACGCCTCAATGGAATAGAGTGTCTCAACGATGGAACCAGACTTGTTTTGACATGATTTAGTCAATGATGAGCCAATTTGATCTACCATAGTCTTTTTTGCGGTATGATTGAGAAACAACTGTGTTCACATTAAACAGTGGTCCATCAAAAACCAGAGAAAAAACACCATTTGAGATATAGATCGGGAAACATCCCTGTAACATCCTGATTTTCAGAGCCTTTTTGAAGCTTTTGAAATAAAATTAACCATTTGTATTTCTCTTGAAATAATTAAATCTTAATATAGATTTTTGTAAATTAAAAAGATTTAATACAAATAAAGTAAATATCAATTAAATTAACAACCGGTTTGATTTGAGTTCCTTGTGATGCAAGGAATTTTTTTGTGTTTTCTTGGATTTTTTGGATTTATTTGCTATTTTATAGAGCTCAATTTGAATTAAATCAATTTCTAAAAATCAGAAACCTTAGAAAAGCCTAGAAATTCCCTTGGGCCCATTTTTCTTTTCGGTCTAGCCCAATCCCTCTTGGCCTAGCCCACCGTCACACATGCCTTAGCTCAACCAACTTGCTATCCGACCCATCTCTTTTCCACGCATAGACCGCAGCCCGCTTGGCACAGCCCATCTCCTCGACTCATCCTTTGTTCGTTGTTGGATTTGCCTTGCACCACATGTCGCTGATCCATCAGCAGACGTCCGGTCCTTCTCGCCCGCTTCATCCTCGCTGCTCATCATGCTGCGCGTCAGCATCACATCCGCCCACACGTCCCTCCTCGCCGATGTCACTGCTAAGCCGGGTCCGCTCGTTAGCCTTTTCATCTCCGTGCCGGACTCCTCCCATCTCTATCTCCGATCGGGACCAGTGTTTAATCTTTTCGATGCAAAAAATTTTCGGCTGCCGGTGAAAGGAACGAATGAACAAAATTTCGTTCACTTCGTTCGAAAATTCGGACAAAAAATCAATTTTTTTTTATGAAATTTAACCAAAATTTGAAAAAAATTTCAAATAGAGCCAAATTCGGCCAAATTTTAGCTAAATAAAACATGTTTTGTTGGGTACCGAAAAAGACGAAATTTTGTCCATTTCATGAAATTTCAGACGAAATTTGTTACCCTGATCGGGACTCTCCACCGCGCCACCTAAGAGTTCTTTTCCAGCACGCATCTCCATGCTATAAATCCTCGGCAGAGCCACGGGATTTGATCTTTGAGCCATCCGCCCCCCATCCCGCTAGTCATCACTTTAGATTTGCCATCTTCGCACTAGGTGCAAAGCTTTGAGTCACCACCACCTTCATCGTCTCTAATGAGCAATTTTGCCAAGACCGGTGAGACCCCATCCATACCATCTTATCCCCTAGCTTCGTCTACTTCGCTGATCCTCAAAGATCACTGAAGCGAGCCACCACCGTGAAGCCGACCTACTCCACTACTAAGGCCTCACGGCAGGTGAGCATGTCAACCTTCCGTTCTTGTTCTAAAGCCTATTAGCATCACCATGCTAGCAGTAACACAGTGCGCACCACACCAACCTTTGTTGAGCCCCTCGCTAGACTTCGCCGATGACCGAGCTAGTGCCACCACCCTTGTCATGGCCAACCACTGTGCCAAGCCTCTCTGGCCAATCTGAGATGCGGGATGGGTTCGCCATACCCTAGTGAAGCTCATGGTGCACATGTCGACCCGTCGCTTGCAGTCGATCGCCATCACCGGAGACGAAGATCTTCAACCGTCAGATCCATCCGAGTCATTAGCCTGCATGTCACACCACATCAGCACATAGAGCCCACGTGGAAGCTAGGCAAGACTTAATTGCCAGCTCACCTCACCATTTCACTTTACCACATCATCATCTGAGTCCGCAGCCATGCAAGCACCATGTCACCTATTTTGCCCACATGTCAAGCCATGTCATGCCTAGTCATCCTGCCACGTCAGTGCAACCCAAACCCTAAGCCTAGTCTTGTATGGACTTGGTTCACCGTGAACCATGTCATTGACATGTGGACCCTACATGTCATAACATTATCCATAGACCCAGCTCACCGTAGACCATGAACCGAGCCACAGACTTGATCTATAGACCATGGGCCCACTTGTCAGTTTCTGAGTTGATTTTTTTAGAAAAATAATTCGAGCAAAATTAAAAACCCATGCTGACATCATAAATCAATTTTTATTTAGGTAAATAATTCAAGAAAAGCCAAATAGTATCATTTTTCCGTTTTCTTAGATTTAAATATTATGAGAGCCCGTTCTTCTCCGTACGAACTCCGATTGACCCGATTCTTTTTTCTAAATTCATCTAAAATTGAGTTCTATCTTTTGGTTCTAGGTTTATAGTTTTTGGATTTTGTTTGGATTTTCTTTGAATGTATTTATATTTCATTCACTTTATCTCTCATTAGATAATATCTTCGAATGAGTGAAAGTAGAATCAGATGTTCAAGAGTTAGTAACTGAGCAAGGCAAACGTAAGTCATGATCTTTGAATAACTGTATTCCCAATAATGTTTAATGCTCAGTGATTTCACACGAGGGGTAGAGGTTTCATCAAAATCTGGTTGGTTAAGTTTGGGAAGTAAATGGTTAGTTCACTAGTGATTCATTACATGAATAGTTAGATCACAGGTGGTTCAATGGGTAAATGGCCAGCTCATTTGTGTTTTATTTAATTCCTTTAACTTAATTACTTACTACTTGTTTTTAAAGTTTACTTTCAATCTACTTATCGTATTAGATACCTCCATAATTGACTCTATTGCAAGTGAGATATTGTTAGTGATATGCCCTAGAGGCAATCATGGAGATAATTATACCGCTTCTATATTTATAATAAATGTTATTATGTTCCTAAAATAAATTATTATTTATAAATGTTAGCAAGTATGTGACTTGTTGGTGAAGTTCTTTATTTGTTATATGATATCATTGTAAAAGGATCCCTGGTCGGATGTCAATGGGCGGAACACTAGTGACTTATTGACCAATGCATGTATTGATTGATGATCAGATTTCATTGGTTATAGATATAGGGCTGTCAAATCAATAATATGGACATATGTTAGAAAACATGGTGTCGGATTGACCCACCTTGAGGTACTGTTAAGATTGTTGTCTTATGTGTCATTAGTTGGTCTCAAGCAATTAAGATGTATCATACTTCTACCTAATATCAATATAGTTTCCTACATATGTAATAGTGTACTTAGGGGTTATCAAATGCTACACTGCAACTAAGAAATTATAAAGATAGCTTTTGGGTACACTATGAAACATGTGAAGGAATGTGACTAGTTGGATATGGAATTTACACCTTCTATATAACAGGAGAGATATCTTAGGGGATAAAGAAAGTGCATAACCATACCATAAGTGGTCGAATAGTCGACCACATGAAGTTATCCATCACTAGATCAGGAAAAGATTGAACAGTTCATGGATGACACATGTCACCTGGAGTTCGATCAAATATCATGAGATAAAAGGAGAATATGTAAACAGGTCGAGGTCCAACTGGATGTGTACTGGTAGTATAAGTATATTGACTAGTCGTGACCTAGTCAGACATATCACAGGCTGGTTTACGAACTGGTCATATGGAATACGAACTAATCATGACCATATTTGATCTGGTTGTAAGGAGTTATGAGATGATCGTGAGTGATTAGGACCTGGTTACATATCTTATTGCATAAGGTTCATCCAGATTGATCTTTGTGTATATTTGAGGGATTGATTTGTCCTGCTAAGGACTGCTACCGACTAGTGATCAAAAAGGTGTTTTCGAGTTACAATCAAGTATATATGAACCTACAGAGTTACACACTTAACAGGTTGGAACAGGAAGGGTCCGGATGATAGGGCATATTCTTTTTTACTTCAGCTTATGGCTTTTGGCTACGGCTTGTGACTTTTAAGCTATTTGTGAGAGAGAATACGAAGCAATAGAAACTTGCATGCGGTTTTAGCCGATAAATGAAATCACTACAATATGTACTACAATCAACTTGTAGACCTTGTCTTAAAAAGACACTCCATTCGAAAACTAGTTACTGTAGAAAAGCTAAAAACAACTTTTAGAAGCTGAAAAGAAGAGCCACATAGACTACAAGTGAGATATAATCTCTACTCGTATTGGATAAGGATCCGATCGGATGTGTTTCGAGTATGATACGATCCTTACTTATATTGGATATGGATCCACTGAGAGTCTCTATATAAAGGGATGTATGGGATATGAGTTGAGCGTGAGCATGCAACAGATACATAGCCATTGAAACCCTACCCACCACCTCTCGAAACCCCTGCTGTGCGCGATGGTGTTAGCACACCGGCACATGGTGTTCTATCTCTGAATGTGTGGATTTTTGTAGATGCACTGGTGCAACTACTACGTTGATCGGGACGATCACAAGGAGGAGACGACAAGCTCCTGAAGATCAACTATTTCTACTACATCGTCGTACGTTATGTTGAATCGGGTTGCTTCAACTCTTGTTCCGTTGCACTAAACATCTAGTGGTAATAATCTATGATATTTTGTTTATATGGCTTCCTAGTTTATATGGTAGAAAAATTTTAATTTATTAGCTGAATACCCATACGTTGCTACGGATTTTTAAAATTTATCCTACTACATGTTTTATCATGGATAGTGAGAGGCCATGTGGAGTATCTCCATGTTTGTGATGAGTAATTGACGGTTGTGTTAGTGAGTTTGAGTTTGTTTTGGGTATTCTAGGGTTGAGTACCTTTTACTTATGCTATTACTGATTATGCTGTTTCGTGCGGTGCTACGTGATGGTTTGCTTGTCTGTGTGGTTGCAGGACTTCGGAGCTAGGTCATGGTGAGGTAAGGAGGACCGGGACTAGGCACAGGAGGTGTTGAGGTCCAGACGGTCGGTGATACCAAAAATGATCGAGGCCGGTGAGGTGGTTGCGAACCGGGAGACGAGGAACCGGAGTTGGAGCTACCGGTGGTGGACACGACGGGCAACGACGAGCGAACCGGGACTAGGCTCAGGGAGGAGTCGGAGGTCCAGACGGTTTGGTGTCGGTTGCGGTCGTGTGCGACGGAACAGACCCGGACTAGACTCAGGTGGAGTCGGAGGTCTCGGTCGGAGTCGGGTGGACACGACGGGTAGTGGCAAGGTGGACCGGGACTAGACTCAGGTGGAGTTGGAGGTCCAGACGGTCAGGATGCCGGGTGCGGTCGTGTGCAGCGAAGCGGACCGGACTAGACTCAGGGAGGAGTCGAGGTCCAGATGGTCAAGGTACCGGTTGCGGAAGCTTCCGGGAAGGTGCTTGAGGGCAAATTGGAGATTTGACTCAAGTTTGGGAGAAATGGCTGGTTCCCTCCATTTCTTGTGTTAGCTTTGACTTTTGCCTCATGGGAGTGTGAGGTGAGGGAGTGGAGAGTATATGCCACTTCTTGACTTGCCATTTAGAGTGGGAGCTCCTGCCTTCTTATATGTGGAGATGAGGAGGCAGCAAGGTAACCAAGCAGTGAGAGTTCTGAGAGGGAGCTTTGTGTTGTGTGTGTGTTCTCTCCTCGAGAGAAGCATGTAGTGATCTTTCTTCCCAACTACGTATGGGGATGTAGTGAGTGAGTTGTAGCAGCTGTGTAATCATTCCTCTGTAAGCATTCATAGTATGGAATCAATTTGAGGAGGAGACTTGTTGGATTGCATTTACTTCATGTTTCTGTTCTCTGTGTTTCTGTTCCTTTCTGGATTTTGAGTTTGAGCAAAATGTTTGCTTGAGTAGCTGAATCTTTTTGCTCAGTATGGGAACTAATCACAAGACCATTTGGTCAGCTTTTCCCAAGAGCAAAAGAACTCAAGTGCTGATTTCTTCCAAGAACTTGATTGCCTCGCTTCCTCTGTTTCAACTCTTTTAGGGTTTGGAGTCAGGGCATGTCTGGAACTTGTGTTTTCCCTTCAGAAGATGCCCTAAAATTTATGCATTACTGTTGTGAGAATATCTCTAGTTGAGATTCACAAGCTCCTGGCCAAAGGATTTGGGAATGATGAGCAATCTGGAAATTACCTTCATTCTCTTTTCTTTTCAGAATTCAACTAAAATCCTTGGTTCTTGTTTCTGTGATGAATTTCTTTGACTTCTCAGGCCTCAATGTTATTTAGTTTAAGGTCTTGTCTTGGTGGCCTGAAAGGATTAGGAAAAGTTCATCAATTTCCCTGCTGCCTGAAGGTTCCAGCTCTTATTATCTGAATTTTGCTCTATTTTCGGGCCTCCCGGCCAGACCGCAAAACCCTAGTGGTCAGACCTCTCGGATGCCGCTGGTCAGACCTCTTAGACCATGGCGGTCAGACTGGTATGGGTGGAGCGGTCAGACCGGTGCAGCATGAGCGGTTAGACCGGACCACGGGCGGTCAGGCCGGCCCTTAAGGAGTGTCTGACCAGCCCATATATGGCGGTCTGATCGGCACCTGCAGATTGTCCTGGTCTCAGTTTTCTCTGATGCTTTTTTATTTGTGCTGGTTGTTTTGCTTTAGTTTTTCAATGTCTTCCCTCTATCTCTGTTAGTTTAAGTTTCCAGAGAGCTGAATCAACTTCTTCATAGTTCCCATAACTATCGAAGAAGAGATATGTCGTGGATACTTTAGGGGGCAATTGGTATCAGAGCCGGTTAGCTCTTCTTGATAGATCTTTACCCGGTCTGTGAGCCATGACAATAGACAAGTATTCCACCAAGCCCCCGATCTTCGATGGGATCGACTATCCCTTTTGGAAGAGTCGGATGGAGACATATATTCAGGCTCAGGGCTATGCGATTTGGCACAAAGTCAAAACTCGCTTTGTTGTTCCTGCCGATGAGAACATCAATGTGGCAAACATGCCCGATGTTGAGGCGAATGCTAAGGCAAGGAACATCATCATCCAAGGTTTGAGCCAAAACTAGTTTGATCGCATTTCTCATCTTACGTCGGCCTTTGATATTTGGGTGACCCTCGATGCTTACCATGAGGGCACCACCCAAATTAAGATGGTACGACAGGACCAGTTCAAGCGAGATTACAACAAGCTTGAAATGCTTGCTAGAGAGTCCCTTGATGAGTGCTTTGCGAGGTTTCATAAGGTTTTGAGCAACCTCCGAGCAGTCAGTCTCACATACCCCGACTCGAACAATGCTCATCAAATGCTTTTGGCCTTGGATTTGCGAGTTTGGGAGATGAAAGTGACCACCATCAAGGACACGATAGACCTTTCGACTTTGACTCTTGATGCGTTGTACTCACACTTCAAGACTCACGAGATTGACATTGTCTTTCGCAAGTCGATGGCTTTGGTCACTGATCCCAGTTCTACTTCTGAGTTTCCTTCTGATGGTGTTTCTGGTTTCTCTCTTGCTGCTGTTTATGAGATGAGTGATGACCTACTAGAACAGTTTTCAGAAAACCAGCTAGCCCTCTAAGCCAGAAAATTCTCGCATACATACAAGAGGGTTAGGGAGAGGGAGAGAGGAGGCCATCTGATTTGCTTTGAGTGTGGTGGCCTCAACCACATTCGGGCAGACTGTCCCAAGCTGGAGGGCAAGAACGACTACGGCAGTTCGAGCAAGAATGTCTACACCGATAAGAACTGCAACAAGAAGCCTCCAAGCAAAGAGAAGAAGTTCCACAATCTTGGCAAAGCCAAGAAGCTCTTCCATCGCGTCCTCACCGCCTTCGACGACCTCGACCTCAACGAGGTGGAGGGGTGGAGTGACGACGATGGGAAGGATGATCAAGATCCCAAGGATGGTGAGGACTTCAGCGGCATGTGCTTCATGGCCCTTGAGGGCGACATTAGCGACAGCGAGCTCTACTCCGACTCCAACGAGGTATACCCCTCCTATGACCAGCTTAATGATGCTTTTCTTAAGCTAGAAAAATTTTATACTAGATCTAGAGCTAGGTGTAGCAAGTTAGAGAAGGAAGTAGATAGATTATCACGGGAGCTTACTTCACTTATATCTGCTCCCTCCCGTGACGAATGCGATACATGCTCTACTTTGCTTGGTGACATGGAGAAATTAAGGACCTCTCATGATAGTCTATCTTCTGAGCTTGACATGATTGAGGTGGAGAATATTAGTCTTTTGGCTGAACTAGAGATGAGTAGGGTAGCTGCTCTTTCATCTACTAGTATTGAGACTACTTCTTGCACCTCATGTGAGGATAAGGACAATGCATTTAGAGGTCTTTATACCATGCTTCTCGATCTGCCTGAATCTTGTGAAAGCTGCATTAATTTGAAGATGAATTTAAAAAGGGCAGATCATAAAATTGCTGAGTTACAAGCTTTTCTACTAGAGCCTATTGTTTCATGTGTGAATTGTCTCAAGCTGACTGCTGAGCTTGAATCTGTCTCTAAACAGTTTCAAGAATTAATTGATCACAATGACAAATTGGCTCAATATGTTTCTAAGAACCCTGTTAGCTCACCATGCAATAATTATGAAAAACTAAAATCTGATTTGATTGCATTGGATGAAAAAAGTGTGAAGCTAACTAAGGACCTTCTAGAGAAGCCACCATCTGCTTGTGATGTGTGTGCTGTTGGGAAGAAGCATGAGGGTTTGGTAGAGACGCTTAGCGACGTGAACCAAATGGCTAGCAGTAGGACTGTCCCTTCTAAGGCGGCTGTGCGTGCGCATGCTTTCCGTTTTTCTGCTGTTGGTTCTTCTTCTACTCCCTTACCTTCTGCTGTCTCTTCTTCCCCCTGCTCTTCTTGCACATCTCTCTTTCGGGAGTGTCAGTATCTTATGAACACTCTTGAGAGATTTGTAGGAGGCAAGAAGAAGCTAAATCTTATTCTAGACTAATCCAAGATTTGCAAATTTAATCAAGGTCTAGGATACGATTTTTCTGAGAATGTTCGGAAGCATCCACCTGCTGTTCTTAGACCCATAGCAGCAGGTGTGATCGAGATTGAGCCCAGAACTAAGAAAGTTCAATTCAAGTCAGCGGGCTTTATCCAAGGGATCTCTGACAGTAAGGTGGTTCCACCTGTTGTTTCGACCTCTCAGAAGACGAAGCCCCATCATGCTACTTCTACCTCTCAGAAGGTGAAGTATCATTGCACCTTCTGTCAGAAGGATGGACACTTGGTCGAGAGATGCTTCAAGCGCGCCAAGATCGTGCGTAGAGACCGTGTTGAGGCCCTTAGGTGTATTCAAGGTCAGCCCCAGACCTTGAGTGCATCTAAGACCAACACGAGGTCTAGAGTTGCTTCTATTGATGGGTTGGGCAGTACCGAGGACTTGGTTTTTCTGAGTTTTCTGATTTTCGTCCTCAATATGCCTTTGGTCATGGTATCCGCCGTCCTGAGGGTAGATCTCGTTTCCCCCATCGAAATGGCTACCCGCGGCGAGATCAGCGTGTTGTTGGTGCTTTGACTCGCTCTCCCATAGCAGTCGAATCCAGCAACAACTTCAGGTCTACTCGTAGACCTTCTGACTTTTTGAGCGACGGAGAGCGTAGGGTAGTTAGAGGTCAGTCGTGTGTGACTACTTCTGCTCAACGTGTGACTCAGTATTGGGTTCCAAAATCTCTTTTGATTTATCCCAGTACCGAGCCTTTACTCTCTTGTTAACTCAGGTTCGCCGGGTAGGAAAGGGAGAGGTTTGGCTTGTCGACTCCGGGTGTTCTCGACACATGACCGGAGACTCCCGTTGGATCTCTTCCCTAGCCCGAGCTCCAGGTGATGAATCTATCACCTTTGGAGACGCTTCGTCTGGGCGCGTCATCGCTAAAGGTACTATGCGCGTTAATGAGTCATTTATTTTAAAAGATGTTGCCTTAGTGAGTAAGCTGTAGTACAACTTGCTTTCTGTTTCCTAGCTTACCGATGACGGTTACGAGGTGATCTTTAAGAAAAACAATTGCAAAATTCTTGATTCTTCGGGTAGTCTGGTTTGCGGGATTTCTCGATATGGGAGGATCTTTCGTGTTGATTTTGTTGAGTCTTCTGGTGATCCTCTCGGGTGTTTAGTTGCTTCTGAGTCCTGTGACCTTACTTTCTGGCATAGGAGACTTGGTCATGTTGGATTTGACCATTTGACTCGAGTTAGCGACCACGATCTCATTCGTGGTCTACCTAAACTCAAGATGGTCAAAGATCTTGTTTGCGCTCCTTGCCAGCACAGCAAGATGGTTGTCGCTTCTCATCCTCCGGTCACAGTGACTATGACCGATGCACCAGGACAGCTGCTCCATATGGACACAGTTGGCCCAGCTCGAGTGCAGTCAGCAGGAGGAAAGTGGTATGTTCTTGTCATGGTCGATGACTTCTCGAGGTATTCTTGGGTGTTTTTCTTAGCCTCGAAGGATGAGACATTTACCCATTTTCAGGGTTTATTTAGTAGGCTTTCTGTTGAGCTCCCAGGTGCCTTACGAGCGATCCACAGTGACAATAGCACGGAGTTCAAGAATTCCTACTTCGAGAGGTTTTGCGGTGAGACAAGTGTAGAGCATCAGTTTTCTTCTCCATACGTCCCCCAGCAGAATGGCGTGGTGGAGAGGAAGAACCGTACCTTGGTCGAGATGGCCAGGACGATGCTTGATGTGTACTCTACACTGAGGAAGTTTTGGGCTGAGGCTATAGCCACCGCGTGCCATGTTTCAAACATAGTTTTTTTCAGGACAAACTTGCATCGCACCTCTTATGAGCTGAGATATGGGCGAAAGCCCAGTGTCTCTCATTTTCGCGTGTTTGGTTGGAAGTGTTTTATTCTGAAATCTGGGAACCTAGATAAGTTCAAGTCACAATCTTGTGATGGGATCTTTCTAGACTACTCGACTTCTTCGTGGGCTTATCGGGTCTGGAACTGCGAGTCTAGTAAGATGGTAGAGACCTGTGAGGTAACCTTCGACGAGGCCAGTCCGGAGACTAGGCCTGATATCTCAGGTTCCTTAGAGCAGTCCGAGACCAACTTTGTGGATGATGAGGAGGATGGAGATGAGGGTTGTCTACCCGATCCAGTTCCTCCTCCCCTTGAGGTGCCTGCTTCCACCACCGCACCTCGAGGAGATCAACCCATGCCTTCTACTTCTTTTGGAGCTAGTGGCTCTGTTCCTACCTCATCAACTCATGAGGTAGAGGCCACTTCTTCATCTCATCCAGGACTTCTTCATTTAAAATATGAATTTCTTGAATGTTTTGCAATATATTCTATTTGAGTTTGGATTTTTATGGTATTTTTAATGGAATTTGGTTGAGGTTCCAAAAATTTAAGAAGCTCAAAAAGAAACAAACAATAGTAATGTTATAAAAGGAAACGTATAGATAAAAGAGAACAGGAATTTGAAATACGAATCTGAAAAGATGATCCATAAAATAAAGGGAGAACCTGAGTTAAAACACAAAATCTCATTTTGGAAATAATGACATAAATAGCAATAAAAGTGAATGGCTAAAATACAAGCGCTCCTACATATATGCAAAATTAAGTATGCCAGCAAGATAATATTATGTGAGATTATATACACATACATAAACAAAATATACAACACACTAAACATATATTATGATGAGTGAAGCAATAAAGGAAATAAAGATATGAAATAAGAACATCAACTAAAATAAAAGAACTATTATATTTTGTATTTAGGTAATTGAACAAAGACTTGGAATAAAAATTCAGAAATTAGGAACCATAATCTTAAAGAAAAAAATAGAAGTTCAACACACAAATTTAAAAATCAAAATTCAAAGCCTTTCTACCTTTTCTTTCTTTTCTCTATTACATGTGGGCCCCACTCATTTCTCTCTCTCTCCTTTTTCTTTTCCCTCCTACTCCTCCTCCCTGCCCAGCGGGGCCACCTGCGTGGCGCGCCTCCCTCCTCCTTCTTTCTTCCCTACGCCGGACCCCCCTCCTTCTCCTCTTCGCTCAGCCAAAAGCCGTGCCCGCCGCGCCCGC
This sequence comes from Dendrocalamus sinicus, assembly GCA_036346575.1. Taxonomy (NCBI): domain Eukaryota; kingdom Viridiplantae; phylum Streptophyta; class Magnoliopsida; order Poales; family Poaceae; genus Dendrocalamus; species Dendrocalamus sinicus. Next base: position 37,973,824 of record CM070643.1, on the reverse strand, counting down.
GTCAGCGCGCGCCTGTGCCGCCCCTACCTCCCTCTGCGCCGTCCCGCGCACGTCGCCTCGAGCACTGCGCCGCATGTCACCGCGCAACTCCCGCTGGCCCCGACGACTTGCACCCATACCGCCCGGTCAGCTCTGCCTCCATATGAGGGAAGGCCCACCCCCAATCACCTCACCTCATCCCCCTCATCTCCCCGCCGTGGCGAATTGCCCCCAAAAGCCACGAGCTCGCCGGAATTTCACTTCTCCCCAATCTTTGGCCGCCATCGCCAATCCCACCGCCGCCTCCTCCCCGGTCACTTCCCCTCCAATTCCTCCTTGTGGGAGCTTCACCGCGGCGCCCCGAAGCTCGACCGCCGGCCGGAGCCCTCGCCGCCCGTACATCGCCGGCGCCGTGCGCAAGACTACGCCTCCGCAGGCTCATGCCGCCAACCAATCTCCATCTCCCTCTGGCGCCGTCAACCACCGGGGTGAGTTCCTTGTGGCCCCCTATTGCGCGCCTTTCCCCTTCTCTCTCCCTTCCGGCCGCTGGCGCCCCCTTTCCCCCTCACCGCCGGCCGCCCCGCATGTCGCCCTTCCCCTGGGCTCCCTCACCTCCCCACAACTCGTTTTCCCCGTCACCCGTGCCAACCCGGCCACCCCTCGCCGACGGCGCCGCCCGTCCCTTACGCTGCTGGAAAACTCTGTTTCGGGCCGCTCCTGACGCTTGCCTCTTGTGGTATAATACCACTTCTCTGTTAGTCCAAATCTCCCGCCCACTTGATTAGCCAAGTGAATGCATTAGCCCCTTTGCCACTTGTCTAGAGTTCGAACCCGGCAGCCGCACGATATTGCCCCATTTTTATTTTCAGTTTTTGTAATACAATTCAATTAAGAAAAATCAGGAAAAAGATTTAGAAGAGATGCAAAATTTATTTAGGGAATAAATAAGCCTAATAAATACTTAAACATGAATTAAATATTACATGTAGTAGCTAATAATCTTTTAACCTTGTGTATTAAACCCTAAGTTACTAACTTAAAGTATAGTGAGGTATTAGTTAGGACTAGTGTGTAGGTTCAAGACTCCATGATATTTTAACAATTAGAAATTGAGTAATTGTGGTAAAACTTTACCAAGTAAAAAGGAGTTAGTAGGAATATAATTTAGGTAAATGCTCACATGGAATGATAACCTATCAAATAGAAGTCTACTACACATGTAAATCATGAATCTTTGTACATTAGAGAATGATGTAGAAACTAACCATTTGCAAAGATAGGCCATAAAATATTGTCTTTTGCCCTAGCAACTAGGATAATCTTTTACTGATAAATAATGTGAAAACTAAGCCAAATAACAACTGAAGTGTAGAGACTTTCTAAGTAAATGTATATAAACATCTATATGTATATGTAAATAAGTGGTCAAAAAAATGCAGATAGCTAAGTTTAAACTAAAATTTGAAATAAAGCTAAGCCTAATAGTAGCTAAAGTATAAGCAGGATAAAAATAGTGCCATTAACTAAAACTTAACACTAGCTTTAGTACATAGTAATATTGAGCGTAATTGTATATATAGCAAGCTGGAACCCGTATAAATAAACCCTAATTCAAATTAAAACTTATCCTAGTGATAAATGGAGGTACATAGAATATCATACCACAAAATGCTATAAACATAGACTATAAGATTAACTCGGTAAGCTAAAAATTATATGCATAGCATATATAACATATGCCTTGAAGATTAACGCTCGACAAAAACAATTCTCAGTTAAACTTGTACACCAGTCTATAGGACCAACCTAATGCATGGAACTTTTTAAATAAATATAAAAATGATAAAAGAAGTTATGGAATAAAAAGATCGATCCATGATACTCTAGAGTCAGCTATGCCTAGCCATTTACAAATCCGAAGCAGAGTATTCCAATGAATATTCTAGTAACATGAACTTTCCTTGGCATTCGTCTCAACAAATCTTCCTTGGCCATTCAATCACTTAGCTCCAACCTTATTTGACTCCGTCAATACTCCGCGCCCCATCGATCTTGCCTCAAATCACCCATTAACTCATAATAAAGATAAATTGAGTTTACTTGGAGTTATTTGGATCTTTTGAGTTATTTGCCCTTATTTGAATTCAGTTGCTTAGCACATAATTAGAAATTGGAGTCCGGAAGAATCAAGGATCAAGCAAGATCAGGATCGAGGCGAAGAAAAAGATCAAAAACTCAAGACCAGCAAATGAGAAGGATTTGAGCGAGCTCAAGACTGCGGTAAACCACGCAAGGCGAGTCAATACTTTGATCATGTTGAGCCTACATTTTCTGCAAATTACTTTGGTTTAAATTATCAAATTGCATGCTGTTATTTTATATGCAAATACATGTTTAATTTAATATTCTAGTTATGTGCCCATTGTTTACCTTGAATAATATTACATCTCCTTTGGAATATTTGAATGTGTGAACCTTGTCGCCCTAGCAAAATTATAATAGTAGCCTTTCGAAAATAAGCCCCTACTTATACGCCATGCTTAGTACTGCACAGATACTCGAGGGCACTGAAATGCCCCAAGCATCATTATCATTTTCAATCATGAGAAACTGGTTTGGGAAGTCATGGTGGTAATAATTGGTATATATTGGTATGATTATTTTATGTCCCAAAAAAACCCCACTTGCTTAAATATCTGGGCAGATGGTTCGAGGGTATGTGTGTGTGGTGCAGTGGAAGCACAAAGTGGGTAAGTGGTAGAATCGCCCAGATACCACAAAGGACTGAATCTTGACATGACCTCCTGTGTAAAACAGTACAACCACAAGTCTGTAAAGTACAACTTGGCTAAGTAAATTTATCGAAACCCCCGGACTCATCTCACCGGTAGTGAATGGAAGTGGATACGCAAGGGCAAGGGGAGGCCTAAAGGGACACCAAGTGGAGGGTGAAGTTTTCCAACTGTTCTAACGTTGCGGGAAGTGGAGCCCGGCTGCGTTAGTAACTATGGGGAACATCCCGTGCATAGATGGAACCCACCGCAAGTGGACAGTTTCCCATAAAGTGAGATGACAAAAGGGACTAGATACTTTGAAAAGTCACTGTGATGGTCTGCTCAACCACATGACTAAGGAATCGTGTGGGGCAACGAGTTGATTGTCTCTTGTGGTGAAAGTGTACAAACTCCGCAGAGTCAAAACTATTCGAATGGCCGTGCCCACGGTTAAGGGCGGACATGGGAACTTAACCAGATATAGTTCTATTACAAAATGCTTTATGGATGGGATTGAAAAAGTGAAGGGCAATGGAAAGCCCTGGTTTGAATTGCCCTGGATGTCGTCCCAGTGGTAAGTTAAGCGGCTATAACGCTGAAAGATGCTATATGGTGCAGATGCCATGTAACGGTGGATGAAATCTGGATGGCTAATATTATTGCATTCTCTACACATTATGTTTTTGTTCAAAACTGCTAGGTCTCAGGAAATTTTTATGTATCATATTTCAAAAGTAAAATGTTTTCCCCTTCTTACAAAATAAAATATAGGAAGGACTAAATAGAGTCATGAGTAAAGGAGATGGATGTTTGTGGTAAACACATAAAGATATTGGTGGATTCATGTCGATCATAAAAAAAGGAGACGATAGTGTAGATTCTGGTAGAAATAAATTGGTGGAGCTTAAATGAATATATAGGCTAGATAGATGATTTAAATGATTTTTAGAGAATTAGGGAGTGCAAAGGTAATTGCTGGATTACGACATTGATAACTAATATAAATTCTTCGGAGATGTTGGTGATAATGGGATTAATAGGATTTGATCAAATACTAGATGGATAAATTGAATTTTGGGAATTTGGAGGAATGATAACAATTATTGGAGTATAACTTTGATCAATGATATTCTTGGTGGAGATATACTAGTGAATTAGTTAGAGATAGATAATGAAAAATAAGGTTGATTACTGAAAGAGCAAATTGTGGTTGTGGATCAATAACAAAAGGAATGAGTTGTTAGGAATTTGGAATACAAAAGATATTGGTGGATTGTATAATTGATATTATTCGCTATTTGGAGTTTTAGACAGCACTCAATATCAAAAATGTGAATTCGGTGGATTAATTAAATGATGTCATTCGCTGTTTGAAGTTTTAGACAGCAATCAATATAGAAAGTATATGATCGGAAGATTAATTAAATGATGTCACTTGCTGTTTGGAGTTTTAACAGCAATCAATATAGAAAGTGTATGATCGGTGGAATAATGAAATGATGTCACTCGCTGTTTGGAGTCTCAGACAACAGTCAATTTGGAAAGAGTATATTCGGTGGATTAAGTAAATGATGACACTTGCTGTTTGGAGTCTTAGACAACAATCAGTAAGGAAAGTGTGTCTTTGGTGGATTAAGTCAATTATGGCAATCGCCGTGTGGAGTTTAGGTAGAAACAATAACACTATGATTTAATAATATTAAGGCTACCAAAAGCAATTTATGGCAAATAAAATAACCCGAGCCTCTCCTTTGATAAGCCATGCATACTATTTATTTGCATTCTGTGTATTGGCTCGTGGAGCACGGTGGTTTGTGCTCACACTCGCTTTCAGAACAAATCCAGAATCAGAAATCAGACCACTACGCCTCAGCTACACGATTGGTCATGATGGCAAAGAAGATGAAGATGTCAAGCGCTAGGTCGCGAACCTCCAGTTGGCTGCCTGTGGCCATGTCCTGAAGGTCCCACCTGTGTGCTTCGTTCTTCCGCTGCAGCAATTTAATGATTTCGGCCTAATCGGCTCATGAGTAAGTCTACTATTATATTTATGCTTCCGCATGATATGTACTATGATATTCAGAACTGTAATCTGTGAGCACTATCTACTGATCCAAGGAATAGTGCGGTGGAATCACAGAGGAACCTGGATTGTAAAATCTGGGTCTGACATGACCTTCTTCCTTGGCTTCCAAATCAAGCAGACTCGGAAGGGTACTTTCTTGCATCAGGGCAAGTGCACTCATGACCTCTTGAGACGCTTTGACATGAGTGATGGCAAGCCGGTGTCAACTCCGATGGCATCTACAGCTTCACTTGACCCAGATGAGGATGGCAAGCTAGTTGATCAAAAAGAGTACAGAAGCATGATTGGCTCTCTCTTGTACCTCACTGCCTCGAAACCAGACATACACTTCTCTGTGTGTCTATGTGCTCGATTTCAGGCTTCTCCTTGCGTATCTCACAGCCAGGCGGTGAAGCGCATCCTTCGGTACCTTCGAGCTACCATTGACTATGGTATCTGGTACTCTTCCTCTTGCTGTCTTTCCCTTAGAGGCTACTCGGACGCAGAGTTTGCTGGCTGTAGGATAGATAGGAAGAGCACTTCAGGCACCTGCCAATTCATTGGCACTTCTCTTGTTTCTTGGTCTTCTAGAAAGCAGTCTGGTGTTGCACAGTCCACCGTAGAGGTCAAGTACGTTGCTGCCGCCAGGTACTTTGGATGGCTTCGACCCTGCGGGACTTTGGATTAGTTATAGACAGTGTTCCACTCTTTTGTGATAACACTTCCGCTATTAACATTGCTAAGAACCCAGTGCAGCACTCTCGGACCAAGCACATTGATATCAGATATCACTTCCTTAGAGACCATGTGGAGAAGGGTGATGTCGTGGTTACAGACCAAACAAAGAGAGTGTGTGGTAGTGGAGAGTTATGTGAGTTAATGGCCTAGGGTCCTTTTTCCCATGGCCTGTGTTGTGTATATATGTCCACATGAGGAGTACTTTTACCATTCTGCCCTTACATCAGAGACTTCCCCTTAGGGTTACTTATGTCATTATACATGTCCCATTTTGGGCCTTATATTCCTCTAACAGGCCTACTGGGCTTAGGTGGGAGCCACCTCTACAACAGGAGCCTCTCATGGTGAAGGGCTTCACGGGCCGAAGCCATGCTGCCGAGTCCTTTGGCCCCCTCCGTCCCTGCGGCCTGTGAGCTTTTACAACGTCCGTCAAAGCCTTGCTGCTTGGTGTAGTGTTTGTCGTGTCACGAAGGTGTGGCGCCGGGCGACTTGGCGAGGCCTTCATCGCCCCCGCGGTCCTACTGTAGTAAGGTCGAGGTTGCCGTTTAGGGCGAAGGTCGAGGTCGGGGTTGACGTAGAGACCGAGGTGTCCGCTGTTGGCGTAGGGTCGGGAGCGAGGTCGAGATCGCGTCCGATTTGGCGGGGTTTGCGGTTGCCCTGGCCAAATTGGAGGTGTTGGCGGGGTCGAATGCCGAGTGCCCCTGACGCGGGACGAGACTTAGGTGTCGTGGCCATAGCATGTTGCGACGTTAGTTCTTTTGGCCGTCCACGTGGTGAGATGTGCTTGACGCGGCACAGGTCTTGAAGCGTCGCGGTCGTACGATTCTGCGACGCTCCTCCACCGGTTGGACTTTCCTTCCGCCGATTGGACTCCTGTCGGTTGGACTTCCGCCGATTGGGCTCCCCTGCTGATGGGGTATATATGTTGCGCTAGTGCATTGTTGTACCTGCATTGTGCGATTGAATAGGTGCTGCTCCCCTAAAATGGGCCCCTTCAGTGCATCCACATTCCGTGGCGGTGTTACGCGGTTTGGGGGGATGTTGATGCACTGATGGAGGCCTATTTTTCTTGGGAGCTTGGTTAGCGACTGTTACCGGTGACTGTTCGCACTTGTTGCCTTCGTGCTGCATTTGTGCATATGGCGAGAAGGTTTGCCCTGTTCTCATAGATAGGCCCACCTTCGGTCGGGTTTTCTGATTGGACCCCCCAACATTACCTTTTTTCAAGAATGTTGATGCACCGAGGGTGGCCTGTTTATGAGAACAAGCCAAAACTTGACGTGACGTGGCCTCCGCCTTTACCATACGCGGAGGATGTAGACGAGCAAATCCCTGCACGCGAGCCTGCTCCTCGAAGTCGAAGTCGAAGTGCCTCCTTTGGGGCGGAGATCGTGATGTCGTTGCCGCTAGGGTTGATCGACCCGCGGCTTTACACTAACACGCGCCGACACGGTCCTAGGGCTGGGCCGGAAGCGAGCCGCCTCCAGGAGAAATCGAGTTAAGTGGTCGGAGTCTCCCCACCAGAGCGGGGGCCTGCCCATGCGGAGTTGCGCAGGCCGAAGAGGCCTGCTGGTTACCGATCACTGCTGCACGAGGGGAGGCTCTCAGACCGCCAAGCGGTGCGGCTACCCGCCGATGATGAGATGGAGCCGCGCCTTGAGAAGTCGGAAGCGATCGTCTTCGTCGCCTACTTTGAAGCCGAACTTCGCATACCGTCTGCAGCGATTGTTGGGGACGTGTTGCGAACCTTCAAGCTGGAGTTGTCGCAACTGACTCCGAACGCGGTGGCTCGCCTTGCCGTGTACAGGTGGGCCCTTCGCTCGGAAGCATGTTGGCCCAGCGCCTCCTTGTTCGCATATTTGCATGAAGCCCGGTGCCAACCGAAGGAGCGGAAGGATGGGACGCTGTCGAAGTTTGGCAGCGTCAACTTCATTTTGCGGGCATCGTGCGGAAGGCTCTTCCCTGCGAACTCGACACGAGGGAAATGGGAGTCCAACTGGGTGAGGCGGTGGTTCTATCACCGCGTGGCGAGTGGTAGCGGCCTTGAGTGCACGGGCGGGCCGATTGCATTCAAGACCACGCCCGGCCTAACACTTGACCAGGAAGATAGGCGAGGGGTGCGAAGACTTGTGGGGGTGACCGCCCGCTTCAATATGCGCGACCTCGCCGAGGAGTTCATAATGTACGGTGCGACGCCGCTCGCCCGCGATTGGCGATTCACGGCCGGGGAACGTCGGGACGACAACGTTCAACCATCCATTCGCTCGCTGCCCGTGCCGACTGGTCTTCGTAAGGCTCGACCGTGCCCTCCCTTCCATTCGTACGTGTTGCATCGTGTAATCGTAGCTACGCCGCGCAGAACTCGCTCGAGGACGCGGAGCGCGCAGCGCGCGTGTTCCTTGGGTCATACACCGCCAGAGAGCACGAGCAACGCACAGCCGCGACTGCAGAGGCGGGATTGGGGCGGATAAACCGCGTGTGCGAGGCCTTAGGGCTTCCCGTGCCGGATCGCACCCCCCCGGACCCGCAACATCAGGACGACGGTGCCACGAGGATGAAAGCGTCATCCCACAAGAGGACCCGGACCACTGCGACCATGCCCTGTACGGTGATTGCCGCTGCTCCTGCCGGCGCGGCGAGCCCGGAGTTAGATTCAGCGAAGTACGCCGACTCAGACTTGGAGGGAGCAAGCGTCGAGGGCGAAGGCGCCAGGGGTAGAGGGCGCGCCGCGAGTTACCGGGAGAGGGAGGTCTCGTCGCCCGCACCAGACGCCGAGGCGGCACTGTTGTTGGCTGGTGGCACCGGTGCAGAGGCCTCGTCCACAGCCACGGCCGTGGCGGGGCTGCCCTCCGCGAAAGTATGCGGAGCGCGGTCTTCACCAACTGTGGCGACCGAGGCGGAGGTGCCCCACGCGAAGGCTACGATGACAGAGTCCCCAGCCTCCGACGTTGTAGCTGCGGAGACCCCTTCGGCGAATATTGCTGCCGCAGAGGCTCCGTTTGTAACGGCTACCGAGGTGGGGTCTCCCCCTCGGGTGAAGCGACCATGCCTGCAGTCCCCCTTCAACGGACCTCGCGAGGGTTTGTCGTGGCGACTGGTGTTGGGAGCTTGTGGGACTTCGTGTTGAGCACCGAAGTTCCCCTGCCCCACGCCCTCCTGGCCCCTCGGGCCGCAGTGATCGTGGCGCAGGATCGGTTGGCGCTGGGTCCCAACTCGGAGGTCCCTCAGCCCCACGGGTCAGCGCAGCCCGTAGGAGCTGAAGTTGCCGTGGCCCCGCCCGGGGCTAGGGAGGCTTCCCAGCAAAGTCCCCCATCTGCCACCGAGGGTAGGCTGGGACGGCATACCTTTAGCACATTTTTTTTGCGTTTGTGCAACAAACTTATACTTCGTCTTGCAGTGGCACTTATCCCGGAGGAGGAGCCATCCCTTGAGCGTGGGGGTCCTAGCGTTGGCGACACAGATGCCGCGCGCCCGGGCCCGGCAGACTTCGTCCCTCCATCGGATGCTCTGAGGGCCTGGCGCGGGATTGCGGACGACGCGGCTGCCAGCATTGGCCAGCAGGCGTTGCAGACCTATGGGTCAAGGCGCCTTGGGGACGCATTAGAAGTGTCGAGAGTGAGGGTAAGCGTCCGCCTTTTGGCCCACTCGCAGCCATTTATCGCTTGCTAACCCCTCCGCCGTGCAGACACTCGTGTTGGCGCAGGCCCTGCAGGTGGCTCACTCTCGCGAGGAAGGAGCACTACGGGCGGCCGCAGCCGCGGGAGCCGCTGGGCACGCTCCGCCAGACGCCGTCGATACGCCGCGGAGGCGGAGTGCGCAGAGATGAAGACACGCACCGAGGAGCTTGTCGCCGTAGCGCGGGAGTCGGCCGCCGAAGCGGTGCGGCAGGAAGCTGCTGCAGAGCGAGACGGCCTGCTGCAGCAAGTCGCTGCGTTGGAGAGGGAGAACAGCGAGCTTGCTGCCTCTCTCGCGGAGCAGGATCGAGCCTTGGGCGACGCTTCGGTAGCTGCCTGGGACGCCATGCTGGCCCTGGAAGACACCCTCAAGGGGCTTGTTGCCGAAGTACCGGCACGCTCCTTCGGGCTCGAGGACCTGTCGCGGTCACTTCGGTGGATTGGAGATGCGGTCGACATTGCACGCGGCGCCGCGATGACCTTTGGCAACCACTACGCCTACATGGCGTCGTGTCTGACATGCGCGCTCCTGCGACTCCGCTGCTGTGAACATGTTGCGGGGCTAGTCGATCCTCGACTGGAGATGCCCGCCGGAGGCGGGGTAATGTCCGGTGCCGTGCGCGCCGTTCGCCGCGCCGTGAAATTCTTCCATGAGCGGATATGGGAATACTGCGGTGAGTCCGCAACCATAGTCGAGCTGCGGAATAACTTACACGGCGAGGGAAACCTTGGCCGGTTTCTGGACGAGGTCCCACAGCGTGACGAGGATGGCGCTGCGGCCCTGGAGGACACTACGAACCCACAGGTGTGACGGGAGGTTGTCGCGTGTTGGTGTGCGTTGTAACCGAAGCCCGGGGTTTTTTCTTTTTTTTTGAGTAAAGTACGAAGTTGTTTCACCGCTGTTCTGATTCTTGCCCCCTTGTCCCGAGCAGCTACACAGCTAGGGCCGGCTGCTAATCACCGACCTTGCGACCCGACAGCGTCTTCGGCGCTGGTGAAGGGCCGAGGAAGCGTTGGATTTTTGGGCGGGTCGGGCGTCTTCGAGTGGAGCCTCGGCACGGACGCGTGTTAAGGATGAGCCTGCCGAGTAGCAGCCTGGCGCGCCGGAGGTGTTTGTGCACCTTTGTAAGCGTCCTTAGCGAATGCAAAGAATAGTCTTGATTGGAACTTGCGAAGTGCGTCTCCGCCCCTTCGGCTACGCTGTCCCATGGTAAACTCGGAAGGTTACTACACTCGCCCGTATACGACGGTTTGCGCCTTGCGAGGGTAGGGTGGTCAAGGTGGACGCGTAGTTGCAGTAACCGCACAAGCGCTCCGTCCGTTATCCCTTCGAAGTGGGATCAGCGGAGCTGGTGCCCTAGTTGAGGCAGACGCGCGAGCGCTCCGTCCCCTACCCTTCGAAGTGGTGGCAGCGGAGCTGGCGCCCTGGCCGAAGTAGATGCGCGAGCGCTCCGTCCCCTACCCTTGAAAGTGGCGGCAGCAGAGCTGGCGCCCTAGCCGGAGTAGATGCGCGAGCGCTCCGTCCCCTACCCTTCGAAGTGGCGGCAGCGGAGCTAGCGCCTTAGTCGAAGTAGATGCGCGAGCGCTCCATCTCCTACCCTTCGAAGTGGTGGCAGCGGAGCTGGCGCCTTAGTTGAAGTAGATGCGCGAGCGCTCGCCCCTACCCTTCAAAGTGGCGCGGTGGAGTGGCGCCTTAGTCAATGAAGCGCGCGAGCACCCCGCCCCTACCCTTCGAGTGGCGGCGGCGAGCCTGGCGCTTAGTCGGTCGAAGCGCGCGAGTGCCCGTTCCTACCTTCGGTGGCGGCAGCGAGCTGGCGCCTAGCTGGTAGATGCGCGAGCGCCCGTCCCTACCCTTCGAGTGGCGGCGTGAGCTGGCGCCCTAGCCGAAGTAGATGCGCGAGCGCCTCGCCCCTACCGCCGGCGGCGGCGCGAGCCGGGCGCCTAGCCGTAGATGCGCGAGCGCCCGCCCCTACCTTGAGTGGCGGCAGCGGAGCTGGCGCCGCGCGAGCACTCTGTCCTCTAGGATTGCACAAGGATAGCCTCTGGTGCCTTTCGCCCGCAGGTGCGCTCGCGCGGGGGCTAGCCTCTGGTGCGTCACCTTGGTACTTCGCGGGATGCGCATAGGAGTGGGCTCCCATGGTGCGCTTTGCACTCCGTAGAGTACATCGGGATAGCATCCGCGTCTCTTTTATACTACGGAGAGTACGTGGGATCGACATCCACATCTTATTTATACTCTGAAGAGTACGCACAGGAGCAACGCCCATGCGTGCGCGGTGTTCGCGTCTTGTTTATACTCCGTAGAGTGCGCAAGGATAGCCTTCGCGTCTTTTTTATACTCCGGAGAGTGCGCGGGATCGACATCCACGTCTTATTTGTACTCTGAAGAGTACGCACAGGAGCAACGTCCATACGTGCGCGGTGTTCGCATCTTGTTTATACTCCGTAGAGTGCGCAGGGATAGCATCCGCGTCTTTTTTATACTCCGGAGAGTGCGTGCGGAGGCAAACCTCAACGCTACGTCTTAGTTAGAGTCCGTGGACTGCGCGCGGAGGCAAGCCTCTGCGCGTTGCGGGCGGTGAGGTGCGTGCGGAGGTGGACCTCAACGCTACGTCTTATTTATAGTCCGTGGACTGCGCGCGGAGGCAAGCCTCTGCGCGTTGCGGGCAGTGAGGTGCGTGCGGAGGCGGACCTCAACGCTACGTCTTATTTATACTCTGTAGAGTGCGTGCAGAGGCGTCCCTCCACTCGTCTTTGTTTATACTCATACCCGTGTCTTTAACGGAGAGTGCGCGCACGGACGCGTGTCTTTGTTTATACTCATACCCGTGTCTTTGATGGAGAGTGCGCGCGCGGACGCGTGTCTTTGTTTATACTCATACCCGTATCTCTGACAGAGAGTGCGCGCGCGGACGTGTGTCTTTATTTATATTCATACCCATATCTCTAACGGAGAGTGCGCGCGCGAACACATGTCTTTGTTATACTCATACCCGCATCTCTGACGGAGAGTGCGCGCGCGAATGCGTGTCTTTGTTTATACTCATACCCGAGTCTCTGACAGAGAGTGCGCGCGCGAACGCGTGTCTTTGTTTATACTCATACCCGTATCTCCGACTGAGAGTGCGCGCGCGAATATGTGTCTTTGTTTGTACTCATACCTATATCTCTGACAGAGAGTGCGCGCGCGAACGCGTGTCTTTGTTGCGGGAAACAAGAAAAATTTGTGCAAACGGTGAACTTTGTTAAATTCCCGTTTGCGCGGGTGAGCGGTTACAAAGAGGGAAGATATCGACCACTAACCGCTTTTAGGACCGGGGCGACCGCTGACGAGCCGCTGCTGGTGGGACAACTCGTGTTCGGAGAGTACGAGACGCCCTCCGGAGGCGCCCGAAGGCTCCGCCTCTGCGCACCCAGCCTAGGTGCCTTGGCGAGCCGCGTGGCATGGACCCCTGGCGCCAAGCTCTATGCGCCGAGCCATGTCCTAGTCGCCATGGACGATGATGATGGCCCGCGGTCCGGGAAGCTTCATGCATAAGAAGCCATGGTGTGGAACTGCCCCGAGAGTGTTTAGGAGTGACCGCCCCAATATGGCGTTGTAGGGGTATGCAATGTCGACCACGTCGAAGATGGCATCTTCACTCCTCACATTGTCGTTTTGGCCGAAGGAGACTTGTAGGCATATCTGGCCCAGAGCGCGCAAAGGTTGCCCTCCAAAGCCTTGCAACGGGATGCCTGAAGGGCCCAACCGACTTCAAGGGATCCCCATCTGGTCAAAGGCCGCGGCGAACAGAATGTTCGCGGAGATTCCTCCATCGACCAGGACGCGCCTGACCTCGCATCCTGCTATGAGGACCCGGACGACCAGAGGGTCTTGGTGGGGGAACTCCACGCCTTCAGCGTCAGCGGGCGTGAATGTGACTTCGTGTTGTGCCCACTCCGGCGGCGCCTGCACTGGGTATGCCGCGACGTGGTGCAGCCTCCTCGCGTAAGCCTTCTGCTGCCACGCCGAGGCGAACTCCAACGAGGAGCCTCCGAAAATGACGTTTATGACCCTGCGCTGAGCTCCTTCTGGGCTTGCAACTGCAAGAGGCCCTCACAAGGTTGCTGCACATGGGCCTGAATTCGCAGGAGGCCTTCCTGGGGCTGCATTCCTTAGACTTGGGGGTGTTGGACGTGGGCGACGCTCTGCCGGAGCGCTGCGATAGTGGCGCAAGCGCGCGTGTCATGATTGCCTCGGCCGTGGACTTCGCACCACTTCCCGTGGTGCTGGTCGTTGTATTCTTCGCGGGTTCGATCGTCGCGACCCCGCCCACGCCCCCGTCCGCGGCCCCGGCGCCCTCTGCCTCCGCGACCTGCGGAGGCGTTGTCTTCGGAGCCGCCCTCGATGTCAAAGACGTAACGAGGTTTCCTGGACTTGCGTTGGTCGCGCTTGGGCTTATCGCCTGACTCATTGTGTTGGGAATCTTTGCGTTCGGAGGCACCCTTCGACTGCTCCTGCTTGCGCTTGCCTTTCGAGGAGCCCTTCTTCAGCGAGCCTTCGCTCTTTGCCGAGCCTTCCGCCTTGTTGGTGTCGGAGTCATCGCCGTGTCGCCGTTGCGCGTCCTCTTCCGCTCTGGCGTATTCTTCCATTTTGTCGAAGAGCTTCGCGACCGTCTTAATGGGCTTGCGCGCGTTATACTCGGCCATCGGTCCCGGGCGGAGGCCTTGTATTGCTGCGTTGATGACGGTTGTTTCGTTGACGTCCTTGACCTGGCAACGCACTTTCGCGAAGCATTTGAAGTAATCCCGGAGCCTCTCCTCAGGTTTTTGCTTGACTGCGAAGAGCTGGTCCGCATCGACATGCTCAACGTAGTTTCCCTGAAAGTTGTTGTAGAGTCGATCGCGGATCTGTTCCCACGCGTAGATGGACTGTGGTTCGATGGTGAAGAACAAGGATAGCGCCACCCCTTGTAACGCGAGAGGGAGTCCTTTTGCCTTCGTGGTGTCGTCTCCGCCAGCGGCTTCGATAACGGTCTCATACACGCGCACGAATTCTCGCGGGTCGGAGTCACCCTTGTACGCCTCGATGACGCTCGAGAACTTGAAATCCTCAGGCCATGCCGCCTGCTGCAGGCCCACAGAGAGCGGGGACTCCGGGTCTACGCGCCATAATGGGACGCGACTAGACGTAGGGGCGTCGCGGCTGTCCGCTCTCCCTCTCCGGAGCGGGTTCCGATGCCACCTCCGGGGAAGCGTGTTGGCTCCGGGCCTCTTGCATGTCTCGCATAGCTCCGCGGAGGTCTGTCAGCTCCCGCTGAAACGCGCTGAGGGCCGCCAACAGGGCGGTCTCCACCACGGGCGTGGTTGGGGCCGTCGGTGCTCCCGGCGGCGCGATTGGCACGGTGGTGACCATGGCCTGCAGGCCCTGGCTGCCCACCGCGTTGTCCTGGTGGACCCTGGAGCTGGTGACTAGACCCACGTCGTCGCCTAGACCGCTCCCCACTCCTACGCCGGATGGGAAAGTGGACGTGCCGGGGTTTCCACCGTCGGGGTTGGTCGTCGGGGCGGTGGCGGCGGGGTCTGGCGGCGCAGGGGCGGTGGCGGCGGAGTCTGGCGGTGCGGCGACAGTGGCGGGGTTGTTCGTTGCGGCGGTGGCGGCGTCAAGCGTCGTGTCGCCGGTGGCGGGGTTGCTCGTCGCGTCGTGAACGCCGGTGGCGGGGTTGTTAGTCGCGTCGTGAGCACCGGTGCTCACGGTCGTCACACCTACATCGCCACCGTTACCTGCAGCTGCTAAAGTCAAAGCCATGGTATTGACGCGAGATTTCGCCGCTTCCGCCTTGTTGTTCGCCGCCGATGGTAAAGCTTTCTTTGGTGCCATCCTCCTTCGGATCTGGAGGCTTGCTCTTGTCCTCCCCACGGACGGCGCCAACTGTCGTGGTTACAGACCAAATAGAGAGAGTGTGTGGTAGTGGAGAGTTATGTGAGTTAATGGCCTAGGGTCCTTTTTCCCATGGCCTGTGTTGTGTATATATGTCCACATGAGGAGTACTTTTACCATTCTGCCCTTACATCAGAGACTTCCCCTTAGGGGTACTTTTATTATACATGTTCCATTTTGGGCCTTATATTCCTCTAACAGGCCTGCTGGGCTTAGGTGGGGGTCACCCCTACAACAGGGGACATAGTGCTCCAGTTTGTGGAGAGTGACCACCAGTTGGCTGATATCTTTACCAAGCCTTTGGATAGCTCTAGGTTTTCAGTCTTGCGGGGAGAGCTTGGGGTGGTTTGTCCTTATGGACTGTAGTGAGGGGGAGCTTTGTGCTTTATGTTTTATCCCGTATATTATGCTCCTGTTCTCATTTTGTTGCATTGCATGTGGGTGCATTGGGTTAGTCTTTTTAGCATAGATTAGAGTGTTTCTCTTGTCTAGTTGCTTAGATTTATTCTTCTCATCTTGTGATCTAGGATGCTGCTTGTTAGCTATCTCTTCTCTCACTAGGTTGAGCTCACTCACTTCTTATAGGTTCTAGGAAGGATTCGGCCACCCTTGGGTAGACAAGGAACGTGTTTGCTCCTTAGTGTGTTAGATGACCAGTTGATAGTCCTAGTATCATATGGGGTAGATGAGAGTCAATCTAAGCCTTAGTATCCTCTATATCTTGTCTATGCTTTAAGGACTGCCTTTTTTCTGATTTCTTTGCCAGCTTCTCGGTTTATAGCTTTGGTTCAGGGGGAGTTCATTTGGGAGCTTCTGGGGCTTAATATTAACATAATTCAACTTGAACTAAAAATGCATCTCATGTTGAGAGGGAGCTGGATTTTCTTGCATTTCAGCATTCTGCAATGTAAATATAACTACATGGAGCCTTGACTATTATCCTTATATGACATGTTTACAATGCTTTATATCTTACCATGATCTGTGCTTAATTGCTAGATTTATCATGTCTTTATATATGTCGTCAAGCCTTTGCCATGGATAAGTTGATTAAACATGCACAACTTGAATTAAGACATGTCATGTTAGCTCTTGAGACTAGTCTATCTTTAGTTATCCTTTTATGATTCATGCCATGTCAAATTAGCTGAGTTGAGTCTTGAATCTTTATTGAGTTTTAGATTGAGCTATGATCGTTTCTTGATGAACCATGAGTTAGTACAACTATTTAAGAAAGCAAAAAGATCTCTTTTATGTGCGAAAGAACTGATCTCACCAATTCTTTCCTATGAGACTACTTACCATTGCACTAGGCATGAACTCAAGGGGAGTTTTGGATGACCAAGATCATCTCTTTAAGCTTCTTGCTTGGAATTGTTGCATAAGGCTTGAGATCTAGCACATGACTAAAATTTTGGTTAGAAACGACCATGAGTTTTAAAGAAAAATATGTCCATTGTGCTAAATTTGTTCAACTTCAAAAAGAATCACGTACTTGAACAAATGATTCATTCTTGAACTTGTAGCACTCTAAATTGACTCAATTCTAGCTTCTCAGTTTCACTTAGATTATTGGCATGGCCTGCATCATCTTTGGATACCTTTAGCTAGACTATAATCTTAAATGGCTTGACATGCTAAGAAATTCATCTAAAATTCAAATTGTTACTTATGTGGCTTGGCTTGGTTATACATATTTTGTCATGATCTTGATAGCATTCATACGAGTTATGGCTTGGTGTAATACTAATTGGTCATTTTGGATAATCTTCATGGCTCTAATTGCTTAGCATTGAATAAAATTCAGCCACACCATACTATATTCTCTCTTTTGCATCTTGATGATTCTATTGCCAAAAGGGGGAGAATCGGTGAAAAAAAGCCAAATTTGGGAGCTTTTGAGGAGCTTTGGAGCTTTTGAGGAAAACTTGCTTTTTCTTTTGCTCCTTTTGTCAACATGGTCATTAGCATCATTTTCTTTCTCTTGGACCATGTATGACTTTCAAACAAACTCAAATTTATGTGCTTTTTCTGTGTTTGTCAATATACTCATCAAGGGGGAGATTGAGAGACCATGTGGAGGTATCCCCATGTTTGTGATGAGTAATTGATGGTTATGTTAGTGAGTTTGAGTTTGTTTTGGGTATTCTAGGGTTGAGTACCTTTTACTTATGCTATTACTAATTATGCTGTTTCGTGCGGTGCTATGTGACGGTTTGCTTGTCTGTGTGGCTGAAGGACTTCGGAGCTAGGACATGGTGAGGTGAGGAGGACCGAGACTAGGCACAGGAGGTGTTGAGGTCCAGACGGTCGATGATGCCGAAGATGATCGAGGCTGGTGAGGTGGTTGCGAGCCGGGAGACGAGGAACCGGAGCCCTAGAGGCAATCATGGAGAAAATTATACCGCTTCTATATTTATAATAAATGTTATTATGTTCCTTAAATAAATTATTGTTTATAAATGTTAGCAAGTATGTGACTTGTTGGTGAAGCTCTTTATTTGTTATATGATATCATTGTAAAAGGATCCCTAGTCGGATGTCAATGGGCGAAACACTAGTGACTTATTGACCAATGCATGTATTGATTGATGATCAGATTTCATTGGTTATAGATATAGGGGTGTCAAATCAATAATATGGACATATGTTAGAAAACATGATGTCGGATTGACCCACCTTGAGGCACTGTTAAGATTGTTATGTCTTATGTGTCATTAGTTGGTCTCAAGCAATTAAGATGTATAATACTTCTACCTGATATCAATATAGTTTCCTACATATGTAATAGTGTACTTAGGGGTTATCAAATGCTACATTGTAACTAAGTAATTATAAAGATAGCTTTTGGGTACTCGATGAAACATGTGAAGGAATGTGACTAGTTGGATATGGAATTTACCCCTTCTATATAACAGGAGAGATATCTTAGGGGATAAAGAAAGTGCATAACCATACCATGAGTGGTCGAATAGTCGACCACATGAAGTTATCCATCACTAGATCAGGAAAAGATTGAACAGTTCATAGATGACACATCTCACCTGGAGTTCGATCGGATATCATGAGATAAAAGGAGAATATGTAAACAGGTAGAGGTCCAACTGGATGTGTACTAGTAGTATAAGTATATTGACTAGTCGTGACCTAGTCAGACATATCACAGACTGGTTTACGAACTGGTCATATGGAATACGAACTAATCATGACCATATTCGATCTGGTTGTATGGAGTTATGAGATGACCATGAGTGATTAGGACCTGGTTACATATCTTATTGCATAAGGTTCATCCAGATTGATCTTTGTGTATATTTGAGGGATTGATTTGTCCTGCTAAGGACCGCTACCGACTAGTGATCAAAAAGGTGTTTTCGAGTTACAATCAAGTATATATGAACCTACAGAGTTGCACACTTAACAGGTTGGAACAGAAAGGGTCCGGATGATAGGGCATAATCTTTTTTTACTTCGGCTTATGGCTTTTGGGTACGGCTTATGACTTTTAAGCTATTTGTGACAGAGAATACGAAGTAATAGAAACTTGCATGCGGTTTTAGCCGATAAATGAAATCACTACAATATGTACTACAATCAATTTGTAGACCATGTCTTAAAAAGACACTCCATTCGAAAACTAGTTACTGTAGAAAAGCTAAAAACAACTTTTAGAAGCAGAAAAGAAGAGCCACATAGACTACAAGTGAGATATAATCTCTACTCGTATTGGATAAGGATCCGATCGGATGTGTTTCGAGTATGATACGATCCTTACTTATATTGGATATGGATCCACTGAGAGTCTCTATATAAAGGGATGTATGGGATATGAGTTGAGCGTGAGCATGCAACAGATACATAGCCATTGAAACCCTACCCACCACCTCTCGAAACCCCTGCTGTGCGTGATGGTGTTAGCACACCGGCACACGGTGTTCTATCTCTGAATGTGTGGATTGTTGTAGATGCGCTGGTGCAACTACTACGTTGATCGGGACGATCACAAGGAGGAGACGACAAGCTCCTGAAGATCAACTATTTCTACTACGTCGTGGTACGTTATGTTGAATCGGGTTGCTTCAACTCTTGTT
Source organism: Dendrocalamus sinicus (assembly GCA_036346575.1). Lineage (NCBI taxonomy): Eukaryota > Viridiplantae > Streptophyta > Magnoliopsida > Poales > Poaceae > Dendrocalamus > Dendrocalamus sinicus. The sequence goes on along the minus strand of CM070643.1, from coordinate 37,954,583 downwards.
CCGTTGCACTAAATATCTAGTGGTAACAATCTATGATATTTTGTTTATATGGCTTCCTAGTTTATATGGTAGAAAAATTTTAATTTATTAGCTGAATACCCGTACGTTGCTACGGATTTTTAAAATTTATCATACTACATGTTTTATCACGGATAGTGAGAGACCATGTGGAGTATCCCCATGTTTGTGATGAGTAATTAACGGTTGTGTTAGTGAGTTTGATTTTGTTTTGGGTATTCTAGGGTTGAGTGCCTTTTACTTATGCTATTACTGATTATGCTATTTTGTGCGGTGCTATGTGATGGTTTGCTTGTCTATGTGGCTGCAGGACTTCGGAGCTAGGTCATGGAGAGGCGAGGAGGACCAGGACTAGGCACAGGAGGTGTTGAGGTCCAGACGGTCGGTGATACCAAAGATGATCGAGGCTGGTGAGGTGGTTGCGAGCCAGGAGACGAGAAACCAGAGCTGGAGCTACCGGTGGTGGACACGACAGGCAACGACGAGCGAACCGGGACTAGGCTTAGGGAGGAGTCGGAGGTCCAAACGGTTGGGTGTCGGTTGCGGTCGTGTGCAGCGGAACAGATTCGGATTAGACTCAGGTGGAGTCGGAGGTCTCGGTCGGAGTCGGGTGGACACGACGGGTAGTGGCAAGGTGGACCGGGACTAGACTCAGGTGGAGTTGGAGGTCCAGACGGACAGGATGCCGGGTGCGGTCGTGTGCCGCAAAGCGGACCGGACTAGACTCAGGGAGGAGTCGAGGTCCAGACGGTCAAGGTACCGGTTGCGGAAGCTTCCGGGAAGGTGCTTGAGGGCAAATTGGAGATTTGACTCAAGTTTGGGAGAAATGGCTGGTTCCCTCCATTTCTTGTGTTAGCTTTGACTTTTGCCTCATGGGGGTGTGAGGTGAGGGAGTGGAGAGTGTATGCCACTTCTTGATTTGCCATTTAGAGTGAGATCTCCTGCCTTCTTATATGTGGAGATGAGGAGGCAGCAAGGTAACCAAGCAGTGAGAGTTCTGAGTGGGAGCTCTGTGTTGTGTGTGTGTTCTCTCCTCAAGAGAAGCATGTAGTGATCTTTCTTCCCAACTGCGTATGGGGATGTAGTGAGTGGGTTGTAGAAGCTGTGTAATCATTCCTCTGTAAGCATTCATAGTATGGAATCAGTTTGAGGAGGAGACTTGTTGGATTGCATTTACTTCATGTTTTTGTTCCTTTCTGGATTTTGAGTTTGAGATAAATGTTTGCTTGAGTAGCTGAATCTTTTTGCTCGGTATGGGAACTAATCACAAGACCATTTGGCCAGCTTTTCCCAAGAGCAAAAGGACTCAAGTGCTGATTTCTTCCAAGACCATGATTGCCTCACTTCCTCTGTTTCAACTCTTTTAGGGTTTGGAGTCAGGGCATGTCTGGAACTTGTGTTTTCCCTTCAAAAGATGCCCTAAAATTTATGCATTACTGTTGTGAGAATATCTCTAGTTGAGATTCACAAGCTCCTGGCCAAAGGATTTGGGAATGATGAGCAATTTGGAAATTACCTTCATTCTCTTTTCTTTTCAGAATTCAACTAAAACCCTTGGTTCTTGTTTCTGTGATGAATTTCTTTGACTTCTCAGGCCTCAATGTTATTTAGTTTAAGGTCTTGTCTTGGTGGCCTGAAAGGATTAGCAAAAGTCCGTCAATTTCCCTGCTGCCTGAAGGTTTCAGCTCATACTATCTGAATTTCGCTATGTTTTTGGGACTCCTTTTCAGACCGCAAAACCCTAGCGGTCAGACCTCTCGGATGCCGCCGGTCCGACCTCTCGGATGCCACCGGTCAGACCATGGCGGTCAGACCAGTATGGGTGGAGCGGTCAGACTGGTGCAGCATGAGCGGTAAGACCGGACCTCGGGCGGTCAGATCGGCCCTTAAGGAGCGGTCAGACCGGCCCATATATGGCGGTCTGACCGGCCCTTGCAGATTGTCCTGGTCTCAATTTTCTCTGATGCTTTTTTGATTTGTGCTGGTTGTTTTGCTTTAGTTTTTCAATGTCTTCCCTCTATCTCTGTTAGTTTAAGTTTCCAGAGAGCTGAATCAACTTCTTCATAGTTCCCATAACTATCGGAGAAGAGATATGTCGTGGATACTTTAGGGGCAAATTTTTAAGAGGCGCCATTCACCCCTCTCTGTTGCCATTTTCAATCCTACAGATAGTAAAAAATTTTAGAATATGCATACAAATATGTTCTAAAAGTTTTTAAATCCATCAAGTAAGTCGAAAGCTGTCAATCACACCTCATGGTCATGTCGAAAGATATCGACCACACCTGGTGGTCGTAGGTCAGGAGCCCTCAAGCACACCTCGTCGTCTTCAGTCGGAAGCCATCAACCATTGCACGTGATCGTAGGTCAGGAGCGGTTGGCCATCACTGGTGGTCGTAACTTGGCAGCGGTTAATGATCGATCGTGGTCCTAAATCGGGAGCCTTCGACAATGGCTTATGGTCGTACATTGGAAGCCGACGACCACCGTTCATGGTCATAAGTCGGAAGCCATCGAGGATACCTCACGGTCGTAAGTTAGAACACAATGACCAGCGCTCGTGGTCGTAAGTCGGAAGACATTGACCACACCTCGTGGTCGTAAGTCAAAACACATCAATCAGTGCTCATGGTCGTAAATTAGAAGCCATCGATCACACCTCGTGGTCATAAGTTAGAAGCTGTCGACCATCGCGTGTGATCGAAGGTCGGGAGCGGTCGACCATCACTGGTGGTCGTACGTTGGCAGGCCTCCGGTGCACTTGTACCCTATCGTCCGACTATCGATGCCAGCCTACTCAGCCCCGACTTCGACCACTACCCCCTTCGACTTTGACCATTGCCCCTTTTGACTTCAACCATTGCCCCCTTCAACCATTGTCCCCTTCGACCACAGCCCTTCGATGTCGACCACTTCCCCCTTTGACCACGGCCCTTCGACGTCGACAGCAACGTACAAGCATTCAGCTAGTATTATTACAATAAAATTATGTGGCTAAAGTTATGTTTTGGATATCGTATTGATGTCCAAAACAACATATATTTGTGATCGAATGGAATAGCTAAGTACATCAACCAAATATAAAGATTAAATCGTCCTTTGCCCTATGTTCAAACAATATATTCTTGAGGAACTGATATCGATCCCAAACGAAGAGGGCAACAACCAATGACAAACACACGGATTTGGCAATTTCTTTATGATGAGCTCCACCGTCACAGATCTAGAGCCCTCAAAGGGGCCTGTGCAATTCCGCAAATAATGTTTGCTTGGCAAATTTTTGTATGGTTGAGAGACCATGTGGAGGTGATGATGAGGCGATGGGTCCCGATCTTCCGATAGGATGATAACTTCGATTTTGACGGAGTTGACCCTTGTGATCCGACTACAACCGAACGACGTCGCTTGCGCCTTAGCAATCGCTGAACCAACCCTAAGATGTTATCAACCATGCCAAGAACGCGGTTGACCTGACCACGAAGGTCTATTCCTGCATGCAATCGAAGAACACGCAAGAACAAGATAACAAGCAATCTGAAATTGCAAATATATAAATTGAGATCAAAAGGTGGGATTCCGAAGGTAGTCTTGACAGGTGGTCGTCCGACACAACTGAAGAACAAAGTTTGCACAATGGCTAAACCTAAACTCAACGAAATCCTAGTCCTAACAAGGGAGGCGGCGGCTCCTTTATAGGGAGAACAACCAGGAGGGGCGTCCAAAGTGCATGCTCTAGGGTTACAAGGCCCATGGGCCCAATTGGTGGTGGCGCAACACCCTTTTGACTCGGACTCAAAAACCAACGTGGATTGTTTTGATGATTGCAACCGGATCGGATGGAATTTGAAGATGAGGTTAGATCCGTTGGAAAGTATACTTCATAAGCTTTTCATGAAGTACAAGAACGTCCCAAACGGAGTCCGTATGAGAAAGTTACGTTCGTTTCAACTTGCACCATTGCAGCAGTCCGAATCTGATTCCAGTACGTGACCAACACGGACTCTTTTGATGATTGCGGCTGTCTCGGATAGAATTTGAAGATGGGGTTGAACCCTTTAGAAAGTATACTTGATAATCTTTCCATCAAGTCCAAGAACGTCCCAAACGGAGTCCGTATGAGAAAGTTACGTCCATTTAATCTTGCACCATTGCAGCAGTCCGAATCTGATTCCAGTACGGGTCCAACAAGGACTCTTTTGAATTGGTGTAAAAGTGACGTGGTGCTGTAAAAATATATATTTTCATTATTAGGTAGCATCGTATTCTCATTTAAAATATGTTGAGGCTCAAGAAACGAATTCACCTTTAGTTCAATCTTGATATTGGACGCTATTGTCGTAATCGCGTATGGGGACTCCTCTGTGATCCTCTTGTTACCAGGAATGAAATCCCAGAAGTTTATTTCCCGTGCACCTGTCTGTTCTTCGTTCCTCTTTTTGGTGATTTTTGAGCTTTCTTGTTTTTGTTTTGGTTCTTGCTGAGGAGGAGCAAAATGGGTTGCTGTGATCTGGGAGATGCTTCAAAGCCATTTGGCTAGTCCATCCTAAGAGCAAACCTTGTTTAATCTCAGTTTTTGCAGTTTGAGCTCCTCTGTTCTTATTTCCTTTTCTAGGGTTTTGGTGTAAATCTTGTTCCCCTTGATGAGATGGCATGGAACTTGGCATACTAAGTCCTCAGGCTATTAAGTAGCTATCCTCAAAGTTTCATGACCAAAGGATCAAAGGTTAGATAGGAATTTGAGTTTTTGGGGCTGCTCTCTGTATTTTTTCAATTCTTAGGTAGAATATGAAATTCTTGCTTTTGAGTTGGATTTTCTTGTTTCCCTAGACTCCTCTGGTTAATTAGAATGTTATTTCTCTGTTCTGGGCTGAGAAATCCAGAGAGGAACCTCTAATTCCCTTGCTGTGAGGAGAGTTGAGTTTGCCCTGAAAATTGCAATCTGCTGTTTGTCTGAATTTTCGAGGAGCGGTCAGACTGGGGTTGGAATGGCAGTTAGACCGACTCACCATGGGCGGTCAGACCGGCCCTATATGGGTGGTCAGACCAACGGCCAGGGAGCGGTCTAACCGACCCATATAAGGCGGTCTGACCGGCCCTGGTTGGCTTGGCAGTTGTTTCCCTTGGCTTTTGTGTTTGCGGTTTTATCTTTTGCTAGTTGGTTCCCTCTGTGTTAGCTCAAGGCTCAGTGTGCTCTTGAATCCTCTTTATAGCTCCCATAGCTATTAGAGAGGAGATTTTTAGTGTATCTTTTTGGGGGCAAGTTTGGTTAAAAGTCGACATTCACCCCCTCCCTCTGTCGCCATTTCGGTCCAACAACTGGTATCAGAGCCAGTTAGCTCTTCTCGATAGATCTTAACCGGTCTCTAGAGCCATGGCGACAGACAAGTACTCGACCAAGCCCCCGGTCTTCGATGGGATCGACTATCCCTTCTGGAAGAGCCGGATGGAGACCTACATCCAGGCTTAGGGCTACGCCATCTAGCGTAAGGTCAAAGTACGTTATGTTGTTCCTGCCGATGAAAACATCAACGCTGGAAACATGCTTGATGTTGAGGCGAATGCGAAGGCAAGGAACATCATAATCCAGGGGTTGAGCAGAAGCGAGTTCGATCGAATCTCTCATCTTTCATCGGCCTTCGACATCTGGGAGACCCTCGATGCATACCATGAGGGCACCACCCAGATTAAGACGGTTCGATAGGACCAGTTCAAGCGAGATTACAACAAGTTTGAAATGCTCGCTGGCAAGTCCTTGGATGAGTGCTTCACTCGCTTTCACAAGATCTTGAGCAACCTCCGAGCGGTCGGTCTCACATACCTCGACTCGGACAACGCTCGCCAAATGCTTTCTGCTCTTGATTTGCGTGTTTGGGAGATGAAGGTGACCACGATTAAAGACACGACCGACCTCTCGACCCTGACTCTTGACGCGTTGTATTCACGCCTTAAGACTCACGAGATTGACATAGTCTCTCGTAGGTCGAAGTCGCAGTTGATGGCCTTAGTCACCGATCCCACTTCTGGTCCTTCTTCCGAGTCGCTTTGTGGTTTCTCTCTTGCTGCTCTCTGTGACATAACTGATGATCAGTTGGAGCAGCTTGCAGATGAGCAGTTAGCCCTCTTAGCTAGAAAGTTTTCTCATGCTTACAAGAGAAGGAAGGACAGAAAGAGAGGAGGACCTGTGATCTGCTTCGAGTGTGGTGGCCCCAACCACATTCGGGCAAACTGCCCCAAGTTGGAGAAGGGCAAGGGCGATTATGGTGGTATGAGCAAGAACGACTACATCGACAAGAACCACAACAAGAAGCCACTTGCTCACGCTCAAGGCAAGAAGAAGTTCTGCGACCTTGGCAAAGTCAAGAAGCTCTTCCACCGCATCCTCACCGCCTTCGACGACCTCAACCTCAGCGAGGTGGAGGGGTGGAGCAACGACGATGGGACGGACGAGCAAGATCCCAAGGGCGGCGACGACTTTTCCGGCATGTGCTTCATGGCCCTTCGACCATGGCCCCCTTCGACTATGGATCTTCCACTTCAACCACATATCTGTGACTTCGACCACCGCTTCCTTCGACCACTGTCTCCTTCAACCACGGCCCTTCGACGTTGACCACTTTCCCTTTTGACCACGGCCCCCTTCGACCACAGCTTCAACTTCGACCACAGATTTTCAACTTCGATCACTACCCCCTCAACCACTGCCCCCTTCGATCACGGCCCTTTGACGACCATGGCCCTTCAACATTGACCACTTCTCTCTTTGACCACCGTCCACTTCGACCATTGTCCCCTTTGACCACAACCCTTCAACATTGACCACTGTCCCCTTCGACCACGGTTTCGACTTCGACCACTATCCCCTTCTATGACCATAGCCCTTCGACGTTGACCATCCCCCTTCGACCATGGCATCGACTTCGACCATGGATCTTCAACTTCGGCCATGACCCCTCAACCACGACCCCCTTCAACCACAACCCTGATGTCAACCACGGCCCTGTCGTCAACCACGACCCTTCGACTTTGACCGCAGACCGACTTCGTCCATGGCCCTTCGACTTCAATTACTGCCCCCTTCGACCACGACCCTTCAACTTCAACCACGGCCTGACTTCGCCCATAGCCCTTCGACTTTAACCGCGGACTGACTTCATCCACGGCCCTTCGACTTTGACCACTGCCCCCTTCAATCATTGTCCCCTTCGACCACGGCTTGGACTTCGACCATAGCCTTTCGACTTCAACCACGGCCTGACTTCGACCACGGCCCTTTGACTTCGACCACCGCCCCATCGATCACAGCTTCGACTTTAACCATAGATCTTTGACTTCGCTCACGGCCCCCTTCAACCATGGCTTGTACTTCAACTATGGCCCCTTGACCACGGCCCCATTTGACCATGGCACTGACTTCGATGACCAGCTTGGGAGACTAAAATCGCCAGGCAGCACATGGGCTCCAAGTGAAGAGCACGAGGGTTCGGGGGAGAAGGAGGCGGTGGTTGCAGGAGGTGGAGGTAGGGGCGACGGCGGGTAGATAGGGAGGGAAGGCGGGGGAAAATGTGTTGGAGAGGTGGCGATGGGGGATTTTGCGTTGCTGGGGGAAGTTTTGGGACTGCAATCAAACGCTACCGTATGGGGAAGGAATTGGTGGCGGCATTGAGGAAGAGGAGGCAGACACGAGGGTTCGAGGGAGAGAAGGAGGCGGTGGTTGCGAAAAGTGGAGTGGTTGCTGGAGGCGAAGGATGCAAGGGAAGAGAAGAGGAGGAGCACGGCCCACGCGTCGACCCGATCTTTTTACAAGGAGCGGAAGAACTACCTACATACAGATTTAGACAGCTGATCTTTGATCAGATGGCTGAGAAGAGAGGAGGCAGAACGAACCGATGACTACCAACTCATATTTTTATAATAGTATAAAGATATTAGTGTAGTCAATACGTCAACATGTGGACCACCTCCGGTGGCGCAGTGAGAAGGCAAGAGAGACGAAAGGGGAATGAATCTGCAGCAATGAGAGAGAGGATGATCGTTTTTTTTCTGTTTGACTTCTTATTGTGACGTGGCTCCCCATGCAAGGAGTGAAACAATTGAGCGAAAGCAATGAAAACTTGTGTGATGTGGCGAATCTCATAACATAGGTAAGAAATACACATTGTAAATGCGTTCTGGAATGGTCATGGATCAATGTCCTTGATGTTTGTGCTGGATGGTAAAGCCCCTCAGCAGCTCAGCGTCCACCAGAAAAAACATATAAGAGCTTGCAGGTTCATTGCAAAAGCGAAAAACATAACACGGTCACTGTAGCTAAAAAGACTGAGGAGACGTATTAGTTGTGACCGGTGATTTTTGGCTAAAAATAAATAGTAATAATTGAAAAAAGTGGTTTTTAGAAAAAAGATGCAAACAGTGAGGAAAGTGAAGAAAAGATACGTACGCGAGATGGGAGCGGAAGGAGTGGGGTGTGTTATGCTCCCACGATCCCCTAACTTATCTCCACGAAACAGGAGCGAGATGAGTGAAGAAGCTACTTCGATAAACCGGGTGTTATGTTTGCTTTTGGCTTTTTTAAACAAAAACCAATATGGATAGGCCTAAAATCACCGCAAAAAAAAGACACACAAAAGTGACAGAAAAATATCAATTGGGTTGTGTGTTGCTGTTACCAAAAAATTCATTGCCAAAGATGCTGGGTTCTTGTCAACAATCTTCTCCCCTGTTGCTGCTACCTCGCATTGCGCCATCAATCGCTCACGCCCCTACCACCTCAACCCATTGTCGCCTTCGCCCATGCCAAGCTACGCCAGCTCCCGTGCCACCTTACACCGGCATGAATCACTGCCCACATCAGCGCCACGTCGTCCTTGTCATCGAATTGTACCGCTGCTAATTGCTTGACAAGTCACATAGCCGCTATTCTTTGCTGCCACCTCGCACACCGCTCTAGAGAAGGATGACGACTCATGTGTTGCCACCACATCATTGTCACAGCGCTGAATCCGCGCAACCGTCCACGTCGTTGCCCACACGCTGAGCTCACCTCACACCGCTACTGGCACCACCGCTCTCGCCACCTTTTTAGCCGAGCCCCTCGACTATCTTCACCTCTTTTCACACTGCCTCACACCCGCTACCAACCTCCCTTCCTCCACTCTAACCAGACCGTGCTAAAATCACTTATGCCCAAATCTTCGCCAACAAGCTCAACTCCAATTCCTCACCTCCACCTCCTCCCTAGTGCAGCTGCCCGCGTTCTTAGCACCTGCTCACCTCCATGAAGCTAGCCCTAGCTTCCCGCCTAGCCTCACCGTCTCTAGCTCGACATTGTCATGCGCCACCACTTTGACACCAACGGTCACTGTCGCTAGACTTCCTCAAGCCACCCCGAGCCAAGCCACCACCACCACAGAGCTCCCCTCATCTCCTAAATGCTAGAGCCGCCTCCAATTTGGCCAAAACTTCATCACAACTCCGTCGTGCCATACCTCTATTCTGGCCAGGTGTCACCATCGCCAGGAGTCTCCAAGCTGCTACAACTTGCGCGTGTGTCCAAAACGGGTTGCTCATATTCTCTTAGTGTTCGCTGCACCACTGCTTGTCGCCATCCGCCATCTACTATATCTTAGCTACCATGAAAGCGAGCTCCAGCTCATTTTGAGGTGAGCTAGGCCACATGCTACTTGACCGAAAAGGTGGGCCAACAAAGTCAACCTGAGACAACTTTCAGCCCAGTCAACCATATTGGGCCAAGCCTAGTACTACTCCCAACCCAGCCCAACACTATTTATCCAACTGACCAAAACACTGTTCAACCTGATCTGCTACATAGTAAACGAGTTTAACACAGTTCACCAAACCCAACCCACTAGAAATTATACCAACCCGGTACTCTACACCCAAGTAGTTACTAATCATCCGAAACTCGATAACCTTATTTATATTCATTTCGACCACTTCAAGCCCGTCTAACCCATTTTCAACCTCGTTCAACTTAACTAAGCTTAGTTTAAACCCTATCCGCCCAAACCTACCTTCTGTTATATCTTTTTCGGATATTTATTGTATTTTGTTTGTAACTTGTATTGTATAAAATAAGAACTTATTTGTATTCATTCTTTACACTAGCATCCGGATTCAACTAGTTGACCAATAGAGAAGCTATTGCAGCAACTAAAGTAGATAGTGTTAAACCTGAAGCTTACTAAGAAATAATCGAAGACCTTAGATAAGAAGGCAAGTCACATATCTTTGATCATGTTGATCCCATATTATTAAATTTTTATTACTTTTATTTATGTTATTTGAGCATTGTTATATACGTAAAATAAGTATTTAGTATAACATGATGAACAATTAGATTCAATCACTAAAAAGTCTAGTCATACTCTTGTAAACCATATTCACCTTGACAACCACAAGTGTTATTATAATATGAAATCACATGTTGGTAATTAGTAGGTAGGTTAGAAAATTATAAATGATTTACAAATATTGTTAAGGATTATCTAGTCCAGTGCTAGTAGATTTTGAAATAAAGCTAAAGGTTGAGGCTTCTTGGTGGGCAACCACTAGATGGTTGGAGCCCATGACATCACCTGAAGATCGAGGCTCTGGTTTGTGATCTAAAGGTAGATACTTATTACCAAGATGGCATTGGTTTATAATTTAGCAAGATCATCCTCGAACTTAGCTCCCTTTTTTGCTCATGGTGGAATTCACCTCTTCATGTTTAAGCCAAGCCTTTAATGTCTCTCCAAGTACCTATTAAGCTTATAGGTGCATTTTGGTGCCCAAAACTTGGTTGGGTCCATTAATGTTAGTCACAATAGATTTGGATACCCAAATGGCCCTAACATGAACTTTATGTGATCTAACATTTTTAGTAAACACATTGCCCTTTTTATCCTTCCTAAGCAAATAATGTTTATTAAATAAAGATGGCTTAGGAGTGATACCTTTGGAATAATCCTTACTAAAGTGTCCCTTCTCCTGGCAACTATAACAAGTGTGGAATTTGTTACCTCTTCATATCTTCTTTTTTTACTTATTGCAAATTTGCCTTATTTTTGATGACTTCGCCTTGTCATACATCTTGCTGAGGCACTTAGAGGCGAAGTGTCCCTTCTCATTCTATTCATGGCACTTGATATATTTCTTCGTGTATCTTGCATTGTGCCTTGTCTTGCTATTCTCCTTCTTCTTGAATATGAAGCCGATACCTTTCTTATCATTTGACATTCTTTGATTGCTCAAGAGTTTCTAAAGAGAGGCCTTCCCTTTATAGCACTTCTCCAAGTTATGGTCCAATCTTCTAACTTGGGCCTTGCGCTTTTTGTTTTCCTCTACAACATTAGTCTCAACAAACATAGAGGAATTAGATGCATCTAATTTTGAGCAACAAGACATATCAATTAAATCATCACAAGAGGTGGATTTGCTAACCTTATATGACATACAAGAATTAGGAGCTACACATGGCATATCATCTAATAAATTGCAAGAGATTCATATATCCTCTTTAGGATTATAATATTCCTTGAGAAGAAGAATTTCATCTTCTCCTTTTAACTTATTATAATTATTTTGAAGAGAGACAAGTTCATTCTTCAAAATCTTATATTTAGCTTTCTCTTTCCCAAGAAAGTCATTAAGCTCTTATAATAAATCCATTAACTCATTATATGAAGGTATATCATCATTATTGTCATTTACCTTATTGTTATCTTTTGCCATGAAGCATTGAGTTGATGTGGAGGGGCTACCGGATTCTTCATTGTCAGAGCTAGAGATTAAGCATTCTTCTCGCGATATCCACTCTTGTATGCAATTCTCATCGAATGAGGTGGACACTTCATATTTGACGCGGGTAGAGATATGATTAGTGATTTTCAGTTAAATATATTATTTGACTGGAAAGTATTATTGAGCCGCATTAAATATTATCAGGTGAACTCTAATTTAATTGGGTCTTTAATTATTATACTTGGAGATGCAGAGCTACTACTATTTTATTTAAATATATACAGGCCCATATTCGATCTGTACAAGGCTAAAGTAAATATGTGTTTAGAATTGAAGGTCTCGTCGATACTAATGTATCGTCCATCACTTCAAGTGTACAAAATAATGAGGATATCTCGATTGGTCCGATTACGCAAATACAAGCTAAAAAGATTAGTCAATAGGTTTGTGTATGAGGAGACGTTGAATACCGAAGCCAGAAGAAATCAGCCGAGCAAGAAAATTATACATGTGCATGTGAATTGAGACAACGAAAAAAACAAAAGAAAATCAAAATAAACACATGCATGCATATGCTACGTGACGGAACCTCTGGCCGAAGCAATGTGGTTAAGCACTTGATTAGGCATGTGATTAGTGACTATGCGTTTAGACCCTTTTGCTTTAGCCTGTTATTAGTTTACGTACCGAGTCCGGATCGGATTTAGGAGGGGGACACCGGAAGCTATATACTTCATGTACATGTGTTCCAAAAGCTGACCACCACAGAAATTAATCTATTATTTTTAGAGAGAGTTATGCGCTTATTCTTCATAGGGTTTGGCATATGCCTGCAATCTAGAGAGGAATCGGGCGTTCTTCCCTGTCATTCTTATGTTTCCTTATGATTGGCTGGAGCGGCGACGCGTCTACTTGGTGGTCGGGTAGACGGGATCATGAGCGTGTGGTTGGGCGAATTCTTTTGTCGTAGGTTGGTGTTCTAACAGTGGTTGGCGCCATTGATTCGTCAAGTTACACGGATCCAAATTATCTTCATCGATCCTACGTCGTGAAGATTGGGCAATCCCTCGCATCAATATTTATCTTGAATTTTTGTCCACATATCATAAGCGCTATCGAGATTGCATATTATATGGAACACCTCTACACTCAAAGCACTAAATAAAGCATTAGTTGCTTGAGTGTCGAGATGTGAGCATTTCTCTTTCTCAATTGTTGAAGCAAGAGGATCCAATGGAGGAGAAAAGCCCACATATATAATCCGCTATATTTTTAGGCTCATGGTTTTAAAATAGCATGTTATGCGGATTTTTTTAATTATCATAATTTAAGCCATTAAATTGAATTGTGTCTTCTAGGTGCACAATCCCACTAGTTGCCATCCTTTATACTCTCTAGGCGGTAAAGTCTAATAGATGAGAGACCAAGCTCTGATATCACTTGTAAGATCGAAGAGGCCGACTAGAGGAGGTGAATAGGCGGTCTAAAAATTATCTTCTAATTATTATTAACAATTCAAGATATTTTCTATTTGTCTAAACCAAGTAAACAATACAGAAGATTAAATCAATTTGATTTAGCATAAACAACGTCTATATCAATTAAGTTCACCTAAGTGGGCCAACAATTTTAGGCTATATCAAGGTGTGCAATTTTAGATGACAAGCAATCAATTTAATTCTATGAAAATAAATTGCTTGAAGGTGGATTGAGCACAAGAAAATAAACCACAATAGACATGGTCTCTTTTTACCGTGGTGTTCGGAGAGCTACCGCTCTCCCTTACTCCACGTTAAGGTTAGCCCAAACAAATTGGACCGGCTCTACAAATTAAGCCGAAACGCCTCAATCCATTAATGGTAGCTCTTTCCCGCTCCGGGTAGGTGAGCTCCAACCTTCACAATTTGCCGGACCTTCTCACAACCTTCTTTGAGAAGACCATCGTACATGACGCCTCCAACACTATCTAGGAGTTGGCAAACTCTAAGAGTAACAAGTCAAGTCCCTTACTTGACTCTCACCACGTGCAATGAATGCATAACGTCAAGTAGACACTAAGTCCACCTCTAGATGCAACACATGCAACCTAGATCTCTTCTTCTTGCTCACAAAATGCAACACATGCATAATTAAGTGGAGAGCCTCACACTACCTCAAGGGAATAGAAATGGGTCAAAACCTTCCTCTCCAATCGGCCACAATGGGGTATTTATACCCTACACAAGAAAACTAGCCATTGGAGCCAAATCTCTGAAAAAACAGGTAAATCTGAAGTACCACCCGCTTAAGGCTAGTACTTCTTCTCCCCTCGCCAATGGTTAGAAAACCAGCTGTTGCAAACAAATCCGGTTGTTCTGACGTGCAAAGTCCGGTACTACCGATTATCAAAAGTACCGCTGTGCGAAACTACTGAATTTCTTAGGGACGAGAAGACTCCACACGGGTGTCTCTCTAGAAAAAACGTGTCGTTAGATAAGCTGACACTTTCGCTCGTCGGTAGTACCGCTCACACAGAGCTGGTACTTCCGCTCGCCAGTAGTACCACTCACATAGAGCTGATACTTCCGCTCGCCAATCGAACCACTCACACAGAGCTGATTGGATTGCTCACATAGAGCTGGTCAGAAACTCCGATCGTCCACTACCCTGGTCCATGACCTCGTTGGTCTTCAACCATGTTGGTTTCGACCACTTAGGTCTCAACCATGTCGATCTTCGACCACGTCAATCTTCGATCACACATATCTCTGACCACCCCATCGATCTTTCACTACATTGTTTTAATCACATTTCGACCCGGTCGATTTCGACCGCAGGTTTACGACCACTAAGGTCTACGACCACGTCGATTCCAACCATGCTAGTTTACGACCACGTCAATTCCAATAACGCTGGTTTAGTACCATGAGGGCCTACGACCACGTCGATTTCGACCACGCTGGTTTTGATCACACAGATATCGATAATGCTGGTTTTGACCACGCTGGCTTTGGCTACGTTGATTCGACCACGCCGGTTTCGATCACACAGATCTCGACCATGCTGGTTTCAACCATGTTGGTTTGACCAAGTCGGTTTGACCACTCTAGTATTCGACCACTTAGGCTCGACCACTCTGGTCTTCGACCACCTTGATTTGACCACTCTGGTTTTTAACCACTTGATCTTCGACCACATCGGTTTTGACCAAGTTGGTTCATCCACGTCCGTTTCGACCACGTAGGTTTCGACCACCAATGCATGCGATAGTTCTATGATTACAATGCCGGTAGTTCCAGTCTGCGGTAATACCACAGGTTATGCTGCGGTTGTTCCGATTGTCCTGAGGAATGCAGATACTTCATCAGATTTTGCAAAACACATTTGCAAATTTTAATATCATGCATATAAGTACCAAACATGATTCCCAACAAATTTCAAAACACATTTGCATACTTTCATAATCATGACACATGGATTAAATATGAGCTTCAACTCTTTGCAAAACATATTTGCAAATATAAGCCTCATATCACAAAGAATGGAAACATGGACTTCAAACACTTGAAACACACATTTGCAATGCATAGTCCCATGTTACAAGGATTCTACACATGAGCTTTAACTATTTACAAAACACATTTGTAAATATAAGCCTCATTCCAAGATGAGTTATAAGATGTGAGATTGAGCTACCAACACATGATGAGACTCAAGCGACTGAACATGACCCCTCTTAATAGTACGGTAACTAATACTAGCAATCCGGTGTTCCAACCAAACTCCAAGACCGGTAAAACATAGGAACACATCCTTAGTCCTAACTAGTTATACATTTGCCTTGAGCATCCTCTTGAAGCTCGATGACGCACATCATTACTTCAAGTCCGGGCCATCGTCTTGACATGCATCCACTTCTTGAACTCCATCAACATATGATGGGTTTGCACTCGACTTGATGATCAACACATGATCATCTCCTCTTGGACATGCATCAACCCATGATGTATCTTCTTCTTAATAGCCTTCAACATATGAAGCTATCCACCATCTAGACTTGATAATCTTTAACACATGAAGTCATCCCAAGTCATTCTCATTTGTGGCACCTAACCCATTCATTCAACTCATGAAAAATGTTAGTCCACAGATCAATTGCCATCAATTACCAAACTTCACCATTAATACATAATGGAGGGATTAGATTCTATAATGTTCTCTTTTTGCTAATTTATGACAATCTCAAAAAAAATATAAGATAAAGATTGTATTTACGAGTATACAACATGTACACAACATTTGTATACTCTAAGATAAGCTTCTTAAGCAAAGCTTAATTATCCGGTTGTCATTAATCATCCAACCATTAACACATAATGAAGAAGTTAGATGACAACCAGATTGCAAATGAGTATATATAAGCTACACAGCTATATATACTCAAAGGATGTGTTTCAAAGAAAAGATAGTAAATATGCATATTAAAGGAAACATGGATCAATACTTATAAACCTCAAAATATAGAGTGAAGCCTCCTAAATGTGTGCATACATGTATGTATATTGAGGACATATGCGCATATTCATTTTGAACTATTTGTGTAGTTCAATCTTTATGTTGGATCCAAGGAATGCACTAATATATGAGAATATGATTTCAAATGCATACCTTTTTATGGTTTTCACCTTTTTATCCAAATGAGACTAAGTAATAATATACACAAACAAGCACGCTAGTTGTCATTTAGTCATATATTTAGATGTGAGGAATGTAATAAAATTATAAGATATCGAATGCATACCTCAATGATTTCATCTTTTCATCCATGTGAAACTAAGTAATATCATAATCAATAAACAAGGTTAGTTTCACAAATGCATTTATCATTATCACCAAAATCTCATAATAGTAATGTCATTATCATCAAAACCAACTAAAATGGAGCTTGATCTTTCACACGTCTCGCCGAGCTGCGCCCATGCCGACACCATCACCTCACCGCACACTTGCGCCGCACGGCCACAGCACCCCCGTCGTGCACACGGCCGCCTAAGCCTGACCCCGATGCCTGCGTCACCTCACCATGCCAACCTCATGCCCTATGCCTCCCATCGCATCGTCGTCCCCTCCACCATGCCCTTCTCATGCCTTTGTGCCATGCCAGGCCATCCTTCGCAAGGCCACATCACCGTGTCATGCTCGTGCTTGCCTGTTCCAAGCCCAAGTGTTGGCCGTCATGGACCCTCGGTGTTCCAGCCAGTCCGACCATCTTCTTCCAAAAGCAACTGTGTTACCTCGTGTCCCAACCTCCCCAATGCAATTTCCCCAAGCTAATTTCAAGCCTCGGCCACTGAAGCACATCACGCCGGTCAACCTCCCCGTTTTCGAACCACGACACCTCCATCTTCCCCATTCCTTCTCTAGTACCTCTCACCAATTCACTTCTATGGAGGCATCTCCGAGGCACCCCCGATGTTCCCCAAGCACCACCGAGGCTCCTTCCTCACTCCAAGTCGCTGGCAGCGTCGACCTCCCTGCGTCAATGAAGGCTACTGGCTCTAGAGCTCCTCCATGGCCTATGTGGTAAGCATCATGGCACCTCTTATAGGAGCCCAGATTTTACAATCCGGAATCCTCTATGATTCTACCGCACTATTCTCTATATCAGTAGATAGTGCTCACAGATACAGAAATAAACATCAAAAACATATCATGAGGAGGCGTAAATATAGTAGTAGACTTACTCATGGGCCGATTAGGCCAAAATCAATAAATTGCACTAGCGGAAACGAAGCACAAAGGTGAGACCCTCAGGACATGCCCACAGGCAGCCAACTGGAGGTTCACGACCTAGCTCTTGACATCTTCGTCTTCTTTGCCATCATGACCAAGAGTGTTGCTGAAGCGTAGTGATCTGATTTCCTGATTCTGGATTTGTTGTGAGAGCGAGTGTGAGCACAAACCACCGTGCTCCGCGAGCCAATACACAGAATACAAATAAATAGTATGCATGGCTTATCAAAGGAGTGGCTCGGGTTATTTTATTTGCCATAAATCGCTTTTAGTAGCATTATTATTATTTAATCATAGTGTTATTGTTGCTGCCTAATGCTCCACACGGCGACTGCTATAATTGACTTAATCCACCGGAGATACACTTTCTTTTTTGATTGCTGTCTAAGACTCCAAACAGCGAATGTAATCATTTACTAAAACCACCGATCTAGCAATTCCCATTACATTGTCTAAACATTCCATTCCTCACATCGGGGTTACTAACTCCCATATGAATCTAAATTTTTCCACCAATTCATGGATCCGATCTCGGGTTCACTTTCTACCAATTTCTTTGTTTTGGATCCACCAACCTCTTGTGTATTCTAAATTCCTAACAATCTAATCTTGTGGCTGCTAATCATCAACTCTTCATTTCTAAATTCTAATGATTATCCAACCTAATTGCTTTTAAATCCACCAAAATCATTCGTATCGGTACTTTCTAACAATTCAATCCTTTCTGTTATTGATCCAACACCATGATTTGCTCTTCCAATATGCAATCTTATTTTCCATTATCTATCTCTAACTAATTCACTAGTTTACCTCTACCAAGAATATCAATGATCAAGTCTACGATTCACTAGTATACGTCCACTGAGAATATCAGTGATCAAGTCTACGATTCACTAGTATACATCCACCAAGAATATCATTGATCAAGATGATACTCCGATAATTGTTATCATTCCCCCAATATTCCCAATAATTCAATTCATCCATCTAGTATTTGATCAAATCATATTAATCCCATTATCGCCAACATCTTCCAATAATTTATGTTAGTTATCAGTGTTGTAATCCAGCAATTACCTTTGCACTCCCTAATTCTCCAAAAATTATTTAAATCATCTATCTAGCCTATATATTCATTTATGCTCCACCAATCTATTTCTCCCAGAATCCACACTATCGTTTTCCCTTTTTTGACCGACATGAATCTACCAACATCTTTATGCGTTTATCACAAACAACCATCTTCTTTTCTTACGACTATTTATTCTTCCTGATATTTTATTTTGTGAGAAGTATTACCATTATTTGAAAATATAATACATAGAAATTTCCTAAGACCTAGCAGTTTTGAACAAAAACATAATGTGTAAGAGAATCCAGTAATAATAGTGATCCAGATTCCATCCACCGTTACATGGTCTCTGCACCATATGCTAGACCTTCAGCGTTATAGCCGCTTACATTATCACTAGGACGACATCCAGGGAAACACAAATCAGGGCTTTCCACTGCCCTCCACTTTTCCAATTCCACCCACAAAGTTTTTGAAATAGAACTATATCTGGTTAAGTTCCCATGTCCGCCCTTGACCGTGGGCACGGCTATTCGAATAGTTTTGACTCTGCAGAGTTTGCAGACTTTTCCCACAAGAGACAATTTACTCGTTACCCCACACGATTTCTTAGCCGTGCGGTTGAGCCAACCATCACAGTAATTGATCAAAGTACCTCGCCCCTTCCATCATCTCACCCCTATGAGCTTGGCCCGCTTGCGGCAGGTCTCATAGGTTGTGCAGGATGTTCTCCTTCTGAACGCCTAGCAGCTGGCTACCCACACTGCTAGCACGCCACAGCAGAACTTCACCCTCTGCGGATGCCCCGTTCAAGCCGTCACCCAGACAGCCGCTTGCACTACCTCACCTCCTCCACCTATGAGGATGACTTTCAGGGTCCGGTAAATCTACTAGACCAAGTTGTACTTTACAGACTTGTGGTTGTACTTGTTTTACACGGGAGGTCATGACAAGATTCAGTCCTTAGGGTTATCTGGATGGTTCTACCACTAACCACACTCTCGTGCACCGCTGCACCATACCCCCGAACCATCCGCCCAGATAGATAAGCAATTTGAGGTTGTTGGGAGTATAAAATACTCATGTCCAACATATACCAGTCATTACCACCATGACTGCCCAACTAATTTTTCTCATGATTAAAAGTGATGCTTGGGCGTTCTTGCGACCATGAGTTTCTAAGCAACACTAAGCATGGCATATAACTATGGACTTATTTTCGAAAGGTTACTATTATAATTTTGTTAGGACGACAAGGTTCACATGTTCAAATATTCCAAAGGAGGAGTAATATTAATCAAGTTAGATAATAGGCATTTAACTAGAATTCTAAATTAAACATGTATTTACATATAAAATAACAGCATGCAATTTGATAATTTAAACAAAAGTAATTTACAGAAAATGTAGGTTCAACATGATCAAAGTATTGACTCACCTGGCACGGTTTACCGCGGTCTTGAGCTACACAAAGTCGTCTCATGCGATGATCTTTAATTGCTGGTCTTCATCAATCTTGGTCTCGCTTCATCCATAGAATCTTCAAGACTCCAATTTCTAATTACGGGATAAACGACTGAATCCAAATAAAAGCAAATAACTCAAGAGATCCAAATAAATCCGAATAAATTCAATTTTAGTTTTATTATGAGTTAATGAGTGATTCGAGTGATTTGAGGCAAGGTCAGTGGTAGATTTACAATGACTTAATCTTCTTATTAATAATGTCTTTTATTATCTTTTTGTATTTGTGAAGGGAGTTCCATGAGTTAGGTTAGACCTATAGCGGAGCATTCTTTTGTCAAGCGCTAATATTCAGGGCATAGGCTATATAGAAGTGATATATACAATTTTTAGCTAACCGAATAAATTTTAGAATCCGGGTGGGCAGCATTTTGTGGTGCGACATTTTATGAGCACTTAGTTATTACTAGACATAACTTATTTTGAATTAGGATCCGTTGGTTCGAGTCCTAGCTTGCTACATTCAATCATGCTCAACATTATTATTTACTAAATCTAACATTGTGATTTAATCACTGGCACCATTATCATTTTGTCTATACTTCGGTTATTATTAGGCTTAGCTGTAGATTTTAACTTTAAATTGTTTATCCGGGCAAGGCTTGCTTTACAGGGTCACATTTCAATATTTGCTATTTAGCAAACTTTACCACTAAGGTTTATTCCATGGTGGTCTAACAAATGTCAAGGCATATATGTTTATATAATAAGCAAAGGTAAGCTTTATTGTATTTGGATATTTAACCAAAGTCACTATATTTTATTACCTAATTATGACCTCAATTAACTAATTAGTCTATATTAATTATTCACATACTAAGTAATCAGATATTAAATATTAAGTAACCTTATTTTACCTCCTAATTAAATTTACTACATTCCCTGGATTATTCCCAAATTGTCCATAATTTTCACCAAAGTTTCATATGAGCTCAAAATCCCTGGTTTTAGTTCCATTGGATAGATCTTGAATTTAGATGAATTTAGAAATTTGTCTCATTCAATTTGGAGTTAGAATGAACAAGTTATGCCCATTCAAAGTTTTCAGTTTAATTAAATCCAGAAATTACTAAAAATCCTGACAGGTGGGTCCCACTTCCTATTTTTAATCATTATTTTTCTTTTTTCTTTTATCTATTGTGCCTATGACAAGTGGGCCCGGCTATTATTTAATTAAATTGGGCATGGCCTACATGTCAGTGAGAACATCTTGTATTAATCTGTCATCAGCATTTATGGAGGTCATTAATCACTAGTTAATTTTCATTAGTATCTAATAACTGTGTCTGAATAGTAATTATGTTTACTAATTAATTTTTCATTAGTTATTGTTTAATCCTTGATTATTACCCTAAGTACCCCCTTACTGTCGGTAAAAAAAGACTAAAAACCACCCTAATACTGACGTATGGGGGACTCGAACCCAAGCCGGCGGGGTGAGAGCGAGGCTGCTAGCTAGGTGAGCTGGGGATGTTACCTGTCTGGTAAGGGGAGTGTTGCTATTGAACCTAGCGGCAGGAGCCCAGAGCAGAGGAGGTCGGGGGCGGCGGTGCCGGCGGCGAGCGGCGGTCGGAGATGTGCGGGGAGGGGCAAAAATGCGTTGCTGGTGCTACTGTGGTGTCGGTGGTGAAGCCGACAGGGCCCGAGGAGCACAGTGGCGGGCCGGCGGTGTGTGGCGGCGGTGACTCAGGGAGGGACCTCGACGCCGGCAAAGCACAGTCGACGAGGAACTCGGGGAAGGCCGGGGGTATATACACTTATATTTATATATCTACATATATATTTTCTTGTTCTTATTTAATTGTTTATTTACATATGTATATTCCCTTTTATGTCCATTTTGTACATATACACTTTTTGTTTTTGCCCATTTTACTAAGCCTTTTTGTATACTTTTTGCATATGATTTATTTATATACTTTTGCTGCCCCATTGTAATACTTCATCATTATCAAAAAATTTTATATTTTAATTCAAGTTTCTCCCTCCTTTTATGTATCATCTTTTCAGATTCAAAATTTAAATTTTACTTCTCTATTATTTGAACATGTTTGTTCCTTTCTTGAACTCCTTAATTTTTGGAACCTCAACCAAATTTTCAGATGTATATTATAAACTCCAAATTCAAATAAAATATATTGCAATAATAATTCAAAAGCTTCACATTTTTCAAATTTAAATTTTCAGGATCTTACACCTCTCATATGCTCATGCCTCCCTCCCGTTCTTCTCCCATTGCTCCTGCTGCCGTCGACCTGTGGTCGCCCCGCGCTCGGCCACCTACCGCCACCACCCGCCCGCCTGGAGCTGCCTCCGGCCGAGATGCTGCCTTCCCTGGCCTTACTACCTTCCAAGGGACCCATTTTGCTGGTTCCCTTAGCCTCCCGGCCACTGCCCACCGCCGGCAAAGCCGCTGAACCGCCGGTAAACCGTACAAGGTGAGTAAATACTTTGATCATGTTGAATCTACATTTTTTGTAAATTATTTTTGTTTTAAATTATAAAATTGCATGATGTTATTTCGTATGCAAATCTATGTTTATCTTAAGATTCTAGTTACATGCCTATTATTTATCTTGTAGGTATGACACCAACTACATTCCCTTGGAACATTTAAGCTTTTGAGCCTTGTCGTCCTAAGAAAATTATAATGGTAAACTTTCGAAAATAAGTCTATAATTATACGACATGTTTAGTACTACTTAGATACTTGGGGGGCACCAAAATGCCCCCAAGCATCACTTTCAATCATGGTAAACTAATTTGGACAGTCATGGGTGGAAATGGCTAGTATATTTTGACATGATTATTTTATGCTCCCAAACCCCCCCCCCCAACTTGCTTAAATATCTGGGCGGATGGTATGGAGAGGCTGGTGCAGTGATGCACAAGAGTGTGGTTAGTGTTAGAACCTCCCAGATAGCACCAAGGACTGAATCTTGTTATGATCTCTTATGTAAAACAAGTACAACCACAAGTCTGTAAAGTACAACTTGGCCTAGTAGATTTACCGGACCTTGAAAGTCATCTCATTGGTGGGGGAGAGGGGTAGTGCAAGTGCTGACTGTGTGACGGCTTGAATGGGACACTCATTGAGGGTGAAGTTTGTCGTGGCGAGTTAATCGGTGTGGGTAGTCTAGCTGGGCTAGTCGCTGGGGGTAAAACATCCCACATAACCTATAGAACCCACCGCAAGTGGGAGAAGCCCATATGGGTGAGATGATGGAAGGGGAAGGTTATTTTAAAAAGTTACTATGATAGTCTACTCAACCACATGACTAAAGAATCATGTAGAGCAACGAGCGGATCGTCTGTTGTGGTGAAAGTGTACAAACTCTGTAGAGTAAAAACTATTCGAATGGTCGTACCCATAATCAAGAGCGGAGGAAACTTAACCAAATATAGTTCTATTTCTATTTCAAAACTTTGTGGGTGGAATTGGAAAAGTGGCGAGCAGTGAAAAACTCTGATATCTGTTGCCCTACGTATTGTCCTCGTGATAAGGTAGGTGATTATAACGCTAAAACGTTAGCATATGGTGCAGGAGCTATATAACGGTGGATAGAATCTATGCTACTATTAATATTGAATTCTTTTTACCCAATATCATGTTTTAGTTCAAACTGTTGGGTCTTATGAAATTTCTATGTATCATATTTTGAAAGTAATTTATGGCAAATAAAACAACCCGAGCCATCCCTTGATAAGCCATGCATGTTATCTATTTGCATCCCATGTATTGGCTCGTGGAGCACGGGGGTTTGTGCTCACCCTCACTCACTCAATTAATCTAGAATTAGTAGTCAGATCACCACGCTTCAGCAATACACCTAGTCATGATGGTGGAGAAGATGAAGAGGTCAAGAACTAGGTCGCAAACCCCAATTGGCTGCCTGTGGGTACGTTCTGAGGGTCCCACCTGTGTATTTCATTTCTACTGGTGCATTTATTAATTTTGGCTCGATCGGCTCATGTGCAAATCTACTATTATATTTACACTTACGCATGATATATACTTTAATGTTCAGTAATGTTTTTGTGAGCACTATCTACTGATCTAGGGAATAGTGTGGTGGAATCATAAAGAATTCTAGATTGTATAATCCAAGTCCGACAAGACTAGTATCAGAGCATATCGACTACAGGCCGTGACCTAGTTAGCCTAGTCATTAGTTTCATAACTAGAGTTATTTCTTTAAAATCTATTTGTAAAATATAGGTATTGTTGCTCATTCGCATCTCTCTTAGATGATTCCCCCTCATCTATATGCTGCCCTAGCCCTTTTTAGTTCTGAAACTCTCTCATCCCAAATACAAGTACTAAAAATCCAGGATTCATCTTATAGACTCTTCTTGAAATCCTACCTTGGACCTAAATCCCAAGGCTTGAATTTGAAACTATTTTTAAAAATTGTTTTATATTTGGAGGATCAATTATTGTTTACAAAATTCATTTTCAAACTCATTTCAACAAATCTGATCTTCCGAGGAAATTTTCATAAGTTCAACTACTTACCAAAATTTATTCCAAAATTCATTTTGGTCTCTCAAAATAGTCAAAACAAAGTTATTTCTCAAAAACCTTTCCCCAAACAAAAGGACCTTGTTTTTAAAAAATAAATCCTAAAGGTTAACTCTTGAAAAAAAAAAGATGGGTGTTACTTTTAAAAAGGTTATGTTGGTAAAAACATATTTTCCATGCCTGGTCTTGTTACCCGTGGTTAGAAAATACTTCTTTTATTACTCAAAAAATGAATGGAGAAGAGTAAATAGTGTCATAAGTAAAGAAGATAGATTTTTGTGGTGAATAAACAAGAATGTTGATGGGATTCATGTCGATCATCGGAAGGAAACAATAGTGTGAATTCTGGATGAATAAATAGGTGGAGCCCAAAGGATTAGATAGATGAATTAATTGATTCTTGGAGAAATAGGAAGTGTGAAAATAATTGTTGGATTACGACATTGATAAATTGTTGGACCGAAATGGCGACAGAGGGGGGTGAATGTTGACTCTTAAAATCTTGCCCCCCAAAAGTACACACCTTAAACTTTCTCCAATAGCAACCAATGCTATGAAGAAGGAGGTGAGAAAAGCTCTCTGGAAACTTGAAAACTTAGAGGAATTAAGCACGGCAAACAGTGAAACCAAAAGGCCAAAAACTCACCAAAAAAATAACAAGCAAACACAGTTTGCAGGGAGGCCGGTCGACGCGCAGCATCAGCCGGTCGACCGCTCCTCGGCGGTGGTCGACCGCCGACCCATGCCGATCGACCGGCCTTGACATACCGGTCTGACCGCCCATTACACTTCGGTCTGACCGGCCCTCGGGTTCAGACAACAGCAAAGCTGATTTTCAGACTGCAACTTTGAGAACTTCCCTCAAATAAGAATTCTGAGATTTTCTTTTGGATTTTTCGGCCCAGAAAGAAAGGAATATAACACAAATAACCACAGGAGCTAAGAGACCAAAAGAAACCACCCCAAAACCAAGAATTGAGGAGATTTCCTTAAATCTGAAAATTATAGGCAGCAGCAACGAAAACTCAAATTCCCATTTCATCTTTGATCCTTTGGCCACGAAACTTTGCAGATAGATAATTAATAGCCCCTGGGCTCAACATCTCAAGTTTCATGCTATCTCATGAAGGGAAACACGAAATCCACCAAAACCCTCGAAAAGAGAAGATGAACAGAGGAGGCCAAAAAGTGAAATCTGAGATTTAATGAGAATAGCTCTTGGGAAAATCGATCAAATGATCTTGGGGCATCATCCCAACATAGAGCAACCCATTTTGCCCCTCACCAGCAAGAAACAACATGAAAACGAAAATCTCAAGAATCACTCCTAGAAGACATCGAAGGCAAACAGAGCACGGGAGGAAAAACTTCAGATTTCCATTCCAAATCAAAAGAGGATTACAGAGGAGTCCCGATACGCATGGACATTAGAACAAGAGGAATGATTACATGGATTCTCAACTCATCTCCAACCTCTCCCTCTCTCTAAATCAAGAACTCCACTCAAGAACACAGAGAAAGAAAGAGCTACGAAGGAGACAACCCTCTGTCCATCTCCACCCACTCTCACCAACTAAAGCCTCAAAGGCAAAACCACCTCCTAAAGACTCTTTTCACCAAAGCAAACCCTAACTCTCTCTCAAAGCCATGAGGGGGCATGCAGCCACTCCCTCCTTTATATAGCCCTTGGCTAACGGGTTTCCAACCCGTTACACCCACCAGATCCAACGGAACCCGCTCCCACCTGTGCAGCCTTGCGTTTTTACCGAAACGCCCCTCGTGCACCTTCCGGGAAGCTTCCTTGTTCCTTGTCGTCCAAGCCTCGCAACCACCTTGAGTCTCCGCCGTCTTCGACACATCCGACTGTTCTGACCTCGACACCGCCCGTGTCTAGTCCGGTCACCTCGTGTATCGCCACGACTCCGCCTCGACGTCCTGCAGCCAACACAGACAAGAAACACATCAAATAGCACCGCTCGATACATGTAAGCATAAATGCATTAATGAAATAGCCCAAACCTGACAAGTCGACATAATATGCATCCTAACCATTTTGACCAGATTTGACCAAGTCCGACCGAGTCCGATTGCACCACACAACGTCAAGGACCGAACCAACCAAATCAAACTCGACTTTCCTAAATCGATGTCAATTACTCATCACACACATGGGATGACCTCCACATGGTCTCTCATAAATTGTATAATTCCTAGTGAGTGTTTACAATGGTGCAATAATAGAGTATAGTCGACTAATGGATATATTAATGGAATTTTGAGAATTTGGAAGAAGATTGTAGAGAGTAAGGTTGATTACTAGATGAACAAATTATGATCTTGCATCAACGATAGAAAAGATTGGATTCTTAGGAATTCATGATACAAATGATATCGGTGGACCTAAAGTAAAGATATTGGATTTTCATTAGATTGTAGAGTTGACAAGTTGACAAATAGTGGATCTGAGATTGGAATTATACATTCATAGTGGAATTTGAGATTTGATTTACAAGTTTATGGTGGAAGTAAATATTTATGTGAGAATTAGATAACCATGGCTGGATTAATGAAATGGTGGATGACACAATAAAAAGTGTATGATCGGTGGATCAAATAAATAATCACACTCACTGTTTAGAGTTTTAGACAGCAGTAATGCCATGACCAAGTAGTGAAGAAAGACAGCCTAGGTATAAATAGCAAAAAGAAGCAAAAATTCACAAGGCCATTGATTCTAAGCCCTATGTATAGAAATAATATGGGAGTGAATTAGTTCATTGATTGATATTTGAATATTGGAAGAGGTTAGAATATCCTGGCAAAAAATTTTCTTTTCAAAAAAAATGAGTATTTCAAAGTTCAGTATTTCAAAACAACTACTAGAAAATCCATTTTTGCCACAAAGTCTCATTTGCAAAAAAAATGGTATTACAAGAGTGAGTACTGATATTAGAGATGGCAATGGGTACCCGAAACCCGAGTACCCGATGGGTTTTACCCGATAAGGAGGCGGGTATGGAAAGATATCTTCACCCGCGGGTATGCTAATGGGCAAAAATCTCTACCCATCGGGTATGCGGGTGCGGTGCGGTGTATACTACCGCACCGCATACCCGCGGTAAAATATACCCACGGATGTATATTAGATATAGCAACAGTACATATACCGTGGCCCGTATATATATATTCAAACGGCCGATGGAAATATCCGCACTCGTATATACCGTGTGCCCGTATATACCCTTATCAATTCGGGTATGGGTTACCCGTCGGTATAAATACCCGCGGTATGCGGTATGGGTAAGTTTCTATACCCGTGTGCGGGTACGGGTATTGTAGCGGGTGCGGGTGCGGGTATCGGGTACGGGTATGGTTTGGCTATACCCGACGGGTATTTACCCGTTGCCATCTCTAACTGATATCAATTAAATTACTTCTGAATGCTCTCCTCTTCCTTCTGTGATTTTTTAAAAAAAAATAATTCTCTCTTCATTACCCTTACTTCAAATTTAAGATTAGGAACGTCGAAGATGTTCATGAAGATAAGATGGTCCCATTTTGAAATGGACTATGTAGGTTGAACCCTGCGCCCTCTTATGTGTGCTCTCCCGAATATATGTTGTACTGCTGTAAGATTTTACTTGGACCCTGTGCACTGCCTTCTTGCCCTTGGGCATTATGTTTCGCAGTCACAGGAAAAGCTTGTTTTTAAAACTTGTGTGATTTGTGTGCCACCCCATCTTCCTGGGTGTGCTCTTTTAAAATTGGAATGGGTTTAGATTACCTTATCCCCGCAATTCTATTCGTATCTCATGCTCTTCCCTCTCGCCCTTTTTGCTGACAACCCCACCAGACTTAAAGGAGCAAAGTGATAGATAGCCAAATCCACAATAATCAAGAAGAAGTGAAGACTCCATAACCTTCCAATATTCAGAAAACAACACCATTAAGAAGACACTGACTGGAAGCCTCAGCCCGCACGAGGGCCTAGACCTGAGTCCCTGTTTTGCCATTACCCCCTTCCCACCATTCACGAAGACCCATTAGATGCAATGGTTAAGATCAAGACGACTACCACTAGTAGAAGTAGAAAACGAAGACCAATAGTGTGACTCACCATAAACTGCCGCCCAACCCTGGTCCGCAAGGGATATTAAAAAGGAGCCGTCGCAACAGAAGTAACCATAGTACTACATCAAGCGACCCCTAAAAGATGTTACTTGTTTCCATTACGACAACATAGACACTATGTGAAGAGATGTCTTTAAAGAAATATTGAAGAACAAGCGAATGGTGCCATCACCAGCAACCTTAACCTCAACAAAGAAGAACATGTCAATATCAAGAGCCCCCAACAAGGAACAAGCTGGATCCACCGAAGTTCTACTACCAGACCAGAAAGCTCCACTAGGCACTACATGTTTTGAGTGTGGTAAAGCTAGACATTCCACTCAATTATGTCCTCCAATATGACGAGCTACACAAGGAGCTTGCTTCACATGTGGTCAAACCGAACAATAATGTTATGAGTGCCTAGTCCCCTACTGTTCATACTATAAGAAACAACATTACCCAGAAGATTGCCTCGTGAACCTAATAGCATATAGGCGTTGTGGAGAAAAGGGACATGAGGAAAGTCAATGTTCCATAAACTACCCTAACTGCGATGAAGACTACCAACCCAGTGAATGTCCCATGAGTAAGGTCACATGTTTTCTCTATGAAGGACAAGACCACTACCCCCAGGACTGCTACATGAGCTTGTTGCTGACCCAGGCAACCGAGATACAATGGATTACGGATAAGCCTCCAAATCACTATAAAAAGACAAATAATGACGATTGTTATTTAATTTAAAGGGGGTAGCAAGAATACCCAAAAAGTATCGAAGGACAACCATTGTGTGCAATTACTTTTGAAGTGCAATAACTTGTACTAAAACTAATCAGACCAGTACAAGAAGATTCGCAAAGTAAAAAATCTTATGGTGGTAGTGATTTCAAGCGATGCCTAGAGTTTAGAACACAATAATCAGTAGGTGGGAAAAGTAAAAAAATAGATAAGGATTCTAGTAAGGACAAACATACGACCATATAGATATGCCCATTATCATATCTGCATCCCTAAGACTATCTACCCCTTCGGATATAAACCATTACTGCCATCCACATAGCAATAGGAAAACTGTGACCATTATGAGTCTAGCCAATCATGTGA
Source organism: Dendrocalamus sinicus (assembly GCA_036346575.1). Taxonomy (NCBI): domain Eukaryota; kingdom Viridiplantae; phylum Streptophyta; class Magnoliopsida; order Poales; family Poaceae; genus Dendrocalamus; species Dendrocalamus sinicus. The sequence continues at coordinate 37,924,716 of CM070643.1, read as the reverse complement.
CCATCCCATTTTATAAGATGTAAAGACAACGATGTCAAAGAGCAAGCGCCCGGAAGCCTACAACCTACACAGGAGAACAAGGTATGTCTCTCCCTTTTGTCTTCTCTAAGTGTTAACCCATTCCTGTACAGATTCACCTCCTTCCTCTGCGAGCTAAAGGATAATAAGTCGAGCAAGACACTATAACCTACTGCTAGCAAGATTAACCCCACCTCTACTCTTTCTATTCTACAGGAATCTTGGGGTCGAGATTCATTTAAGGGAGGTAGGTTTGTAACATCCTGAAATTCCTCTTTCTATTTTACCGGAATCTCGAGGTCAAGATTTATTTAAGGGAGGTAGGTTTGTAACATCCTGAAATTCGCAAGTCCAAAATCTGTGAAAATATTAAATCTTTTTAATTGAATCATATTGGCATTCACATTTCTTCTACAATTTATTTGAATCTTTCCAAATTTTGTGCTATACAAATTAATACTAGGAATAACTCCCAAGCGAAAATGTTAATAATAAAATCGGAAAACAAAATTCTAAGGAAAATCAAATAAAGAGGAAATAGATATTTCATATCAAAATAATTAAACTAAGATTTGAATTGAAAATCCAAATTTGAATCCAAATTTCAAGGAAAAATCCAAATCCTGATTTTTGCACCCTTTTCTTCTCCCTTTCTCCTCTCCCCTCTCTCTTCCATGTGGGCCCCTCCTTTCTTTTTTCCTTCTCTCTCTCCCTCCTTTCTCTTCTCTCGCTGCCGATTTCCCCTACTCCTGGCGTCACACTCAGCCACGCCCGCACGGCCTGTTGGCCGCCTCATCGCATGAGCCACGCCCGAGACGCACCACAGCCACTTCGCGCGCACGTCCCGCTGTGTTGCGCCCATGCCGACGCCATCACCTCACCGCACACCTCCGCCGCATGACCCCAACACCCCCATCGCACGCATGGCCGCCTGAGCCCAAACCCAACACCCACGTCACCTCACCATGCCAACCTCATGCCTTGCGCCAACAGCTCCCATCGCATCGTCGTCCCCTCAGCCATGCCCTGCCCTTGCCTTTATGCCATGCCGAACCATCCTTCGCAAGGCCACATCGCCGTCCATCCAATGTACTACTACCCAGTCTCCGGCATAGCACAACCAGAGAGCTCCTCCCCTTGTTTTCCCCCTATTCCCTTCTCCTCCTTCCCCTCCAAGGCGAGCTCAAACCGTTTCATGCTCGCGCTTGCCCATGCCAAGCCTAAGCGCTGGACGTCATGGTCCCTCGGTGTTCCAACCAGTACAGCCATCTTCTTCCAAAAGCAACTGTGTTACCTCGTGTCCCAACCTCCCCAATGTAATTTCCCCAAGCTAATTTCAAGCCTCGACCACTGAAGCACATCGCGCCACCCATCTCCCCGTTTTCGGCCGACGACACCTCCATCTACCCCATTCCTTCTCCAGCGAGCCTCTCACCAATTCCCTTCTATAGAGGCATCTCCGAGGCGGCTCCTACGTTCCCCAAGCGCCACCGAGGCTCCTTCCTCACTCCAAGTCGCTGGCGTCGACCTACCTGTGTCGACGAAGGCTATTGGCGCCAGAGCTCCTCACCACTTCCCAGCCTCTATGGCCCATGTGGTAAGCATCCTGGCACCTCTCATATGCTCATGCCTCCCTCCCCTTCTCCCATTGCTCCGGCCACTGTTGCCCCATGGTCGCCCCGCGCTCAGCCACCTAACGCTACTAACCGCCCACCTAGAGCTACCTCCAGCTGAGATGTCGCCTTCCCTGGCCTTACAACCTTCCAAGGGACCCATTTTGCTAGTTCCCCTAGCCTCCTGACCACCGCCCGCCACTGGCAAAGCCGTCGAACCATGCGCCCCTGCCTCCCCTACTCTCATCCTCTGTTTTGACTCCTTTGTCCCTGTTCATGCTCTATGCTTATGCTTCTCTCTAATTTATATGATAGGTGTGTCCTTGAATTAAGTAATGGACTAATACATAGCTAATAGATAGCCAGTGAAATTAGAAAGGAATTGAGTTAAGGAATGCATGTCTTTGCTAATGTTTCTGGGAAATGAGAAAATTGGTAATTAAAAGATTTCCTAAAGAATAAATCTCAAGAATTCTTTACATGTCAATAAAAATATTTAAAATTAATTAATAAGCCATATAGTAACACTAAATATTATACACATATATATCTTAAAGGTCATCTGGCCCTTTTCCAAATAGTGATACAATCAACACCAAATTTTAGAATTCAAGCGTTAAGGATATCCTCGAAGGAATTATTTAGAAAGTATATTAAGAAAACCAAAATAATTAACTAGGATTTAACTTGAAGTGTCCCCACTGTCTACAAAAGACCCTATTACAAGTATAAATGCCTTGCCATTTAGCCTATCGGTGGTAATAAAACCTTAGCGGTGAACTTAACTAGTGGTGATGGTGAAGTACCGCTGTATATAACAAGCTAGGTCCCACCTAAATAGAATTATTCCTAGAATTAAGCTTATACTGAATAAGAACAAAATATACATAAAAATGTCTTTGACGTTTAATCCCAAAAGCATCTCAAATTAAAGGTCGCGTTAGAATGTAATCCCATTTGTTAATTAAAGTATGGCGGCCCCTAGGACATCAATCATTAAGAATAAACTTGAGGCTAAATGTCAGTCACGGTATATTAGTAAAAAAAATAGCATAGCTAAAGTTAACCATTAAATGGCCATTAAATAACTAAATAACCCTATGCATTAACAAACTATTAAGTTAAATATTTAACTAATTATGCCATTAATTGTAGTTAGGACCACCTAAAGTACCATATCCCAAATCGCTAGTATTATAAGATTAATTTGATAACAAAAAATTACATACATTGTGTATGTAACACATGCCCTAATTTGTAAATGTTAACACTCGATCAATACAATACTTAATATCCAACTAAACTCATGCACCTATCTATACGTCTAACTCGACTCATGGAACTCACTTAATAAATATAAAATTGTAAAAGAAGATATTAAATTAAAAGAGCGAGCCGTGTATCCTAGAGTCGGCTATGTCTAGTCATCTTCAAATCCAAACCAGAATATCCTCATAGATACTCCTTTATTATGAACCTTCCTTGATATCTTACTTGGCAAACTATTCCTTTGTCATTCCTCACTTTGGTCAATATCTTACTTGGGAAAGCTCGTTCCGCTCCACCAATACTTCGTGCCCAGTAAACATTATCTCAGATCAACCAATTAATCACAGCCAAACTAAATTGAATTCATTTGGATGTATTTAGACTTTTTGAGTTATTTGGATTTATTTAGATTCAATTGTTTATCTCGTAATTAGAAATTGGAGTTCTGAAAAATCAATAAATCAGGCAAGACCCAGATCGAGATGAAGACCAAAAGTTCAAGACTATCGGATGAGAAAGCTTTGAGTGAGCTCAAGGCCACGGTAAACCGTACAAGGCGAGTAAATACTTTGATCATGTTTAATCTACATTTTTTGTAAATTATTTTTATTTTAAATTATAAAATTGCATGCTGTTATTCCATATGCAAATCTATGTTTATCTTAAGATTCTAGTTACATGACTATTATTTATCTTGCAGGTATGACACTAACTACATTCCCGAATGCTTTTGAGCCTTGTCATCCTAACAAATTATAATGGTAAATTTTCGAAAAATAAGTCTATAATTATACACCCTGTTTAATACTACTTAGATACTTGAGGGGACATCAAAATACCCCAAACATCACTTTTAATTATGGTAAACTGATTTAAAGAGTCATGGGTAGAAATGCCGGTGCAAAGGGCTTCGGCAGCTAATCTCCGTTGAGAACAGTTGCGTGCAATCCAGCCCAGCAGCGCAGCTCGTTTTTTGACTGCACAGACATGATATGAGTAAATTCACAATTGACCATAGATCACTATTATATCGTCCCAATTGTCGCAAGCATCACCTATGCATCACCTATGTCGACCATTTCAGCATGGGAAAATTTTGACCATTCAGAGGAACATATCATGAATCCATCAACCAAAATGAGCTATTGGGCCATAGTAATCTACCCTACTCTATAATACACCAAAATTTTCTTTACTAAATCCACCCCCCTCAACCACCCCCACAGTCATGCCTAATCTAAGTCCACCCAGATTTGTGTACCAAGTAATCCAACTTCATACAAATGAATGGCCTAGATCTCTCCTCAATCCTTATTCTCTTACTCATTGAAGATCCTAAGGCCAAAATCATTTGGATCATGCATATCATTAAACCCAAAACTCCACCCCGCGCCCACACACACGCCCCCGATGCGGCGACGCTGCCTCCACCCCGCCTCCTCCTCCCACCGATTCTTCCTCCCATCTTCTCCCCCATCTCCCCACGGTCTCTGCGCCTCCCCCGTTCACCGTGCCGCCTCCTCCCCTCCCTCCTTCGCCTCGCCTCCTCCTCTCCCTCATCCGCCGCTCCGCCCTTCTCCCCACGATCTCCGCTCCTCCCTCCTGCACCCGCGCCGCCGCCTCCTCCCCCACTTCTTCGCTCAGCCGCCGCCTCCTCCCCTGCCTCCTCCCCCGCTCCGCCCCGCCTCCTCCCCCGCTCCTCCGCTCCGCCAATGCCGCCTCCTCCCCACCCCTCCGCTCCGCCGCCGCCTCCTCCCCACCCCTCCGCTCCGCCACCGCCTCCTCCCCACCCCGCGCCGCCAACTCCTCCTCCCCCTACTCCTTCGCTCCGCAGTCTCCTCCCACGCACCAATCCCAGATCGGATCTGGTCCCGCGGCCATTCCAATCCCAAATCCCATTCCCTCTCACCTCTCGAACCCGTGCCCCTCCGCAGATCGTCTCCTCCCCTTCCTCCTGTGCGCGCCGCCGCCAATGGTCGTCGTGGACCTGCCGGCTCACGAGGCCTCGGCCCCCGCCGCAGCACCCGCGCCCGCCCTAAAGCGGAGCGCCAGCATCGACCGCATCCCCGAGGATGCGCGGCGCATCCTGCATCGCCTCGCCGGCGAGCTCGGGCGGCGACGTCGACCCCAGCGCCCTCGCCGTGTCCCAGCTCAAGGGCACATGACCAACGAGATCTTCCGGATCACTTGGGCCCGGCGGCGGCGACCAGCGCAAGGTGCTCGTGCGCATCTACGCCGGCGTCGAGGTCTTCTTCGACCGCGCCGACGAGGTTCGCACCTTCGAGTGCATGTCCCGATTGTGTGCCCCGATCGCTTTCTTTGTACTACTACCCGTGTTTGTTTTGTCATCATGGAAATCTATTCTCGCTCGATTATTCTATCCATAGGCGTTTTGATCTAAAAGGCTCGTCTCTTGGCCGCATAACCGACAAGCCACAAACCGAGATTGATCAAGATACAACTCGAAAGACCTCGATCCGAACTTCATATTTACATTGAAGAAGCGGTGGATTCAAGAGTTCCAAAGGTGCAACCATCCTTTGTATTATTGTCTCATATTCTATTTTTATGTTTGAGTTTAGTGTTAGTTAGAAATCATGGCATTTTTAGTCCATAATGTTAATAAAGGGTTAAATTTGTTGAAGCGAGCAAGTGGGCAGGATTGTGATTTCCTTGAGCAGAGAAGATAATGGATTTGATCTCTGGTGGGTGTACATTTTAGAGATAATAAAGAGAAGCTTCAATCGAAGGTTGGTTGGAAAACTCAAAACATCTTAGCAAATTTATTAAAGAATAATCAAGTAGTTATTTATACCTTACAATGTACTTTGTTTGGTTGAAGGTTCTATCGACAATGATATCAACGAAGCATCAACACCCGCCTTTCAAGAGAAAACACGATCGGTTCCTTGTTGATCCAAACAGTCATCGGACATTTTAACTAACCTTATCCGTTCTCTTATATACTTATGTGTTAATGGAATCTATCCTTTTTTAATAATTTTTCTTCTATGATGTCTACTGTCTCGATCCTAGCGTTGAGCAAATCATCGATACTCGCAATGCTAGGTTTGAACCATTTATATTATATATGCTTGAAAGTTGACACCGATTTCTTGGCTCGAGGATATTTGGTACTTCTTTCTTAAGCGACATTTTAACCCTAATGAAAACAACTTGCTCTTTCGAATTTTTAAGTCAACAGACCACTAATGATTAATTTTTCAATCGACATAATCTTGAAAACTGAAATGAAATAATTAAAGATGCAATCATGTAATCGTTCTTCTGTGACCTATTCAAAATCTAGAATGTGTCCAGTTGGTTCATGCCCACCATGACTTCTAGCCACACCAGGGCATTTTTTTGTGGGCCCTAGCACTACTACCTTTCCATTCATATTTGCCACTATCTTGGATATGGTTATATGTCTTGTCAACTAGTGAGCAATGGGTAGTAAATAACCACACAACTAAATTATCAAGATAGGGCTTCAGATACACATAAGTAATATATACCATGAAAAATACCCTTCTGATTTGTAATTGCTCCACTATTTACTTGAGATTTTCATCTGAATATGGCGAATGAACAGGTGGTCTAAAAACAAATTCGGGGCAAACATGCCTGCAAGAGCTGAAGTCACCGCTCGGAAGAATGATTGTGAATCACAGCTTGTTGAAGAGCCAACTGGGGAGTATTACGATGTTATATTGCATTTTGGGATTATAGACATACTACAAGATTACGATATCAGCAAAAAGTTTGAGCATGCATACAAGTCTTTCCAGTATGACTCAACATCGATATCAGCAGTGGATCCAAGGCAATATTCCAGACGTTTTAAAGATTTCATATACAAAGCGTTTCAAGAAGACAGGTTAGACAGATGAAAACATATTGAAGCTTGAGAACTACATACATATATAGAGCTCACTGATATTTTGTAGGGTAGGAGATGTTAACTTAATGATCGCTGATTTGTTCATCTTTGTCGATTTCACAGTTGTGTTTTTAATGCCTTCTTTGGTACAAACTAAGAGGTATTAGCTGTCCTATTCCTTGTTAGCTTGCAAGCTAATGATAATACTGTACCAATAGTATTGTTCGCTGTGCAAATTATACTGCTGTGATGATTGATGAGGCAATGTTGTCATAATTTTGTGGTAAGCTAACGCTGAACATAATCACTTACATTTAAAATGGATAATTTGTACAAGGCTTCAAGCTCTTGAGAAGGTTTCATTCCTAGCCTACCACAACTTGTTTAGGACAAAAAGGCTTTATTGTTATTGTACAATGCTTCAAGCTTGGTTGTTCAGACATGAGATCGATACCATTGGAGTTTCAAGGGCATTGCTATGTGTGATTGTTGCAATGTAGTGGGCAATATGAACTTATGATTTATCGTGGTTGACAAGCTGCAAAGAATGAGACGGTATGATGCGGCGGTTGGTTGCGAAGAACGATTGGGGTTGTGTGCGCAAGGGACCGCCGAAGAGCCCTCCGAGGAGGAATTCGGCTTAATGAGAAATGGCATTGTTCTTTGCAATGCATCGAATAAGGTCCAACCCGACGCCATACCTAAGGTTGCACTTATCACCCTCAAAATTTCTGGTCTATTTAGCTACCGCGCATGCTAATGTATGATGCCAATTCTCTTGGCAATGTTATAACGCTTTCAGTTGTGGAAGCCCCTCAGATATCGCCGCACTGCAGATGGCTCGGCTTTGTGTGCGTATCAGTACTTTGAGAATTTGCGGAACTTCCTTGTCGCTGTAGAAGATTTAGGTCTCCTACATTTGAGGTGTCCGATTTGGAGAAGGTAATTTGTTTCATGATGTATAGAGAGCTCATGCCGTGAGCCCTTTCTGTTTGACTAGAAATTCAACATTGTTTAGATGGATTTATCTCCTGGTTAGCAATGCACTTCAAATGAATGCTGCCTCTGCAAGATTTAATATTTGGTTTACTTTTTCCATGACAAAACTTAATGTATTTTATTTGTCAATTGGAATACAGGGTGGCAAAGGTGTTCGAGTTGTGGATTGTGTTCTTGCTCTGAAGTCATTCAGTGCAAGTAAGAAAATAGGGAGACAGGCTTTGTGTAAATATGGTGGCATTTCAAAGCCTTTGACATCCGGAAAGTATTTCATACTCAAGAATTTTGATGCTTTCATGAATAAGATAATGAGAAGCCACACACAGAGGTAATCCGAATGGTTTTTCAAAGGAGCAAAACATAGCAACCGATTGCTCTATAGAATCCAATGAGATGGTAAGTATTATGTAATATGTGTTCTTATTTTGCATTCAATCATGTGTTGTATTGTACACTTGTAATTCACAACGACCTTTATCTTCTTCTTTTGTAGACTCTGCCGACTCCTCAACATGCTTGTGCGTGCAGTTCTCTTAGATAAGAAACCGTAAGAAGTCCCATTGGTGAGCCTACTTTCCTTACATAGTCGTTTGTTATGCGGTGTGGTGCTGGACGTAAAGAATGAAACCAAAGTCTTTGCTAATTTGCAGATTGTTGAGTCGCTTCTAAACAAAGTTATTCAGAATATGAGCATCGCATTGCAAACCGTAACTTGGTATGTTCCATTCCACTATCAACATGGAAATTTTCCTCTGTTATTATCCGTAAGATCAGCTTGTCCAAATTTATCGAGTTCCAAAAATAGTGAAACTAAGATTGTTATTAGGTGTATCATGTTGATCTTTAATCTCGGGATGAAGATATAGTAAGCTATTTACTGTACTAATTTGGACAAAAACATCACAGTGACATGCATAGGCGATCTTAGAAGGACCGAGTCATTTTCAGAGCGGACACTCCATTGGAGCCGACCATACTTCCACCACAGTAGTGTTTCTCGCCAGATTCCAATCGAGGCGAAATAAATTTTGATCTCTGCAAAACAGATCCATGTATCTTGTGTTCTTCATTCTTTATTTGATCTTGACTAACTCGCATTTCCATCAATCTTCTTTTGAGAGTTTATGATCCCTGAGGAATTGAGAAGCACCCTTTCTTCTGTCAAGTCCGGCATGGAACAATTAAGATTACAAGATCAAGAATTTAGTAAAATTGGTAAGTATAATTGAGTTTTGCTGACTATCTAAATTTTTCACTTCAAAAGTATTTGAGATATGCCACATTCTTTACCATGTTGTAATAGGAAGCATTTGTACATTCTTTCCAATGCGCTTCAAGCTACCACAAAGTTCTTGAGGAAAACATAAGTTATACAACCAAATACAGGATATTTTGTAGAGCTCATCGATATTTTGTAGGGTAGGAGATGTTAACTTAATGATAACTTATAGATAGAAAAATTGTAACCACAAATGCGCAAGCCGATGGGTGTTGTAAATGTTTTTTACCGAGGTAGCATGTATCGTACTATTCTTTGTAATCGTCTTGATTGATACCTTTCAACATACCCATAGGAATTCCTTGGATTTCCGTCGCACACTGCATAATGTTCTGGGACTCGCGGCTAGCATCGATACCTCGCTTTGTTCTCCTTTCACGAAATGAATGATCACGTCTTGGCTATTTGCTAACTTCCAATGATGCAACAACGTGATGGGCCCAATCGAAACTTAGTGGCGGTGAAACATCGACATTTTGTGTGCTTTAGAGTCGACTTTTGATGGTGGCTTATCTCGCAACTCGCATTGAACCAAAGACACGGTATGGAGCAATGTTGCGCATTTTGTGCAAGTTGCTTCCCGCAATGAAAAGGACAGATTCAAAGAACTGTGTGTTTAACTTGGCAGGTAGATTATGTACAATGATGATTCGATGAGAAGTGGATAGCAATGTGCATGCAAGCAATCAGGTCACAGTTCAGTGCTTATGTTTGCTGGCGCGGTAGGAGGATTGTTATTTTGTGTGGAAATGGTTAGCTCCCAGCATTGGTAGGTTTTGATACGCATGTCATGCCTGCACCTTTCGGTCAGAGACATGTATAAGAACCTAGATGTCATCTTGGGCTTCTTCTGGAATGTTGTAGTTTAGGACCACTCAGTAGTCATTGCGACCACACATAGAGCCGTTAAGATCACTTCTGGTTTGCTCCGACCACGCATTTATACTCCGACAACGTACTCATAACTTTAGCTGATGAATATTTGGTTATACAATATATGAGACGTGAGTCTTAATGAATCTGATTGTTCGTTTTATTTTTTACAAATTTTATCTTGTTTTGTATTTTATCGTAGCGTTAGCACAGGCACACTACTAGTGATTTATAAAAGGCAAACCAGCATAGTACTCAACTAATACCCAAAATCCCTGAAATGTTCCGGCCATACAGAGATGCAGACCATAACAAGCAACTCAACATAACACATTAGCGAACTAAGACAAAGGTAACGGCTGTTCTAAAGTAGAGGAGCCCCTCATAGACATGGAGCGCAGACAAAGGGCATCAAGAAGAGAAACACCACCAACCCTTAGGTGTTGGTTGCCCTGGTGTAGATCTGCTGGCTTGAGTGAACTGAGATCATGCGGATGAGGCCCCGTGCCATCAGATCCTTGATAGCTCGCCGAGCCAGGGACCCATTGATCTGCAAGGCAATGGCAAAAACAACTTTAATTTCACAGTGACAAAGAAAGAAACTACAATGCAGAACATTGAAAAGCTGCAGAAATTGGTGCAAACACATTAAGCTAATGGACATAGAAGCGCAGAGTTGCGGTATTAAGTCTTATAGATGAGAACAGTGGACGTCCCTCAAATAGAAAACACAAGGGATTGATCTACATGAACCAACTTATGCTACAAAATACAACTCTCAAATCATCGTTTACAACAACTGCTTGTTTACATGAAGAATCAACAAGAACATGGTTACATGGACAACCTACTAGCTACAGAGTGAACACAGATGACTGGATCTACGTATGACAAAACACATATGATGAAAATGACACGAGCAGTTGCAATCCAAAACGAGTAGTAACACTTAACGTTTGGAAGAATAATGAGATGGCCAGCACAGATAAGACTACCAATACACAAGCAACATACCAACATGTCAAATAATCGTAAAAAGGTTACTGCCATGGTTTTCATCTAAATAACATACGACAACCTTCAGCAATCAGATAAAGTAAGCGGGCACAGAACATGATCAATGACCTATCCACAAATGGCATACTAGTCATCAACGATTATGTTCACCACGGAAACTTAAATGTTATTGCAGATACGCACAGGCTTTGCGCACTGAGAGTATAGTAGATCTGCAAGGAGAGAGAGATTACCCGAAGCCTCTCAGAGAGGACGGAGGGGGTGATCTGCTTGTACTTGGGCACCTCGGACAGCAGCTTGTCGTAGGTGGCCTGGTCGAAGAGCACCGCGTTGTTCACCTTCTCCTTTTGCTTTCCCTTGCTCCACTTCTGCAACAATCAACAATACGACGCGCATATCCACCATGAGAACCTCGCAGATCCGAAGCCACCAGCGAAGGATAATAAAAAAACAACGGGAGAATGAGAGAGACAGCGTCACCTTCTTCTTCTGCTTGCCACCACCGGACTTGGCCGGCTTCGAAGACGGCGGCGGGGCCTTGTCCTTCTTCGGGGCCTGCGAGGAGGAGAGCGAGGAACGAGCAAGTCAATGTCACGGCGCTGCGAATCGATACGCTCCAATGGCGGGACAGGTGGGGCTCAGAGAACGTACCATCTCGGCGGCGGCGGCGGCGGCGGCGGCGGCGGCGCGCGAGAGAAGGGAGCAGAGGAGAGGGAGGCTGTGGCGGCGGCGCTAGGGTTTTGAGGAGCCTGGTGGGACAGGCTTATATAGCGAGCTCTGTGCCGTTTCGACCGTCTGATCGTATCGGAGGGCTGCGGTCTCGCGGGGCGTTAGGCAAGCAGTGTTCACACATGGCAGCCAATGAGAAGACGCCACCCACACGTACGGGCAGGAGGGACATTTTTCTCGATTTTTTAGACAAACTATTTTTACTTCGAATTATAGTAATACATATATTTTTTTATTTTAAACTAATAACCCTCTATCGCTCAACTATTGAGCAACTTGAGCTAATCGTCCAACCATTAGGCGCCAAGTGTCCAAGTCGCTCATCGGTTGAGCGGCTAAGCCTAATCGCTCAATGGTGGAGCAACAAGAAGGTAAGCTGTGCACCGATTGGATGATTTAAAATAACATTATTTTATTAAAATGATGAAAATAATTATGAGAGAATAAATGGTAATTTTTGTAGATAATACATTTAGCAAATCTTGTTTGCAGGTTGTTCTTTTTTGGAAATAAAAGGGCAGGTAGGTTGATCTGTTTGTAATTTTCGTAGATTCTTAAGAGTACAAAATTTGTTAGACTTGTAATGACATTTTATGATCATCGTATGTTGTTATAGTGCGATAAATTTCTGAATAATTTTGTGAAGACGACTGAGGTAGCAATGATTCGTAAGTAGAAAGGTAAGCTATATACTTATATTACAATACATGAGGGAATTCATACACATCGAATACAAGTACAAAAGCACAACGAAGGCCCTCTACTCGCCGCTCACTACACCATTCGCAGGACTTCTTCCATAGTCGCCACGTCCCACCCCCAATCAGTTCCTGCCCGTACGACCCCACTTGGCCTTCCTCAGCGCGGGATGTCGGTGCCCCGACAAGGTGAGGTGCTCAGGAGGTTTGCTAATCCGTGCTCCCAAGCCTCAGGGGTGGACTCCATCGGTGCCTGTGTAGCTACTGGGGCACCACTGAGCTGTGACCCGAAAAGAACGTCAATGGGTGCAGGCTAAGGTGCTATCTTGACCTCCCCCAAGTCACCCGTGCAGAAGTCAGGCACGTCCTCCGGGGGTCCTCGTGCGGGGTAGCTCAACTCCTCACTGGAGCACGAAACCTACAAGACAAATATTGTTTATTCGTGTAATATATCGACATGAACAAACCTCAAGAGACAAAACGTATGTTGTGGCTACGGGCCAAACAGAGAGAGAGATGGTAGTGGAGAGTGATGAAGATGAGTATAATGGCCTCGCCCCTCCCCATGGCATGTATTCATATATATATATATATATACACATGAGGAGTGCTTTTACAGTTATACCCTTACATCTGGTTATCCCCTCTGGGGGCAGTTATGTCATTACACATGGCCTATTCTGGGCCTTATAATCTCCTACCGAGCTCGCTGGTTTAGGTGGGGCCACCCCTCACGACAGAGCCTCTCATGGTAAAGGGCTTCACGGGCCGAAGCCATGTTGCCGAGTCCTTGGCCCTCCGTCCCGCGCGCCGTGAACTTTTCCAAACTTGACCGGGCCGCGCAGAAGCGAAGCAGACGCGCGCTCCGTCCCTCACGGCGGCGGCGAGGTGGCCTAGCCGAGGTAGATGCGCGCCGGGCGTTGCACCGCGCAGTCGGCCAGAGTGGGCCCCTGAGCCGCCGCATGAGCCTTAAGTGATAAGGGACGGCCGCGACGCTCGGACTTCCGGCCGTCCACGTGGTGCGCGCGCTTGGCGCGGTGCGGCGTTGAGGCATCGTGACCATTAATATGGCGCGACTCAGCAGGTTGGACTTGCCGATTGGCCTTCCGCCGATTGGCTCCCTGGCGATGGTATATATATGGCGCGGTGCGGCGTTGCTCTGCGTATATTGTGATAGAAGTCGCTCCCTAAAATGGGCCTGCGTGCATCAACATTCTGGGTGACGCTGAGGCTTGGGGAATGTTGATGCACGTATGAGGTCCATTTTTCTTGGGAGCTTGATCGCGCCGATTATCGACAACCACCGCGCTTCTCGCCCCGCACCGCGCTTCCACGGCGGCAAGAAGGTGCGCCTGTTTTTCTTAACAGCCTACCTACGGTCGGTGTTCTGATGGAGCCCGCCGGCATTACCTTTTATGTTGATGCACCGTAGGTGGCCGTTAAGGAAAACGAGGCGATTTTGTGGGACAAGATCTCGCCTTTGCGGTGCCCCGCCGGTAGACGCGCGCGCCCGCCCCTACCCTCCGAACGGGTGGCGCGAGCCGCCGCGCCACTGAATAGACGCGCGCGCTCCGCCCCTACCTCCGAACGGTGGCAGCGAGTGGCGCCACGGGTAGACGCGCGCGCTCCGCCCCTACCCTCCGAACGGGTGGCGCGAGCGCCCGGCCGGTAGAGAGCGCGCGCGCCCGCCCCTACCCCGAACGGTGGCGCGAGCTAGCGCCACCGGAAGTAGACGCGCGCGCGCGTCCGCCCCGCACTTTCGGGTGGTGGCGCGAGCCGCGCGCCACCGGCAGACGCGCGTGCGTTCCGTCCCCTACCCCGAACGGGTGGCGGCGAGCCGCGCGCCACCGGTAGACGCGCGCGCGCTCCGTTCCTACCCTTCGAACGGGTGGCGCGAGCCGCGCCACCGGCGTAGACGCGCGCGTTCCGCCCCTACCTTCGAACGGGTGGTAGCGAGCCTGGCGCCACCGCCGAAAAGTAGATGCGCGCGCTCGCCCCTACCCTCGAACGAGTGGCGCGAGCCGCGACCTTGCGTCGCGAACATCGCCACGCGCGCGGTGACTTGAGATCTCGCGATGCGGTCTTGCGCCGTAAAGTTCTCAGACCGCGGCGCCCGCCTTGGCGCGAACGGGCACGTGGCGGCCGAGGACCGTGGGCGGCGGATGTGGGCGATTGCGTGCTCGCGGCCGCCGCCCCTTCCTAGGCAAGGGGACACGGGCGGCGATGAATGGCGCAGACCTTTGTTGTGATCCTCGCCCTTTAATGCGCCTTTAATAGCGGCTAGGGAGCGTCGTGCTGTGACGGCCGTTGGCGCTTGTGGTCGTGGCCCTTCAGCTTTGGGTATGGGGAACAGCGCTGGACGGCCGTTTGTACGACTGTGGTCGCGTCCCGTACGCGAGCCATCGCGACGCTTCGGTACTGGGGCGAGGTGGCTTAAAGTAGCCCTCGCGACCGCGCCCCCGCAGTTGTACGCCCCCTTCTTGCTTGCGCCACCTTCCATACTCGCGTAGTATTTTTTGCCGCTGGCCTCCTTCCCGAGAAGCGCCGCCCCGTCACGCGGCCATCGCGACGCCGATCGGGCGAGGTGGCTTAAAGTAGCCCTCGCGACCGCGCCCGCAGCTTGTACGCCCCTTCTTGCTTGCGCCACCTTCCATACTCGCGTAGTATTTTTGCCGCCGCCTCCTTCCCGAGAAGCAATGGCGTCTGATGGCAAGCGTGGTCAGGCGGGTGGTGTCTGCAGCATTCGCCGGCGGTCTTCGCGGTTGGAGGTGAAATACGCGCTCCAAGAGCGCGACCCGGCGGCGGCGGACAAGGAGTGGTTGGTGGCGGAGGAGGAAGGCACGTTCTCCGGCGAGCTAGGCCCCTCGCTCGTGACCGAGAAGACGATCCAAGGGCTTCTGCGCACGGGGAAGTTGTCTGAGCGCCAAGAGGTACGATTGCCCGTCGCCGACGAGACGGAACCGCATCCCAAGAGGTCGGAGGCGGTCGTGTTCGTTGCCTTTTTGGACGCGGGGCTTCGCATCCCAGCGGCGGCTATCGTGGGCGACGTGGCCGCGGACCGGCCGAGCGGCGCGAATCGACTCAACGCCGTGGCCCGGCTCGCGGTGTATACCGGGCCTTGCGCTCGGGCGTGTTGGCCCGGCGCCCGTTGTTCACCTACCTTCACGAGGCACGGTGCGGTGCAAGGACCGGAAGGACGGACGCCGCCGAGCCGTAGCGCCACCTTTATTCTTCGTCCGTCGTGTAAGAAGCTCTTCCCGCGAACTCAACTCGCGGGAAGTGGGAGTCTTATCGATGAAGCGGTGGTTCTACCACCGTGGAGAGCGGAGCGCCTTGAGTGCACAGCCGACCGATCACGTTCAAGCCCTCGCCCACGGACGCTCGATGATGAGGACAGCAAAGGGCCCGGCGGCTCGTAGGCGTGGCCGGCCGCCTCAACATGCGCGACCTCGCCGAAGAGTACGTGATGTACGGCGTGGCACCGCTTGCCCGCGACTGGCATCTTGCCGCCGAGAAGCGTCGAGACGACAATGTTTCGCCATCGATCTGCCTGCTGCCGGTGCCCTCCAGTCTTCGTAAGCCTCGACCGCGTCTCCCCTTTGTTAACGCGAAATGCGTTATCGGCTGATGCTATCTCCTTTGCTTCAGGGATTTGCTTGGAGGAGGCGGAGCAGGCCGTGCGCGTATTCGTAGGGCCGTACACCGGCAGGGAGCACGAGCAACGCGCGTCTGCTGTCGCCGAGGCGGGGCTGGGGCGAATAAACCGCGTGTGCGAGGCCCCTGGCCTTGCCGTGCGGACCGTGCCGCTCGAGGAGGGCGGTGCGGCGAAGAAGAAGAAGGCGCCGCCTCGGAAGAGGGGCGCGCGGGCGCCGCGCGCTGCGCGCGCGCAATGCTATCGCCGCTAGCGCCCCGAGGGCGCGCGACGCGAAGTCGGACTCGGCGAGGTATGCCGATTCAGGCTTGGGTGGCGCAGACGCCGAAGGCGAGGTATCTTCGGCGAGCGCCCCGGACGGTGGGTTTGCCACGAGCAGCCGGAGGTTGTGGCTGCATTAACGATAGTGGTTTCATTAACGTCTTTCACTTGGCATCGAATCTTGGCGAAGCGCTTGAAGTAGTCCCGGAGCTTCTCCGAGGGTTTTTGCTTCACAGCGAAGAGTTGGTCCGCGTCGACTCGCTCGACATAGTTTCCTTGGAAGTTGTTGTGAAGGCGATCGCGGAGCTGCTCCCACGCGTAGATGGAACCCGGCTCTATGGTAAAGAACCAAGAGAGCGCCACGCCTTGCAGCGCGAGGGGGAGTCCCTTCGCCTTTGTGGTGTCGTCTCCGCCCGCGGCTTCGATCGCGGTTTCATACACGCGCACGAACTCGCGGGGGTCCGTGTCGCCTTTGTACGGGTCGATGGCGCTAGGAAACTTGAGGTCTTCGGGCCATGCCGCCTGCTGCAGCCCCACCGAAAGCGGGGACTCCGGATCTACGCGCCGCAGCGGCACGCGGCTAGATGTGAGGGCTTCGCGACTGTCCGCCCTCTCCGGCGTGGGCTCGGGCGCCATTATTGGCGCGGCCTGCTGGCTCCGAGCCTCTTGCATATCTCGGACGGCTCCGCGAAGGTCCCCTAGCTCCCGCTGGAACGCGTTGAGGGCTGCTAGTATGGCGCTTTCCACCGCAGGCTTTATCGGGCCGCCGAACACCCAGCCGGACGGTCGGTGCAGGACCATCGCCACGATCTCGATCCGCGGATGCCGTTGCGGCTACCCCGCCGCTGATTCCGCGCGACGAGCGAGGTGGCAGGGTCATCATTGCGATGCGCCGACGGTTGGATGTCGTTGTAGCAGCGGGGCGGGTCGGCCGTCAGAGCGCGAAAGCGCCGGCGTTGGACGTCGCAGCGGCGGCTGGCGGTCGATCGCCGAGCGCGAGCGCCGGGTTGATGTCGCAGTAGCGGCGCTGGCGGGGTCGGTTGTTGTAGCGCGAGCGTCGGCACCCGCGACCACGGCACCTGCGCCGCCGCCAGCTCCTTCGGCGGCCGATGCCGAAGCTCTGGTATTCACGTGCGCTCTGGCCCAGCCGTCTTCTTTCCCTTCGCCGCCGCTGATGAAGCTCTTTTCGGTGTCATCCTTCTTCTTCGGTCTTCGGGCTTGTCCTTGTCCTCCCCACGGACGGCGCCAACTGTTGTGGCTACGGGCCAAACAGAGAGAGAGATGGTAGTGGAGAGTGATGAAGATGAGTATAATGGCCTCGCCCCTCCCCATGGCCTGTATTCATATATATACACATGAGGAGTGCTTTTACAGTTATACCCTTACATCTGGTTATCCCCTCTTGGGGCAGTTATGTCATTACACATGGCCTATTCTGGGCCTTATAATCTCCTACCAGGCCTGCTGGGTTTAGGTGGGGGCCACCCCTACGACAACGTACCTTCGACATGGGCTATGGTGTGCGTCCAAGTGTCAAACCCACCGTACCCACCCTACCCGAACAGCTTGGAGAACAACGAGTACTGCCCAGACACTAGTGGGTAGGGTTCCAGGATCGGCAGTGGTGGCAGTCGTGGGGGTTAGGCACGTGCCAACCCTGACCCTCTAGGCTAGTCAAGCACTGGCGCGGCATGTGCATGTGGCCCTCTAGAGCCTCTTGATTAAGCTCCAGGACGTGCCGGCCTCAATGTACGCATCGACATGGCCACCTCTAGGAGCATCCAGCACAACGTCAAGGTCATGGCATGCCTCGCCCTAGTGTAGGCCCGATAGAGAGCCTACAGCAGCTCGTCGTGTGTCACCTACAAATCATGGCCGACCCTGTCCAGGATCGACTCGGTATCCCTTGCAATCTCGACGGCAATGTCCATCTACAAGGAGTACACGAAAGCATCAAACTTGTAATTGTGGTAATCGTACTTAGACATTTTTGAAACACGAGAGTGCCTACCGCGATGTGCATGTTCTGCGCTAGGTGTAAAGGGTACACATCGTTCCGTGCTGGTACATGAGCGGGGTAAGGTCAATGACATGCACCATCTTGGTGCGTGTCTGTATAGCGTACCAGTGTAGATACTCGCCATACGTGCTGGGGTCGTTTGATACATCCTCTTGCACGTAGTCCTCGAGGGCGTCCACCCACTCCTCTAGCCACTACGCCATCTTCCCAGCCCAGCTCGTCCTGCTACCACCCCTCTTACTATACCTGCAAAACATACCACTACAATTAGAAGGCATTGTAATAGGACTCGAAATAATATAGGGACATGTGTGTAACTCATGCATGGACCGGGTCAGGCACCCATGCCCGACGGGGACTGGAACAACCTGGCAAAGGCCGAACTATCACATCACCCTATGTACCGCGTAGTCTTTGACAAACGCATCGAAGACGAGCTCTTCCACATTAGCCAATACGCTTGGTTGTGCCAGCACAGTGAGGATAGCCCGGAGGGAGTGCGGTCCTCCATCTCCTGAATAGAGTACAACTCCCAGTGCACATCGTCAATGATAAGGCGATCGAGATGCTCAACGAAGTGCTCGTACACACGGGTGATTTACAAGTGTGCAAGTTTTGCCTGCGAGGCATAATAGTGGTTACAAAGGATGACCCATAATACACGTATAGTAAAGATCCACGAGAGTATGTACCCATCAACGACACCAAAGTGACCCTACGATCGGCCGACCTACCATGCCCCTATGGTACATGTCCACGTGTTATAAACTACTATCGAGCAACATCAGCTATCCAAGGACGAAGCACTCGAATAACCATAGCTGCAACAAGAGGGGGAAGCCTATGAGGATAGAGGTTCGCCTTGTCCTGCAACATGTGTTGCACATGCCGTGGTGAAAGATAAAGCTCCGTTTAAGTTGGTTTTGGTGTTAATGACAAATGCCATTATGAGATTTTGATGTTAATGAAAAATACTTTTATAATGTATTGGTGATAATGACAAATGTATATATGAGACTAATATGCTTGTTTAAGTTTATTTGTGTCTAGTCTCATTTAGATGGAAAGGTGAAATCAAAGAGGTATGCATTCAAAATCACTTTCTCATATGCTAATACATTCCTTAGATTCAAAATATAGATTGAACTCCTAAAATAGTTCAAATGAATATGTGCATATGTTTTTCTTCATATAGACTTGTATGCACACATTTAGGGGGAGCTCTCTCTCTCTCTATGTTTTGGAGTTTCACTAGTATTGATCCATGTTTTCTTTCATACATACATTGGGATCAAACTAGGAGCATGCATTCATTGAAAATCTATTTTAAAATCAAAATTGTACTCTGTCTGGAAGAGCGGTAGTACCGCAGATTTCAACATTGGAACTACCGCAGAGAGGTAGTTCCGCGCCCTGAAGCGGTAGTACCGGCGCTCGGAAGTTCCGGATCTCGAGCGGAACCTTTTTCTAGAGAGCACCCTTCGGATGCATTTGAGATTTCGCAGGATCAGAAGTACCGACGATTTCAACGCCGGAACTACCGCAGGGTGCGGTAGTTCTGCTGTCCGGAGCGGTACTTTTGGAGCCCCGAAGCTCCGGAAGTAGAGCGGAGCCTTTTTTCCAGAGAGCGCCAAGTTTGGTTCCGGCTCAAGCGGTAGTACCGCGCCGACTTTGCGGAACTACCGGAGAGCGGTAGTACCGTAAGTTTCAACGGCGGTAGTACCGCACTTTAAAGTCAAATGTTTTTATATTCAATTTATTATCTCATTATTTGTTGAGATTGTCATGAATTACCAAAAAGGGAAGATTGTTGAATCTAGTCCCCCCATTATGTGTTAATGGTGAAATTTGGTAATTGATGACAATTGTTTTGTGGACCAACGGTTTCCATAAGTTGGATGCATAGGTTAGGTTCCAAAAATGAAGATGACTTGGGATGACTTCGTGTGTTGAAGATCATCAAGTCAAGATTGAGATAAGTATGGCTTCATGTGTTCAAGGCCATCAAGAAGAAGAAGGAGATGCATCATGAGTTGATGCATGATCATGTGTTGATCAAGTCGAGAGAAGACCATCATATGTTGATGGAGTTGATGAAAAGGATGCGTCATGAGTTGATGCATATTGAAACGATGACTCAAGGCAAAGATATGACTAGTTAGGGCTAAGGATGTGTTCCTAGTCTTTTACCGGTCTTGGTGTTTGGTTGGAAGACCGGATTGCTAGTTTAGGTTGCCGTACTATTAAGAGGGGTCATGTCTAGTAGTTTGAGTCTCATCATGTATTGATGGCTCAACCTCACTTGCTCTAGCTCATCTTGGCATAAGGCTTGCATTTGCGAATGTGTTTTGCAAATGGTTGAAGCTCATGTGGCTAATCCTTGTAACATGTGACTATACTTTGCAAATGTGTTTTGCAAAAGGTTGAAGTCCATGTACCTATTCCTTGTGACATGATCTAAGTTTGCAAATGTGTTTTGGAAAAGTTGGAGATCATGTATTATCCCTTGCCATGGTCTAAAATTGTTTATTGTTATCTCCTTTGACATTAGACCATGGTAGTGACTCTTTGGATCTATTTTGATTTCTGCATTGATCTAATGTGTTTAAGATCATGCAAATAGATGTGTTGTGTAGCCCTCTGAATAAGCTTTCCATAGAGTCCAAGATCACTCAATTCCGACATCGGAGTCAAAAGTTATGACTGTTTTTCCGATGCCGCTGCGTGCTGAAAACCGAGAGCGGTAGTACCGCATTTTATAACTGCGGTAGTACCTTAAATGACTGACTAACGGCTATTTTTCTAGCCGTTATGATGGGGAGCGGTAGTACCGCACCTACAACGGCGGTAATACCGCAAAATCCTGTTTTTGACTCTAACGGCTAGTTTCGATGTGTGGGTTATAAATACTCCCTTGTGGCCTGTTAGGGTAAGGTTTTTGTGACTCCATTTCACTCTTTTGAGCTAGTGTGAGGCTCTCCACTCAATTGTGCATGTGTTGCACTTTGTGAGAGAGGAGAGGTGATCTAGAGTGCATGTGTTGCATCTAGAGGAGGACTTTACGTCCGGATTGAGCTTGTGCATTCGTTGCACGTGTTGAGAGTCAAGTGAGGGACTTGGCTTGTTACTTTGGAGTTTACCGACTCCTAGACGGCGTGGGAGGCGTCGTGCCCGGTGATCTTCTCAAAGAAGCTTGTGAGAAGGGCCGGCGTGTGTAAAGGTTGGAGCTCACCTACCAGGAGCGGGGAAGAGCTACCACTAGTGGATTTGAGGTAGAAGGCTTAATTCGTGGAGCTGGTCCAATTCGTTTGGGCTAACCTCAACGTGGACTAGGGGAGACCGGCAAGTCTCCAAACACCACGGTAAAAAGAGAACGTGTCATTTGTGGTTTGTTTTCTTGTGCTCTTTTTACATTCAAGCAATTTACTTACTTAGCGTTATTTTGATTGCTTGTAAACCTAGAATTGCAAACCTTGACCTAGGTTAGTATTGTTGGTGCACTTAGGCGAATTTGCTTGACTTAGGCGCTATTTGAGCTAAACCAAATTGTTTTAGCTTCCGCATTATATACTTGGTTTAGGCAAATAGAAAAGGTCTTGAATTGCTAATATTAATTGGAAGAAAATTTTTAGACCGCCTATTCACCCCCCCCCCTCTAGTCGGCCTCCTCGATCTTACACGTGGCATGTCACGGCAAGTACAGATGATCCCCAGGTGATGTACACCTCCTCCCCGTTGGCGATGGCCCTCGCATACCCCGTGAGGTAGGCATCAACAGAGTCACCATGGCTGCTCGTAAACAGTACCCAACTGAACAACCACAACAAGTACGCCTTAAGGTGTCACGACACCTGGTACTCACCGGCCTCTAGGTCCATCCGCTCGACCTGTGCACAAACAAAAAATTAGCAAACCCATCAAATAGCAAGGATAGTGCATTACTAAATAGGAAAATGGATAGCACACATACCCAGAATTGCCATAGCCACAGTAGGGGCGGGCTATGTGAGAGACCACGTGGAGGTATCCCCATGTTGGTGATGAGTAATTGACGGCTGGTTTAGTGAGTTTGAGTTTGTTTCGGGTATTCTAGGGTTGAGTACCTTTACTTGTGCTATTATCGATTATGATGTTTCGTGCGGTGCTATGTAACGGTTTGCTTGTCTGTGTGACTGCAGGACTTCGGAGCTAGGTCATGGTGAGGCGGGGAGAACCGGGACTAGGCACAAGAGGTGTTGAGGTCCAGACGGTCGGTGATGCCGAAGATGATCGAGGCTGGTGAGGTGGTTGCGAGTCAGGAGACGAGGAACCAGAGCTAGAGCTACCGGTGATGGACACGACGGGCGACGACGGGAGAACCGGGACTAGGCTCAGGGAGGAGTCAGAGGTCCAAACGGTTTGGAGGTTGGTTGCGGTCGTGCGCGACGGAACAGACCAAGACTAGACTCAGGTGGAGTCAGAGGTCTCGGTCGGTGTCGGGTGGACGCGACAGGCAGCGGCGAGTGGATCGGGACTAGACTTAGGGAGGAGTTGAGGTCCAGACGGTCAGGATGCCGGGTGCGGTCGTGTGCAGCAAAGCGGGCCGGACTAGACTCAGGGAGGAGTCAAGGTCCAGGCGGTCAAGGTACCAGACGTGGGAAGCTTCCGGGAAGGTGCTTGAGGGGCAAATTGGACATTTGACCCAAGCAATGAGTTGGAGGGCTGGTTCTTTCCCTCCAAAAGAGTGCTTTGACTTTCTTGTCTCATGTGTGTGAGAGGTGGAAAGTGGAGAGTGTATGACACTTCTCGATTTGCTTGTTTGGGGTGAGATCATGCCTTCAAAGGGAGAGGGAGGTAGCAGTATTCAGATTATCCTTGGCAAGAAAATGAAAGGGAGTGTGTGTATTCAGGTTAGCTCAAGCATGTGAGTGAATATCCTGTAGGAAATGAGAGTGTGCTTGAGTTGAGGAAGTGAGTTCCTGTGTGTTTCTCAAGCATGTAGTGATTTCCTTGTATTAATTGCGTATGGGGACTCCTTTGTAATCCTATCAATCAATATGAGAAGGAGAGTGGTTGATTTGCAGTTATTTCTTGTCATTTGCATTTCCTCAGTTTGGCTTGTTCTAGGGTGTTGATGACATGGCACTTTGATTTCTTGTGTTTTCCCTTCAAAGATTGTGCCTAGATGTTAGTTCCCATGTCCTCATGCTTTTGCTTAACTAAATGCAGAGTTTCATGAGGAGAGGATGGAGGAATCTCAAGTAATTTGAAAATTGGTTCTTTTTCTGTCAACTTTCAATATTTTGCTCAAATCTCAAATTCTTGCTCTTGTGATGAGTTTTCTTGTTCCCTAAAGCCTTACTGTTGTTTGGAACATGTTCTTGCCCCTTTGGTTTGAGGAGAACAAAAGAAAATCTCACATTTCAATGATTTGAACAAGTTTCAGTTTTTCAGAAGTTGCAGTCTTTGGGTCTGAAAAACCCTAGCGGTCAGACCGCATATTTGCCTCCGGTCAGACCGGATTAAGTGTGGCGATCAAACCGGCATTGCTCGGGCGGTCTGACCGGTGACTGACTTGCGTCAGACCGGCCCAGAGTCAGCGGTCCAACCGACATTAAAGGGGCGGTCTGACCGGCCCATCACCACCGGTCAGACCGGCCTCTGTCTGGTGACTCTTGTGCAATGCTCTGTTATTTCTTATTTTTAGTCCCTGGTTTCTCCTTCGGGGTGTTGGCTCTCTGGACTCCAGTAAGCATGAACAGTCCCTCTTCTTAGCTTCCATAGCTTTTGGAGAAGAGACTCTCGAGTGAATATTTCTTTGCATGCTGCGTGTTTCTGCCATGCTTCTTTCTCCAAAAGGCTTAGGTTTCCAATAAGCATATGAACTCTCCTTCATAGTTTTTGTAACTATCGGAGGGGATTCATTCGTGGATACTTTTGAGGGGCGATTTTTAAAAAGAGGCACCATTCATCCCCCCTCTGTTGCCATATCCGATCCTACACTATGCCTCTGTCGTGTTGGGAAGATGTAGTACACAGTCGTGGCCTTGACCAAAAGAACCCCCTCAAACCTGCCTAGCAGGTCATCGTGCTAGTCAACAGGCGCGTCTGGTAGGGAGACAACCGCTCCCGCGATAGGCTGGCCAAGCAGCATCGCAACGTCCTGTGGAGTGGGGGCTATCTTTCCTGAATGGGAGGTGAAGGTGTGCATCTCAGGACATCACCAGTCCACCAGAGCTGTCAGTAGTGACCAATCAAACGGGAACCATCGTGACTGCTCGAGATGGTCTAGACATCCCCATTGTCCTCGACCAGAGCGTCGTCAGTGACCAATCAAATGAGAACCGTCATGACTACTCGAGATGGTCTAGACCTCCTCATTGTCCTCGACTAGAGCGTTGTCCTTGTCGGTCGCCTCCGCCATCCGCGCGAGAGGTAGAAGGTTGACATGCCTCGGCCTGCAAAGCACAAAGAAGTATGTACACAACGGAAATATGATAAAAAAAAATAAGTGCCACAGTTTGCAGACAAACCTGTCTCTCTATTGTGGGTCTAGTCTCCAAGCCATCGAGGTGTCTACATACGGACCACCCCCAACTCAATCACCTCGTCCCCGCCCTCAAGATGCGGGACACGATGGCTAGTGTGGTATTGCATGCCCACACACCGGTCCAGCAAGCCAAAAGGCCAGTCCAAACCACCAAGGTCGCGAGCCATACCTGCAAATCAATTTGAAGTTGATTCTATACACAATATGCGACGTACTAAACATAACTACACATCTAATGATTTTGAGAAAATTGATTCTATACCACTGAATAGTGTCCTCTTCTACAAAATGCCACTGAAAAATACTCTCTCTATTATATGACATCGAATTGCACCAAAATTTAATTATATGTCATTGCCATCAGTTAGGGTTCATTTGCCCTGGAAAAAGGTGAGTTTGCCCTCATTTCAAAATCTGTCCCTATGATAAAAATTAAATATAGATCAAATTGGCTTAGCCAAAAATAATAAAAAATTTTGGTGGATTATTGGGGTAGTGTACAACTCAAATATAACATTTCATGAACTAACCCTTCCATTTGATCTGGTTTTCAAATTCAACTCCAAACTCAGCCTATTTGAGCTATTTTGTAAACTGGGATAAATTCACTATAGAAAATGCAAAATAATTATTTTAGGGAGCTATGTGACATCTTAGGAGCATGTGAGAATTATTTCAGAAGTTTTAGACCTCATATAGTCTCTGTTTGTAAATAGTACCTTAATTAGCATTTAAATTAAAAATCTAAAAAATTCTTTAAACAGTGCCTTGAAATACTTTTCCTAGTTCACTGACATATTTAACAACACCCTTGTGAATTTTTCATAATTTTTTGAGGTTGTTTGCTATTTTAAATAAGTTTTCTCATTGGTCTTTTTGTAGGGGCATTTTAGTTTTTTTATATGATAATGGCCTCCACTAACAGTAGTAGCATATAACTGAATTTTGCTGCAATTCAATAGCATATAATAGAGATAGTGTTATTCAGTGGTATTTTGTATAAGCAGACATTATTCAACGGCATAGAATTATTTTTTTAATAATTTTAGTTGCTAACCTAACTTGGTTTTAGAAGTAAATCTACAAGGAAGACCCGACACAACTGGACATCTAATGATTTTAGTTACTAACCTACTATGGTTTCAAAAGTAAATTTACAAAAAAGTACAAGGGACTCACCGTCGATGATGCGCGGAGCTCTCCTCCTCTCTCCCCCTCTTCTCCCTCTCCTCTCTTCTCCTCTTCTCTCCACTCCTCTCTAGGGATGCAAACGGATCGAATACAGACAGATAATGCCTCTGCTCCACCCCCAGGCCACTGCTTGGCCATGGCCTCTTCCAGGACTCACCCCGAGCTTAGCCCCTGGTGAGCTCAACCTCTTGATGCCGCCTCCTACAAACTACACCTTCCTCCTGTAGCTCGGCGCCGCATCCCTCTATGCCTCCCTTCAGCCCAACCCCTAGGCCACTGCCTCTTAACTCCGGCTAGCCCGACTCTAGCCACCACGCCTCCAGCATCACCAGTCTCCCCCTGGGTCAGTCCCCCTTGGCTCAGCTCCCACCGGCGCTGCTGCTCCATGCTCCTCCTGGTGCATCAGTGAGGGCGCCGTCGCTTCGGCGGTGGACGTGGACATAGCGGCGGCAGCGTGATGGCATGCCTCGATGAGCTCCATGGTAGCGCAACAGATGTCGTCGAGGGTGGTAATCATGGCCGGGTCGACGTGGAGCAACCAAGCAGAGCCTGTGAAGTTGAGGCATGCAGTGTGAGTGCGGTAGCCTCAGTGGTGGCGAAGGTGCCAAGCTAGATGCAGATTTGTTGGGCTGGATATCCGGACTCCATCATCCTCATATAATCTGAGTCTGTATTCGTATTCGACGGATAATGCACTACTGTATTCGTATTCTTTTCTGAAAAATAAACCCTCTTCGTTTCTGATCCGAGAGAATCTGAGAAAAATTCGAGCTAAAACATTCCATGTTCGAAATTTGCCCGAATCGGTCGGAAACTATCCTATCCATTTTTCACCCCTACTCCTCTCCTCTCTTTCCCTCCATCTCCTATCTTCTCTCCTCTCCTCTCCTCTCCTCTCCTCTCTTTTATCCATTCGACTACGGCGAAATGGCGCTCGGCTAGGCGTGTGCACGGGATAAAGGCCTTTAGTTGCCAAACGGTTGGGCAACTAGGGGCTAAGTCGCTCAACCATTTGGTAACTAGTAGCCCAAGGTCTAGTCGCTTAACCGGTGAACGACTTGGACACTTGGCATTCAACGGTTGGGTGACTAGCCCAAGTCACTCAGCGTGGAGCAACAGAGAGTTATTAGTGTAAATTAAAAAAAGCATGTATATTACTGTAATTTGTAATAAAAATATATTATTTTAAAATAAATCCTCTTTTCTCCTTCGTTCAAGGGAGACGATGTAAATGGTGATGAGAAGAGTCTATGCAATACCCTACATTTTGCTTCCAACACCTCAAACTATGAAACCAGACATTTAACCCTGAAATTTGTAATCTGATTCAAATAACATCCTGACTTGGTTTCACATGATGGTATTGCCCGCGTGACACGATGAGTGTACAATTTTACCAAGTAGGATGACACGTTGACCAAGTTAAATCAATGACATATGGAGCCCACAAGGGCTTCTCCTCTACCGAGCTCCTAACCATACTACCATGGCCACCGCCCCTTGTAGTTTTCTTCCTCTCTGTTTCGATTTGGGAGAGAAATCCACCTATAATTCATCTAAATTTAATCAGTGTGATATCCTACGTGGTAAAACCACTCACTCATCGTGCCACATGGACAATACCACTATCTAAAACAAGGAAGGATATTATTTGAACTAAATAGCAAAATTTGGAGGCCAAATGCCCACTTTCTTTGCATGGTGTCGGCTGGGTCCACCAAGAGATGAGATGAGTTAAAGATGAAGCACCATGACTGTGTTTTGAGTTGGTGTCTAGTCAAATTAGTCAAGCCGAGATGTAAAATGCTCGAATCTTTTACTTCTAGTTTTATATACTTACTTTAGAAAAAAATAAAACGGTTTCTCTCTAGAACCAGATATGTTTTTGTGAGGAATCGTAGTCCAGTAGGTGAGCTTAAGTTGGTGGCCTGCGTGGCAAGTTGGGTGGGTGCGTGTGGGCATAAGGCAAAGGTGTGTGAGTCGGCTATAGATCCAGGTGGTGTGCCCTACTGTATCACAGAGTTTTGATTATAAATTGAGAGTTGAGATGATTTTAGGGGTAGTCTCTATATCGTATTTGTGGTTGTGAATTTGAATCTAGAATTTCATCTTGATTCTTGTGGTTGTGAATTCGAATCTAGAATTTCATCTTGATATGTTGATTCTTACTGTGTTTTAGATATTTGCCCACTAATATTTCATCTCTATTTCTCAATTGTGTGTTATGATGTACACAAGAGTTAAATTATTTATCCTAGTACGAATTGCATCATGTAATTCATGCTCCACCTATATTTAATTGTTCTGCCATCTTAAAAGATCGAACAACCCATCGTATTGACCTCTCTTCGAGGTTTAATCCGCATCAATTCAAGTGGCAACTGGTTCTCCATGCAAGTGTGCAACATACCAGACTGCTCGGAGATACCACGAAACAAGAACCAGGTGGCAACGCCATACAACCAATTCACCAGAAGTGAGGAAACGCAGAAATGGAACACTGACATATGGTCCGACAACGATAGAACCTCCAAGTTTATATGGATTCCAGCTTGAACAAGTGCGAGAAACCAAAAACAAAGCAAAGCTAGCGCTGTCAACGTTTTACATAATTTATTCTTCCATCTCCGGACATGCATAAACACAAATGTCCACAGGAGTCATGTGAAGTGAAACAAGGTCATCTTCAGGCAGCAGCGGATCACTCCTAGTTGGATCCCTCAGGCTTCTGGCAAGATGAGGAAAAGCATTAGTACACGGTGCAAACTATGTTGCAGCGAATAAAGTGCAGTCACCAACAAATTGTATCTCCATAGAGGGGAGCAAATGCTTAAAACTGCGAAACTTGAAAAGTCTACAAGACCACAAATTGTATCCCCGTAGAGGGGAACAATTGCTTAAAACTATGAAACTTGAAAAGTCTACAAGAAGCATAACATGTCTGATAGATCAAAGCTATATGTTTCTACAGAAAAGGTTCTAACATTACATACATCTAAAAAAATATATGCAATACCGAATTGATATTGCAATTGTTCTAACTTTTTGCACCCAGGATGTATTAGAGCATTTATTGCCAGGTGATTGCTACGTTGCCAAATTGTGAAGAAAATCCATGCAGTTACAAAGATGGTTTGCAAGATAAAACATGGACACCAGAACACAATTTGGAGCTCGATTCAGCATATTGGAATGCATCCTTCTCAAAGTAAACACATTTTTTTTTCAGAATTGTCTATAGAGAATGGCATTGATAATCCATATTATCTGACTCACTGTAGAAGGAACAATTTTCGCAATATTTTCAAACACGGCAAAAAAGTGAGCAAGACAAATCAATGTATTGATTAGAAAGAGTTTTGCTAAGACATATTAGGAGGTGTGTTTATAGGATTATAGTATGTATAGTGGATCAATGGATTGCATCATAACCTGGTCGACAAGTACTTTTACTGCAGCTATTTCCTGAACTAAAACAGATAAAGTACAAGGTGGAAGGTCATAATCATCAATACTTCACTTGACCACATACTGTATTACTGCCTCTCAGATCAAAACACCTTCATTTACTTTTGCATTTCCCCTGCCACACAGTTAATCTAACAAGCCATTCCCAAAATGTAATCTTCAGTCCCCACCAGAGAAACTAGTTTGCGCTCCGCACATAAAGCATGATCAAAACATTTCCAGTCCGTTCATAACCAAACCTCCCAAGAGGCATTTTTTCTGTTTCCCCAACGATGGCAATGTCCCTACAAATTTTGCTCAGGGATGGAGAAACCCCCACCCCCTTCTAGCCAGATCAACTCGGTGTCTAGCAATCAGACAACAAGTGGTTTGGCAGTTGTTAGACCCAAAAGCAGTAACTTGAATGACCCACATCATGTAGTGACTCCAAATCTACCGGTTTACCAGGCAGCGCACAGATTAGTACTTTGACTGGAGTGTAAACTGATTATTCCTAGACAGTTAAGTCTAAACTGTAAACTACAGGTCAAGATTACATGTAGATACAATGGCATAACCTTGTCTCGCCCAAATGTTTTGACACGCGTAGAGGAACAATCTTATTATACCTTGTCGGACGAGCCGGGCTTGGCCTTTTCAGCCTCGGCCTTCTCCTGCTCGAGCTTCTTCTTGAGCTTCTCCTGCCTCTCCCTCTCCATCTTCTGCTCCAAGCGCCCGATCCAATCGAAACACCGTGTTAGTATCCGATTGGGAGAAGGATTACACAGAGGGGGTTAGGGTTTTGGGTGGGGATATGGGTGCGAGTATGCGACGAACCTGGATGTAGACGCTCTCCTTGGCGCGCTCCTCCTCGCTGAGCACGCGCCCCTTCCCGTCGCTCATGAGGCGCCGGCTGCCGCCGGCCGCCGCCGCCGACGGGGACCGGAGGCGCACGGGGAGGGAGGTCAGCGCGGATCGCATCGCCATTTCGTCCACGCAAACTCGCGAATCTGTCGGGGTTTGGGATCTTGGTTTGGGTGGGGTCGATTCGATTCGATTGGTCGCGGCGCCTGCAATGTAAAAGAGGGGAGAGTCCTCCTCGAGCCTTCCGGAGTTTGGGGAGATTTTAGATATCCACATAAGTGAATAACTTTTGGAAAAAGAATTTGCAGGGCTGAATAAGTAAAAAAAAAAAGGGCCACTTTTGAAACACCCCCATCCCATTACATCCTCAAATTTGAATTTTAGGTCATGTTACTCCCATTTCTTACATGTCATGCCACACGAGCAGGTTTAGTCACTTCATTATTTCTTTTCAAAAAAATGCATATAATATCCTGAATTTTTCTCAAAAGACCTTAATCGATGCAAAGAAAATGAATGCAGCGGAGGAAAGTAGGCGACTAGTCGCTTCTGGTGAAGCAACGAGCTCATGACACGCTATTTGGATTAGATGTCGCAATATCGGTTGTTGCACTCATGAGACTCCCTTGTCAAACATCTAGCATCCTAATCTATGAAACCATATATTTGACACGAACTTTGCAATCTAAATCAAATAACACGATGACTCAGTTCTGGATTGTGATATTACCTATGTGACGCGACGACTATGCGGCTTTACCACGTAGGATGACACGCTGGTCAAGTTTAGTTGAATGACATGTGAAATCCACATGACCTTCTCTCCCAAATCGAAACAGAAATGGAGAGAACTATATGGGGTAGTGGCTATGAAAGCACGTTAGGAGAAGCCTTGTAGGTCCCATATATCACTGATCCAACTTGGCCAACGTATTATTCAATGTAGCAAAATCGCCTACTCATCGCGCCACGCTGGCAATACCACCATACAAACCAGGTCAGAGTGTTATTTGAACTGGATTGCAAAATTCGGAGGGTCAAATGTCTAGTCGCATAGTTTATGGTGATGGACGGACTTTTCAAACAAAGTTTAGGGTGTTATATAAATTTATTCCATTATTTCAAGGCTTAGACTGTAGACAGTCGCTTACGGGCCTCTTGCCGACAAATGTTTACTATAACCTATGGACCTAGTGCACCATTGCCTATGGCAATGCTCTAAACTGCTTAAAAGCCATGTCTTTTGGTTGCAATTGCAATAGATGTGGCCCTGTTCTTTTCAGCTCCTAAAAGCTATTTTTTGGCTTTTCTACAGTAACTAGCTTTTAAACGGAGTATTTTTTTTCAAAATAGGGTCTACTAGTTAATTGTAGTACATAATTTACTGACTTCATTTATATCGACAAAAACCGCACGTGAGTTTCTGTTACTCTGTAATCTCTCGTACAAACAACCAAAAGCCACAAGCCGCAGCTAAAAGCCAAAAGCCGCAGCTAAAAAGAACAGGCCCTGTATCGGTTGTTAGCTTTTTTGAGTCAAAAAAATGAGAAAAATTGAAAAACACCCTATATCTTTTAGGGCAATGCAAAGGGATAAGAAGAAAAAATAAAAACAAATAATAATAATAAAAGCAAGAAACCAAAATTAAAAAACCAATGCATTCTAAATGGCTTTGGGTTAGTTGAAACCGTTCGGAGCAGTGCCTATAGCTAAGGAAAAACTACTTCACGCACATGAACAAAAGATTAATCAAGGGAGATAAGAAGGAAGAGCCTTTCTTCGCTAAAGATTGATGCCATGTCCATGGGGGAGAATAGCAAAGACCACCGATGTGTTGGGAAACCTAGGCCTCGGCTTGAAGCCTTGGTCCATGATGGACACCTCACCACTAGGCTATAAATAGGGAGTCTCATTGGCTATTTTGTACACACATGAAAAGAAAGCAATAAAGAAAGACCATGAGTTCTTTCCCCTATCTTTGTGCTTCCAATCTACTATTTACATTGCTCTATGATTAATTTGTATTTTGCATAGCAAAGGAATCGATCAGACTGCACTAGCCAGTGACGGTTCCTCAACATGTTATCAACACGAATCGCTCCTGTGAATTGAAAGAACATGTGTGGCACCCTACGGAGGAAGTGCGCTTAACAAACAGCAGCATAACAAATACCATCTTAAAAGAGACAAAATACTTTCAGTCGATTAGTAAGAATGCTGGTAGCCTTATAACAATCGCCGGTAGCGATGCTTGTATAATAGGTTTAGGAAGAGCCACAATTATACTCACAATAGGCACAACTTTGATCATTCAAGAAATCTTATTGTACCCAGAATTGACTAAAACTCTCCTAAGTTTCAAGGATATTCGTGCCAATGATTTCCATGTTAGAAGAGTATGATAAAAAATACCTGCTCATTACAAAGCGTGAAGAAAATAGAAAAAGGGTATTAGAAAAACTTTCTTCATTAGAAACTGAGCTATACTACACTAATATCAAGGCACCTGCAGCCTATACTACCCTAAAGACAATATTTAGAAGCTCTGAATTCTTCTGTCTCTGGCATGATAGATTAGGCCACCCAGGTCTCACGATGATGTGAAATATAATTAAGAATTCATAGGGATATAATATTAATGTAAAGAATTTCCTGAATCACAAAGATTTTATGTGCTCCGCATGTGCTACCGGGAAATTAATTACTAAGTTTTCTACTTTGAAAGTGAAGGATGAAGTCCCTGCATTCCCGGAACGCATCCAAGGAGACATTTGCGATCCCATACAGCCATTATCGGGGTCATTTAAATATTTCATGGTACTCATCGATACTTCTTCGAAATGGTCGCACATATGTTCATTGTATACAAGAAACCATGCTTTCGCAAAGCTGATCTCGCAGATAATTTGCATTAGAAATATTTTCCCTGATTATCACATAAAGTCCATCAGAATGGACAACATCGGAGAATTCACTTCAAAGGTATTTGTGATTATTGCATGGCAATAAAAATTACAGTTGAACATTCTGTACCGCATATCCACACCCAAAATAGACTAGCAGAGGCATTAATCAAGAGAATTAAATTTATTGTCCGACCACTTTTGCAGAATTATAATTTACTAGCGTACTGCAATGGGTCCTCTCCGAAAAACTAGGATATACATTGGTTATGAGACATTATCCATAATCAGGTATTTAGAACCCATGACAGGAGATTTGCACACCGCCCGTTTCGCTGATTGCATATTTGATGAGGATAGTTTCTCAACATTAGGGGGGAGGAAATCAACCCCTTGATGAAAAATATTGAAAAATTACGTGGCAAGCCACGGGAATCCATGCACATGACCCACGCACTAATGAAATAAATAGAGAAGTCCTGAAGATCATTGACTTGGAAGCATTAGCAAACCAACTGCTTGACCACTTTAATAATTTAAAAAGCGTAACTAAGTCACATGTGTCTATACGCAATGCACCGGAGAGGGTTGAAATACTAAAGAAAGTTGAAGGTATCCCTAATCCCGTCCAGAGGCCTCAGAATAAAAGGACGAGAACTCCGGCCCCTCGAACCCAAAGTAACCAGGGACGCCTGGTGAAAAAGGATAAGAAGGACTTAACATAGCCAATCACTGAAGTTCCCCAAAACCAGAAAGGGAGCCAATTGAGATCTGACACTAGTATGACACCTTTA
Organism: Dendrocalamus sinicus; assembly: GCA_036346575.1. Classification (NCBI taxonomy): domain Eukaryota; kingdom Viridiplantae; phylum Streptophyta; class Magnoliopsida; order Poales; family Poaceae; genus Dendrocalamus; species Dendrocalamus sinicus. The sequence goes on along the minus strand of CM070643.1, from coordinate 37,890,677 downwards.
GAAAAGGGCATACTGGATCTGAACATTCCCATGGAGGGAGAAATTAGCATGGATGTGTGCGCACACATCGGAGCTAAAAAACTAAAAGGACTTGCCACCACAAATGGAAGGAGCTGTGAGCAAGTAGAAGCACAAGAAGAATCAACTCATGATGAAATAGCTATAAAATATGTGTACACGGGAGAATCCATGAATAGGATAACAGCTAATGTTGATACCTACTTTGCAAAGAAAATTGCCACAATCATCGATCTTGATCCAAAGCTCGGATCATGTAGGAGCCCAGATATTAACATCCGGATTCCTCTGTGATTACTGCACTATTCCCTGGATCAGTAGATAGTGCTCACAGTTACAGTAATGAATATCAAAATACATATCATGCGGAAGCGTAAAATTTAATAGTAGACTTACTCATGGGCCGATTAGGCCGACATCATTAAATTGCAGCAGCGGAAGAACGAAGCAACAGGTGGGACCTTCAGGACATGCCCACAGGCAGCCAACTGGAGGTTCGCGACCTAGCCCTTGACATCTTCATCTTCTCTCGCCGGCTTGTCCAATCTTGTTTGCTGCGCGCAGTTGATTTGATTCCTGATTCTGAATTTTGTCGCAAAAGCGAGCGTGAGCACTCCGACCCCGTGCTCCGCGAGCCAATACACAGAATGCAAATAACTAGTATGCATAGCTTAACAAAGGAGAGGCTCGGGCTATTTTATTTTGCGTAAAGTGCTTTTGAATACAATTAATTAAAAAGCCCTATGACTTAGCAATTTTGGAACAAATCATAATGTACAAGGAAATGCATTATTAATATCGATTCAGATTCCATTCACCGTTACATGGCATCTGCACCATATAGCAATTTCTTCAACATATAGCCGCTTAACTTACCATCGGGACGACACCGGGACAACTCCAAACTAGGGCCTTTCATCGCCTCCACTTTTCCATCCCACCCACAAAACATTTTGAAGTAGAACTATATCGGTTAAGTTCCCATGTCCGCCCTTGACCGTGGGCACGGCTATTCGAATAGTTTTGACTCTGCAGAGTTTGTACACTTTCACCACAAAAGACAATCAACTCGTTGCTCCACATGATTCCTTAGACATGTGGTTGAGAGCACCATCACGGTGACTTTTCAAAGTATCTAGTCCCTTTTGTCATCTCACCCTATGGGCCGTTCCCACTTACGGTGGGTCCCATACGTTGCACGGATGTTCCCACGGCTACTAGCGCACGGGCTCCACTCCCTCTGCGCTAGTACGACCGGGAAACTTCACCTCCACTCGGTGTCCCTTTAGGCCTCCCTGCCCTTGCATATCCACTCCTATCCACTACCGGTGAGATGAGTCCGGGTTTCGATAAATTTACTTAGCCAAGCTATACTTTACAGACTTGTGGTTGTACTTTTACACGGTTGACATGACAAGATTCAGTCCTTAGTGGTATCTCGAGCGGTTCTACCACTAACCCACTTTGTGCATCCATCGCACCACACATACACACCCTCGACCCAATCCGCCCAGACATTTAAGCAAGTTGGGGATTTTGGGAGTGTAAAATAATCATGTCAAAATATACCAGTCATTCCCACCATGACTGCCCAACCAATTTTTCTTGATTAAAAGTGATGCTTGGGGCAATTCCTCGCCCCGGGTTCCTAAACAATGCTAAGCATGACATATAATTAAGGACTTACTTTTGAAAGCTAATCATTATAAAATTTTCCACTAGGCGACAAGGTTCACGTGTGCAATATTCCAAAGAGGGGTGTAATACTATTCAAGGTAAACAATAGGCATATAACTAGAATCTTAAATTATCATGCATTTGCATATAAATTAACAGCATGCAATTTGATAATTTAAATCAAAGTAATTTGCAGAAAACATAGGTTCAACATGATCAAAGTATTGACTCGCCTGGCGTGGTTTACTGCGGTCTTGAGCTCACACGATGCTTTCTCTTCAGTTTTTGGCGTTTATCTTCACTTCGAGCTTGACCTCACTTGATCCCATCAGTCTTCACGACTTCCAATTTCTAATTACGCGATAAACAACCGAATCCAAATAAAAGTGAATAACTCAAAGGATCCCAATAAATCCGAATAAATTTAGTTTAGATTTATTATCAGTCATTGGGTAATTCAAATGATCTGAGACAAGGCCTGTGGTGTGATATTCTATGTACCTCATTTTATCGCTAGGTTAAGTTTAATTTAAATTAGGGTCTATTTTTACAGGTCCCGGCTTGCTATATATATTTATAATTATACACCATATAAATATATACTAAAGCTAGTGTTAAGGTTTAATTGATGGCACTACTATTATCTTGTCTACAGCATAATTATTGTTAGGCCTAGTGTTAGCTTTTAATGATTAGGATTTGGGTTATACACACGATGTATACGACTTCTGGTTTATTGAATTAATCTTACGGTTTATATTTTTAGCAATTCCATATGTATGCTTTTAGGTTGTGCTAACGTTATCTTGTTCATTAATATGCCAAGTGGTGGGATTATCTTAATTACAAATGACATAGGGACTTTAATAGACATGCCAACATGAATTTGGTTAAATGCGCCCTTCAGGTTAGTTATAATAGATATTTTACGTACATTTTAGTTACTATTATAGTGTTGTTATTATTACTATTATTATCCTTATTATTTTTGTTATTTAAACTTATTTATCTAGGACCGAGCATGCTATACTAGGTTATACTTTGCTATCAATATTCTACTGAATCCACAGCTGAGATTCATTTGTCGATGACACTCTAGGGATGACTATTATTCACATCGTTACATTAGGTAGATTACTTTTAACACTTGTTGACCTAGGGGTTTCTTTATTATAATTGCCGCATATATATACATATATATCTTTCTAATAAGACACTTCTACTTGAAGACGTCCTATTGATTAAAGTTTGCTATCAATTTATGTACCTGTTAAAGGCATAGGAGCGACAACCATATTTTAAATGACTACACTTTATATAAATCAGAGGTACCCCTAAAAATAAATCTAGATTTGGCGTATAATATTCCCGGGCTGCATCTCTACTTTGCATGAATCTTAATGCTAGGGTTTAACTTAACTTATCCCTACATCTTCCAATTAATTATTTGAACTTCACCTAACTATTTCCCTTAATCATTTATTTGTCAATATACTCATAATTCCATATTTGAGGTATAGGTAAATTTTATGTGAACATGAATCAGTTATCTAATCTTCCTGGGATCATTTCCCAATTAGGTTCCATTGAAAATGGTTAAAGAAATGAGTTAACAAGAAAAAGGAAAAAGTGTAGTGGGGGAAATTCGAACCTGGGACCTCAGAGTGAGAGGGCAAGTCACAGGCGCTGGTGACCAACTGAGCGTTGCCCGGTTTGTGACAAAGAGTGGGGGTTATGGTAGATGAAGTAACCGTGGGAAGCTGGCTCAAAACAGAGCAGCCGGCCGAAGCAAGGGATGTGGGGGCGCACGGCCGGCGACAGGAGCTCCGGCGAGGGGAGGCCGGAAGGATGGGGTGGGTCGGCAAAACGGGATCCCGACGAGGCTAGCAAGCTTGTGGAGGAGGTGGCGCAGCTCAGAACGGCGCGGGTTGGCGGGGCGACGGTTTGTGCGGCCGGCGGTGGGGTGGTAATGGAGCGACGGCGCCGACGAGGAGAGGAGGTGAATTTGAGGTGCGCATGAGCGAGATTAAGGTAGGGGGAAGCTCACCATGGGGTCGGCCGAGCGGGGAAGAGGCCGTGGCGGGCTGGCGGCGGAGGCCATGGGCGACGCGGACATGCTCACGGCGCCGGTGAGCTGGGGTGGGGGAGGAGCTCCGGCGTCGGTTGGAGGAGGTTCGTGGCGGCGGGGAGTTGCTCCTGGAGCGTGGAATCGGGGGACGGTGCTCCGGAGAAGAAGCGGCGATGTTGGAGGCGCATTCGGCCGGCGGTGAGGAAAACCGGCTGTGCGGCGAGTCGGGAGCACCGCAGTCCGATTAACATGGAGGGGATGTACACGGGGAGCGGAGGAACGCCGGGACGTGGTCGGAGTGGTGGAGGTTCGCCAGAACGGCCGGGGCGGCGAGAAGGCGGCAACGGCGGGCTCACGGACGGAAATGAGAGAAAGAATAGGGGAAGAAGGGGAAGGAGTGCGGCTCGGGTCTTAAAGGCGAACACGCGCGCGCGAGAGGGGCAGAGCCGGGGCGGGGGAGTGTGGACCGCGGTGCAGAGACTGGGCGCATGGCTCGGCGAGCGGAGGGAACTCGACGGGCAGCGCCTGGCGACGCGGCAGGGAGCGGCGAAGTGACAAGGCGAGCACGGGGCTCGAACGTGCAGCGAAGTCAGAGGGAGGCAGGGCTGCGGCAGGTGCATGATGGCGCGGGGAGGGAGGGAGACGTGGACATTGCTCAGCCATGGAAGAAGGGAGGAGGAGGGAAAAAGGGAGGAAGAAGGGGGGGCGCGCCTGCGCGGGGGGGTCTGGACGGCGCAGTCGGCAAGGAAAAAGGGGTCGGGCCCGCTGGCAGTGAGGAGGACCGGTAGGGAGAAGGAAAGGAAAAGAAAGGGAAGAAAAAGAAAAGGAGTAGGGCCCACATGTAAGAGAGGGAAAATGTTGAAAATTGGAACTCTCATTCTTAATTCATATTTTAAATTTTTATATTAGGGTTTACTGATTTCAATATTTGCATGACATTTAAAGTTTTATATTTTCATTTAAGTGTTGCATCCAACTTTTGGGCTATTTATTTTGGGGATATATATATATATACAATTATTCATTTGGGTTTCATTTATTGACTTGGATTTGAATCTAAGATTTTTGGTATTTTAATTCTTAGAGTTTTAAACTCCCCAAAATCATTTCTTACTTTTTTTTATATATCTTATTTGTATTTGGAGTTTATTCCCTGTTGCTATTTTGCTCAGCACAAACTTCGGGAAAACTCAAATAAGATTTCTTGAGCCGAAAATTCAAATCTCAGTAAGATGCAGATAAAAACTTTAATTTGCTCCAAATTTCAGACATCCTAATTTTGGGATGTTACAGATCACTCACTGAATGTAAGAAAAGATCAGATTGGAAAGATTGGGAAAAGGCAATAGAAGCTGAATTATTATCTCTGAACAAAAGAGATGTGTTTGGACCTATAAGTCGCATGCCTCTCTATGTGTACCCTGTAGGGCACAAGTCGGTGTTATTCGAACGAGAAATGAAAGAAATAAAGTTGTAAGATATAAAGTAAGGCTTATTGCATAAGGTTTCACTCAACGTCCATGAGTTGATTATGAAGAAATCTATTCTCCAATCATGAGTGGAATCACCTTTAGATACTTAATCTCAATGGCAGTAAACCTGAACTTAGAAATAAAATTGATGGATGTGGTAACTGCATACCTTTATGAAAACTTAGATTCAAAAATTTATATGAAGGTACCTGAAGGTATCCCTATCCCGAACCAATACAAAGAAAATACAAATTTGTACAGTGTGAAAACTCAGAAATCACTGTACGGATTCAAGCAATCAGGCAGGATGCGGTATAATCGCTTAAGTGACTTTCTATATAAAAAATACTACATGAACAATGAAGATTGTCCCTGTGTATTTATACAACGATCTCAGAATGAATTTTGTATAATCTCAGTATACGTAAATGATCTGAATATCATCGGGACCATAGAAGACATAAAAGAAGCAAGTTCTTACTTGAGTCAGAATTTAAAATAAAATATTTGGATAAAACCAAATATTGCTTAGGCCTGCAGCTCAAGCATGTCCCTGAAGGAATATTAGTACATCAGTTAGCCTATGCCCAGAAGGTGTTAGAAAGGTTTGGCTTTGAGACGGCATACCCATCGAAAGTACCGATGATCGAGAGATCTTTACAGCAAGATAAGGATCAGTACCGACCTAGAGAAGAGAGGGAGGAAGTCCTGAGACCGGAAGTCCCGTACCTAAGTGCAGTAGGAGCACTTATGTATCTAGCAAACTGCACTATACTGGACATTGCATTTGCCATAAACCTATTAGTAAGGCATAGTACAAAACCTATCAAAAGGCATTGGTAGGGAATAAAGGACATCTTCTGATACCTCCAAGAAAGTAAGGACCTTGGGTTATTCTACAAAAAGAACCAAGACTTGAATATAGCTGACTATGGATATGCTGGGTACTTGACAGACCTGCATACCGCAAGATCACAAACATGCTATTTTTCCTGTGCGGTGGAACTGCAATTTCATGGAAATCGTCTAAGCAAAGTCTTGTAGCAATTTCGATGAACCACTCGAAAATTATAGCGATGTATGAAAATGCATGAGTATGTACTTGGCTCCGACGAATGATTCACCACATCCAGCAGTCATGTGGGATGAATATCATGTAAGCTCTCACAATTATATATGAAGATAATACAGCTTGTGTTGTATAAGTGCAAACATGCTACATGAAGAGTCATCTCATAAAGCATATCAACCCCCAAGTTCTTCTGCATATTAAGACATGTGAAAATCTTACAAATTTATTCACTAAGTCACTTCTAACATCTAGTTTCGAAAGCTGTATACGAGAAATTAGAATGATAAGACTTAGATAAGTGCAGAATTTAGTGGGAGATTTTTCTCAAGCTTATTATTAAACTTGATCACGAAGATCGAGTACCCAAAGAATAAATTCTGAAGATTAAATAAAATTGGATGGATTGTACTTTTTTCCCTTAATGAATTTTCTTGAAGTTTTTCGGCCAAGGTTTTTAATGAGTCAATTTGTGCAACGCAGTATAACATGTATCATGTACTCTTTCTCTAAATTTTTCCCACTGGGTTTTTATGGAGTTTTGATGAGATATGAATGTGTTGGATGAGGGTCCAAGGGGAGCGTTGGAAAACCTGGGCCTGGGTTTGAAATCTTGGTCCATGATGGGCACCTCACCACTAGGCTATAAATAGAGAGTTACATTGGCTATTTCGTACACACGTGAAAGAGAAAGCAATAAAGAAGGATCAGGAATTCTTTTCCGATCTCTGTGTGTTCTAATCTACTATTTGTATTACTCTATAATTAATCTGTCTTTTATATAGTAGAGGAAACCATTAAATTGAACTGATGGTTGATCAACACGATGTATGTATGCGAAGATGGTGCGGGTTACTCGCTTGAGCAGGCGAGAAATGGGCTGCGTGATAGAGATGTGAGGTGGGGTGCGTCCCGCTAAACAAGGGACATGAGCAGAAATCAATATAAAGGGCCCTTTTGTGGAGGCAAGAGTCGGCGTTATATGGAGGCAAGAGTTGTATGTGACGGGATAGGAAAGCATGGCTGGACACAAAAGGAAGTGGGTATGCTACGCAGATCAGAGCCCGACCCGAGCAGGCGACTTGGCCGTCGTCTTCCTCCCAGAAAAGGAAGTGTTGTTGGAAATTGCTAGGGTTCCGTACTAGCGCCTGTGGTGGGCGATTTCGGGAGGTAGAGGAGCCATGAACGGCCACAACAAGCAAGCGCTGATATACAGCTTTGTGGCCAAGGGCTCCGTGGTGCTGGCGGAGCACACGGCCTTCTCCGGCAACTTCAGCACCATCGCCGTCCAGTGCCTCCAGAAGCTTCCCCCCAACAGCACCAAGTCCACATACTCGTGCGATGGACACACCTTCAACTTCCTCGTCCACCGTGGTTTCGGTATACTCTTAATTTCCTCAGCTGTGAACTCGTAAGAGCGCGCATGGTCTGGTGTCAAAAACTGTGAGTTGACTTGGAGCATTTGGATGCTGCGTGCAGTGTTTCTTGTGGTGGCGGATGAGGCGGTGGGAAGGAGTGTGCCGTTTGTGTTCCTAGAGAGGGTTAGGAAAGACTTCATGCAGTGCTATGGGTCCAGCATTGATGAGGAGGGGCAGCACCCACTTGCCGATGACGCAGATGAGGATGACTTTCTGTTTGAGGATCGCTTTAGCATCGCCTACAATCTTGACCGGGAATTTGGGTACGGAATTGTGGTGTGTTTGGCTGCATTTGATTTTGGTGTTCCATTACCATGGAAATGTGTTTGATTAGTGCTTTTTATGTTGTGGGTATAGGCCAAGGCTGAAGGATCACATGCAGTATTGCATTAATCATCCAGAGGAAATTAACAAGCTCTCCAAGGTGAAAGCACATCTGACAGAGGTCAAAGGGATTATGATGGACAACATTGAGAAGGTATGTATTCAAATGGACGTTTTCTTTCCAGAGAGATAGTTGTTGTAGGGGTGGCCCCCACCTAAGCCCAGCAGGCTTGTTAAGGGAGTGTAAGGCCCAGAATGGGACATGTATAGTAACATAGGTACCCCTAAGGGGAGGACTCATGTGTAAGGGTATAATTGTAAAGGCACTCCCCATGTGGATGTAGATATATAAGATATAGGCCATGAGGAAAGAGGCCTAAGCCATTCATTTGCTAAACTCTCCACCACTACAACTCTCTCTGTTTGGTCTGTAACAACAACAATAGTATTTTGCATGCATTTCACTACAGAGAAACAAGTAATGTATGAGTAGGATCCCCAAAAACACTGAATTCGAACATTCTATACACTTGCAATTATGATTGCCTTGTTCTATTCAATTCACATATAGGGACTATCGCATGTTCTTTTACGTACAATCTATTTCTTTATTGAAGCAATCGTGGATATCATGTTACAAGGGTATGATGTATAAACATGTAGTTTTTGCGTTTGAGCAACAGTTGACTATAGTAAAACCTTTTCAATAGTGCATGGATCAGATACACTTTCTGCTTGGTGTAGAAACGATGCCTTCATGAAGTTTCTGTGGAATGTTATTGCTGTGTGTTAGAGATGATGTGCCTTTACATAAAAAATAAGTACTTTCAAAGTAGGTTATGAACATATGGCGGTGTGATTAGTTACAATTTGAAGAAGTAACGATTGAATCTTTTTCTCTATTTTAAATCAAGATATACCCCTTTTTTGTGAGAGTACATACGTACCATTGTTGTTGCACTGACAAATGATTAGTGCTGTTCTTATCATTGTTTTATCCTCAGACATTTGTAATTCTTTCATGGCTATTTAATTTTTATTTCATTAGTCATCACTCTGCCAGAATGGAAAGTTAATTGCCATATCCCGGGGCATGTATTATTAGTTGTAGTGATGCAGAAAACGATGTCTGGTGCCCTATGCAATCAAAATTTAGCAGGAAATAGAGCAATGCAAACAATAGCCACAACTTCATAGTTTATATCATTTAACTGAATACAAAATTTTCATTTTCGTTTTATGTTTCTGATCTTTCATATTATGTGATTTTACTCTGATTGTACTGGAGTTTGCTTAGATATTGGATCGGGGGGAGAAGATTGAACTTCTGGTGGGCAAGACTGAAACCTTACAATCACAGGTATGGATATAGTCTTTGACACATGCAGTATATGTGTGAAAACTCTTATTTGGGTAAGAATGTGCAAGCAACTTTGACTGAGGGGTGTGTCGTTAAATTTGCTTCAGGCTGACAGCTTCCACAGGCATGGCAGAGAGCTCAGGCGGAAGATGTGGCTTCAGAACCTGAGGTTTAAGTTGATGGTGGGTGGTGGCATTGCGGCGTTGATTCTAATCCTCTGGGCTCTGGCTGATGGTTTGCAGGGGCTTCAAGTGCTAGGGTTCAAAGTCTTTATTCGCCCTTTTCCTTTTTTGTGCATTCGATGTGTTTACCGTGTCGTGTGCATATAATGACCACCAAATCGTACATTCGGTATGTTCTGAGCAGAGTTATCGGGTATTGAACTTTTAACTCCCTGTGGTCCGCTCGCGTGTTTCAGATGATCGTGGGGATCTGGAATACTTGTGTAAGCTTTGTGAAAGAAGGGGACGTGACTCGATTATATGTACATTCTGAATTAGTACAAGCTTATTTGGACTTAGGACCATTCGTGTTGGTTAGATCCTCGTAGCCAGTTACTTGCATATGAACCAAGTAGGGCGGTAAGAGAAGCTCTTGGCTTGTGAGCTGTTTGAGCTTGATTTGTTTTAGTCTCGATTTAAGTTTGGCTCGAGCTCCAAACGAGTTGTGCTCAAGCTTGATCCATAACTTGCGAGCTTCAATGAGATGAGCTCGAGCTCGGGCTTTTCTTATTATTGAAAATTAGTGTTTGTTGAATTGTTAACTGTTATCGAGCTCGAACCTATTTAATCTTGGGCTGAGCTGAGCTCGAGTCTAGGTCTTGACTCAGACCCCAAAATCTAATTAAAATTAAATAGGTTCAATAACTGTTATCGAGCTCGAACCTATTTAATCTTGGGCTGAGCTGAGCTCGAGTCTAGGTCTTGACTCAGACCCCAAAATCTAATTAAAATTAAATAGGTTCAATTGAACCTATTTAATCTTGGGCTCAGCTGAGCTCGAGTCTAGGTCTAGACTCAGACCCTAAAATCTAATTAAAAGTAAATAGACTTGAACCTATTTAATTTTGCCATCCACTTGTTACGGTCCTCTCCTCTGGCGGCTTCTAGTCTTGGCTCCTCCTTCCTTGCTCTCCCTCTTGGCTTTAGTTTGTAGCTTTGGTTGATTCTTCGGTGGTGATGGCTAGTGTGGTGGCTTAAATGGGTACGAGCTTTGTCCTCTCTTAGGGTGTTAGCTTGCTGGTGCTGTGGCCTGTAAACTCGGTGGTATGGTGGTGCAATGCTTTTGGGTATGGGAGTTGTTGTAGGGGTGGCCTCTACCTAAGCCCAGTCGGCCTGTTAGAAGTCTGTAAGGCCGAAAGTAGGACATGTATAATGGCATAAATACCCCTGACAGGGATACTAAAATGTAAGGGTACCACTGTAAAAACACTCTCCATGTGGGTATATATGTATACGACACAGGCCATGAGGAAACCCTAAGCATTGCTCACCTAACTCTCCACTACCATACTCTCTCTGTTTGGTCTGTAGCCACAACAGTTAGCGCCGTCCGTGGGGAGGACAAGAGCAAGCCTCAAGATCCAAAGAAGGATGGCACCGAAGAAAGCCCCATCGTCGGCGGCGAAGAAGAAGAAGGGGAGCGCGACGGAGTCCTACGTCACCACCAGTACTTCGGCATCGGCAGTCGCGGGCGTGGACGGCGACATGGGTGCGGCAGCCACGAACGTCGACGCTCAGGGCGTGACCATCAACCCCGCCACCGTTGCCACGATGCCCGACACCGCCCTGCGCGCGACGATCAACCCCGCCACCGCTGCCGCGACAACCGAAACCGCCCCGCGCGCGACAGCCGACCTCGCCACCGCCGGTGTGACGGTCGACAATGGCAGCATCGACCGGGTAGTCGGGAGTGACAACATCAACGTCCAAGCTGGCCTGACCGCCGTCCCTACACTCGGTGCGGGAGTGGTAAGCGGTTCCGGCGGCAACGCTGGCCTCGTCGCCGACTCCGGAGTCCACCGCGCCGGCGCATCGAGCAACCCGGGAGCGCAGGCTGTGGTCGCTATTGTTTCGGTAGCACGGCCGGGTGCGCCGACGGCCTCAGCTAGCGTCGAGGTCCGCCTCTGCACGCACTCTACGGAGTATAAATAAGACGTAGCGTCGAGATCCGCCTCCGCACGCACTCTACGGAGTATAAATAAGATGTAGTGTCGAGGTTCGCCTCCGCACGCACTCTACGGAGTATAAATAAGACGTAGCATCGAGGTCCGCCTCCGCACGCACTCTACAGAGTATAAATAAGACGCGGATGTTGTCCCTGCGCATTCTACTGAGTATAAACAAGACGCGTATGTTCCTACGCACGCATGGGTGTTAACCCTGTGCGTACTCTCTGGAGTATAAATGAGACGTGGTTGATTGTCCTACGCACTCTACAGGAGTATAAACAAGACGCAAAAGAGGCTTACCTCCGCGCGCACTCCACAGGACGCCGATAGGGCACAGCAGAGGCTTGCCCCCACGCGCACCCCGTGGAGCACAAGTTAGGTGCATGGCTGTTGTCCTCGCACGCGCCCCATGACAGCGAGTATGGGAGTCATCAGCGTCGGGAAGCAGCCCCACCCGCGGGTCAACCTTCGTAGAGGACGGAGCGCTTGTGCGTCTACCTCGACGAGGCGCTAGCTCCGCTGCCACCACTTCGAAGGGTAGGAGCGGAGCGCTCACACGTCTACCTTGACGAGGCGCCAGCTCCGCTGACAATACTTCGAAGGGTAGGGGACAGAACGCTCGCGCGTCTATCTCGATGAGGTGCCAGCCGTCTACCTTCACGAGGCGTCAGCTCCGCTGCCACCACTTCAAATGGTAGGGGACGGAGCGCTCGCGTGTCTACCTCGACGAGGCGCTAGCTTCGCTGCCACCACTTCGAAGGGTAAGGGACGGAGCACTCGCGCGTCTACTTTGACGAGGCGCTAACTCCGCTGCCACCCCTTTGAAGGGTAGGGGACGGAGCGCTCGCGCGTCTACCTCGACTAGGCGCCAGTTCCGCTGCCACCACTTCGAAGGGTTGGGAACGGAGCGCTCGCACATCTACCTCGACTAGGCGCCAGCTTCGCTGTCACCGCTTCGAGGGGTAGGGGACAGAGCACGCAGCGGCCTACCTAGCGTAAAAACATTGGCGAAACAAAGCTCTACGAGCCTACCAGGACGGAGCACGTGGCAACCTACCTAGCGTAAAAGTGTTGGCGAAACAAAGCTCTACGAGCCTACCGGAGGTCAGCGCAGTCGCGTGAAATTACGGAGACACATACTTCAACCAAATCCCTCTCCGCATTAGTCAGCGGTTGCGTTCAAGAGGGTACAGTAAGAATCAAATGTACAAGCGCCCTCTGATACTCAGAGCCGCTACTCAGCCGGCTCATCCTTAGCATGTGTCCGCGCTGAAGCCCCGCTCGAGGAGGCCTGAGCCGCCCAGAAATCCGGCGATTCTTCAGCCCGCCACCAGCATCGAAGACATCGCCGGGCCACGAGGTTAGAAACAAGCGGTCGGTCCCTATCAAGTAGCTGCTCAAGCATAGCGACACGCGCGGTTAGAATACCGGGGCAGCTTCCACTTTATTCACGAAAACAAAGGGGTACACACATGACAACGCACGCCTACACACTGGAACCCTGGCATCACACCTGTGGGTCCGCGCCCTGCCCCGCGGCGGTAGCACCGCCTCCACCGCGTCGAGGTACTTTGTCAATCCATTGACCGAAGTTCTCCTCACTGCCCATGGTCCGTCTCAGTTCTAGCTTCGCCGCGGCCTCCCCGATGTACTCCCAGATTCATTCATGGAAGGCCCGGGCAGCCCGACAAATGGAGCGTACGGCGCCCGACATCACCCCAGCTCCAGTGGGCATCTCCAGCTCGGGGTCGGCTAACTTGTCGACATGCCGGCAGCCCCGGTGGTGTAGCAGCGCAAAGGCCAGGCGCGACGTCACGAAGGAGCAGTGGTTGCCGAAGGATTTGGTGGCACTAAGCACAAGGTTGGACGCATCTGCGATTTAACGGAGCGTCCGCGGCAGATCCTCGGGGCCAAAGGAACGAGGTGGCACCTTGGCGACAAGGTCTTCGAGGGAGCCTTCGAGTGCCAGCATGGTGTCCCACGCCGCCACTGAAGCGTCGCCTAGAACGCGGTCCCGCTCTCCGAGAGACGTAGTGAGGCGGACTTTCTCCTCCTCCAGCGTAGCGATCTGCTGGAGCAAGCCGTCCCGCTCCTCCGCGGCTGCTCATCGTGCAGCCTCTGTGGCTTCCAACCTCGCCGCTGCCACGAGCGCCTCAACATGCGAAGTCGCTTCCGCACACTCCGCCTCTAAGCGCTGGATGCGATTGTCCTTGGCGGAATGTGCCGCCTCGGCTGCGCGAAGCGCCTCTTCAGCGGCGCGCACCCGATCCTCTAGCGCCCCCCGCTCACGGGCGTGAGCCGCCTGCAGTGCCCGGCCAAGGACGAGGGTCTGTACGACAAAACGGTTAGTAAACTTTTGAAAGACCACACGTCGCTAAAAGGTCAGATACTCACCTTCATTTCCGAGACCTCCAGTGCGCTTCCAAGGCGCTCCGACCCGTAGGTCAGCAGCACCTAGTCATCTAGGTTCACGACCGCATTATCTGCGACCCCCCGCCATGCTCCCAGCACCTCCGGCCGAGGGACAAAATCTGCCAAGCTCGGGTGCGCGGCGTCCGCGACGACGGTTTTGGGAGCATCGGGCGCCCCTCCCAAAGAAATGTCCCCGTGCCCCGAAGATTGTTCATGCTCTGGGAGGCATGGCGAAGTCGGCCCTCCGGGCGGGGGGCCTCTGTTTCGGAGTTTGACGCTGGTAGGCTCCGGGCCTCGGCCACCGCAGCCTTGGAAGAAGCCGCAGGGACGGCGGGCCAAGGAGCCTCAGTGTCGGAATCGAAGTCCAACTGGCTCCTGACTTTGGTCACCACAGCGAACCTCCTCTTCGGACGAGGAGGTGATCGTAGGCGCGGCCGCTTCGCCTTGGGGGAATAAGGCGGGGACCTCGCCTCGGTAACCACCGCAGGTGCGGGCTCCACCCCAGTAATGTCCGCAGGTGGCAGCTTCGCCTCGGCAGCCGCCGCAGGTGGGGGCTCCGCCTCGGCAGTCACCGCAGGCAGGAGCTCCGCTCTAGCAACCTCCATGGGTGGCAGCTCCGACCCGGTAGTCGCCACGGGTGAGGACTCCACCCCGGTATCATCCACGGATGATAGCCCATCTCAGCGACCACCGTGGGCGACGAAGCTTCCCCCTCCCAATCGTTCGTGATGCACTCTTGGTCCCTGGCACCGCCCAGAGACCCCTCGCCCTCGTCCTCCGCGCCCGCCTCCAGGTCCGAGTCGGCATACTTCGCCGAATCAGAGTCGGCGTCCACCGCACTGACAGGAGCAACGACAGCTAACGCAACGGATGCGGTCGCAGGGGACCGAGCCCTCCGACGAGACGGCAGTCCTTTCCCCTTGGCACCGGTGTCTCGACGGCGAGGTTGGCTTGGGGCCGGAGGGGGGTGCTCCGGCACGCGAATGCCCAGGGCCTCGCACACACGGTTTATCCACCCCAGCTCCGCCTCGGCAGTCGCAGCTGTGCGCAAGTCATGCTCCCTGGCCGTGTACGGTCCAAGGAACACGCCCACCGCGCGTTCCGCGTCCTTTAGGCGAATTCCTATACGCGGCAAGAGGCGGAGTTAAAAAGACAGTCCAATAGGCAGAAGTAAAAAAATAAGACTTCGGCAAGACTTACGAAGGTCGGAGGGTCCTAGCAACGAAGACACGGATGGGTGGACATTGCCGCACCGAAGGCTCCTAGCCGTGATGCGCCATTCATAGGCGAGCGGCGCCACGCCGTACATGACGAACTCCTCAGCGAGGTCGCACATGTTGAAGCGGGTGGTGATCCCCATGAGCCTCCGCGCTCTTCGCTTGTCCTCGTTGTCGATTGGTATGCCGGGCGCGGTGTTGAACTCCATCGGCCGGCCCAAGCACTCGAGGCCGCTACCGCTCGCCACACGGTGGTAAAACCACCGTCTCATCCAGTTCGGCTCCCACTTTGCCCGGGTCGAGTTGGCAGGGAAGATCTTCCCACATGACGATCGCAGGACAAAGTTGACGTTGCCGAAGTTGGAAAACGTCCTGTCTTTCCGCCCTTTTGGCTGGCATCGCGCATCATGGAGAAATGCGAACATCGAGGCATTGGGCCAGCATGCCTCCGTGCGCAGAGCCCAGCTGTACACAGCAAGGCGGGCTAGCGCGTTCGAAGTCAGCTGTGCCAGCTCCAGCCCGAAGGTTCGCAAGACGTCGCCGACAATCATGGCGGCCGGGATACGAAGCCCGGCTTCAAAGTAAGCAACGAAGACGATCGCCTTCGACTTCTCAGGGTGCGGTTCTGTCTCGTCGCTGGTGGGCAGTCGTACCTCCCGGCGGTCCGACAGCTTCCCCTCGCGCAACAGCGTGCGGATCGTCTCCTCCGTCGCAAGCGTGGGGCCCAAGACGCGGGAGCACGGACCTTCCATCTTCTCAATCGTTACCCACCATTTGTCTACCAGCGCTGAATTGCGCCTCTCGAGCGTGTACTCCACCTCGAGCGGCGATGACCGCCGGGAGATGGCATCATCGCCGACCTTCTGAGCGTGTTCTTCGCCGTGTGCCATCGCTCTCCGGGAACTAGACGACGACGGGGCAGCGCGGCGGCAAGGAAGGCAAGAGAGCAGGGCGCAGGAAGAGGGGCCAGAAGGCGTGCGGAGGAGATGCAGACGTGGTGTGTCGGGACCCCGAATTTCCGAACCCGGACCCTCTGTGTATTACTGCACTAGTCCCAGATCAAAGCTAGTGCACACAGTTAAACAGAAATGAATACATAACCAGCAACGCTTTATTACAATATTAAAGAGTACTGACCACCAGGTCTCATTATTACATTAGAGGTTTCAAGACCTCACACAATCAAAACACAGCAGAAGCAAGGCAAATTCAAGGTAGACCCATCAAGATGCCACAGGCAGTTGACTGGGGAAGCGCGACCTAATTCTCCGGGAAGAATCCATCACAGCCGCAGGCGAAACAGTAGTCGTAGCCACCTTCTTGAGCTTCGCAATCTTCTGAGATTTATTTTTAAGTGTAGCTTGTGAGTACATAAAGTACTCCGCAAGTCTTGGGAAAAATGCATAGATGCAAGGCTTGACAAAGGAAGGCTATATGGTTCTTTTGCACAAAGCAATATTTTAAAATTTCAATTACTACTAATTATTTTCGAAGGCATCCATTTAATAAAGTAAATATTTTAGCAGAAACTATCATTAACTTTCTAGTGAAGGTTCCATCTACCAACACTAGCTTCAACAACTTGAACAAGTTTAATATCATGGTTACATCCACCCTCTCTGGCTCCAACTGCCAGGATACCCTTCCGAGAGTTCCCTCCACTCTCGGAATACCAAAACTTTTGATTTTAAAACAAAACCAGAAATCTACCATGTGCATGCATTCCTTACCCCGCCCTTGACCGTGGGCTCGGCTATTCGAATAGTTTTACACTCTGCAGAGGTTGTACAACTTTACCCACGAGAGATAATTTATCCTAAAAGTCAACACGCTTCCTTTGGCATGAGACTCAGATAAAATATCACAAAGTCTTTACCTTACTCTAATCTAGCTAGATACCACCCGCTGAGGTTTCACCGCAGGTAGGCTAACTGCCCGAACCGAAGCCCCCTCTTGCGCCATATGAGTATAGTAAATCCCTGTCCCTCACTGTGAATAACCAGTCCATCCCTGGCACCCACTTTCCACTGGTGGCATCTAAACTAGACTATCATAAGTTAGTCAGCTAAGTCATACCCATATAGACTTGTGGTTGTACGGTTAATGCTCAGTCTGGACAAACACAAGCGTCGGTCCTTAATTGACTAGGGTGGAACATACACTTAACAAAATCTCGTGCTTGCTGCACCAATCCAAATCGACCATCCACCCTAATCTAAACCAACTTTCACATTTTAGTTTATTTTAAAAGAACAGTGGTAACTCCAATTACCACTAAATTTGTAAACACAAGGTTATTACAATAAATCATAATTTCCCATTTTCAAGATTTATGAGGTATTCAATAGCATGGCTAAGCATTGTTCTACCATTCTGATACCAACAATTTAATATACTACTCTCATTAGTGAGTCAAAGGAATTTCTAGGGTTGCAAAGGTACATGGCATTCGAATTCAAGTGAGGGCATAACAAGGTTGGATATAACTAATGCCTTAAGATTTGAACTAATATTTTATATAAATAGCAATGCACATAATTAAAATAATTAAAACATTTTGAAATCATAGGTTCAAGATGATCAAAGGAGACTTGCCTTCTTGAGCGCGATTTGGGTCTTCTTGCTGCGACTCGACGAATTCCTCGGTGACGGCGGAATCTACGCGCGAAAAGACAGACAAGCAAAACAAATAAATTCAAACAAAATTTAAATAAAATTCAAAAATTCAAAAAGAGTCCATATTTGGATAGTTTATGATTTAGAAAAATTTAGAAATTTGAACGGCTAAAATCGGAGTTAAAATGAGAAAGTTATGGCTTCCGAAAGATTAAAGAGGAGAGAAAAAGGAAAAAGCCGGTTTAGAGAATTATTTTTGTACTGAAAAATACTATTTATGACGTCAGCAAATTTTGAATTTTTCGAGCGGGAAAAATAATTTGAATGACCGGTGGGCCCGGTCTACCGTGGACCGGATCCACGGACCATGGGGTTCGCCGACGTGGCACACCGGCCACATGGCGCCATGCGGGCGCGAGGTGGCGGCCACGTGGCCGTCCACGCGGCGCGCGCGCACGGCGGCTTCGGGAGAGCACGGCCGGCGGCTGAGGCGGCCGCAAGCGGCGCGAGGATGAGGGAGGCGCGGAGGTTTGGGCGGCCGGCGGCGGGGTGGAGCTTGTTGGGGGGCGGCGGAGAGCGGAGGCGCCGGAAGAGGAGGAGAAGAGGCGGTGGGAGGCGGTGGTGAAGGAGGGAGTGGAGGGGGGGTTTTATCGGCGAGAAGGGGAGGGGGAGGCCGGCCATTTTGGAGCTCGCCGGAGTTATTGCTCCCGCAATTAGGGACTTAAATTGAGGGAAAGCGTGGGAGGAGTGGAGGAGTAATAGGGCATCCGTTTCCACTCTTTAATCGGGATTTTATGAGGGAGAAACGCGGGATTTTAAAGCTCATTTTCGGTTTCAATGGTGGAGGAGAGAGAGGGTGGGAGGAGGAAGAAGGTGAGGTTGAAGAAGGATATGACATATGGGCCCCATGTGTCATAGAGAGTAAGAGTTAGTGAAGGGGTACGGGCCGTCGGATTCGCGACACGTGGCAAGTGAGTTGATGAGGGCCTTTAGATGGTTATGAAGGGGTAAGTGATCATGTGTGGCTAGGATTAAAACGTGGAGAGAGGTTGATTTAATCTGAGAGCGACACATGGCGGAATAGGATTAATTTGATTTTTATTTTCGGAATAAATTTCAGAAAATACTAGAAACTTTCTAAACACTTCGAAAAATAATATTTAATGTCTAAAAACAATTCCAGAAAAATCATAAAATATTCCTGGAAGCATTTTAGACTTATTACAAATATTTTTAATTTCAGATTTGAATTTAATAATTTTATAAAATACGTTTTAACTTTGAAAATTGATTTTAAATTTCAAAAAATTCTCAAATATTATTTAAAAATTTAAAAAAGGCTAGGAAAAATATAATTTTCCCTTTTTGGCTTTAATAAAATATTTAAAATGCATTTTCTTGCTTTAAATTTTGAAATAAAACCCAGAAAATCAAATAAAAGCCGAGTAAAATCCAATTACTTTAAAATAGTTAATTTGAATTTAATTTTTTCCAGAAACCCAAGTTTTGGGATGTTACATGGTGCCACAGGGGGTATTTAAAGCCCCTTCATCTCCCGCGTCGCCGGTAAGCATAACCTACGGGAGACGAACCGCTCGCCTCCCCATGATCGAAGCCGAAGAGCCGTAGCCGCCCACGCGCGTTGCGCACGACCGCAGTCGTGCAAGTCCTGACAGCGCACGATGCGCCAATAGCATCCCGCCACGCGTCCGCTCCCTCAGGAATAAATACAGGTCGCATGACGTGGCGCATCCTCCGACATGTGTCAGCGCGATTCTCAGGGCCATCAATGCAACAGCGGCAGGCCATGGGCCAGTCAACCTCAACAGCAACTTCGACGGGGTCTCCGCCTCAGCAGGGAGACTCCGGTTCTGACTTTGGCCCCACCCCCACGAAGGGACACCTCACTACGCCGCCACAGGTCTGTGTGGCAAGCCCAAAGACCACCTCGACTCTAATGGCTCAGGACGACCTGGCGCCTACTTCGGCCTATATTTCTGGGGTCCAGCCGGGCCTCCGACTCGGCCTCACACACCGGGGGCAGCTTCGTACTCTGCTCCTAACATTCTAAATATTTTACTTTACGCGCTTAACATCTCACAAATAATGTCCATATAGTGAGGTCTCGCGCAGATATGGCTTCCTCTTGATAGGACGCCCCCGGCGGGCAGAGCGCGGAGACAAGCAGGCGCCGGTCTAACCTACAACGACATCCAAGCACCGCCCTCGAGCCGCGGGATACCATCTGGCCCTACGATCCCGAGTCCACGCGAAGACTCCGGAGTCTACCCCGATCAAGCCCACACAGCGACGCCGGAAGCCACCGCAACTCTGAAGTTCGCGCAACAACCTCCCGCCCCGACAAGTGGGGGTCCAACCCTCGCGCCCCCCATAGTCAGGGAGCGTGACTGCCGATCTACAACAAGCTTTGACGTGTTCTCATAAATAGGCCGCCTTTTGTTCATCAACGCTCGCTGATATTAGCATCAGTAGACGCAATCATCAAACGCAGAGTCTGGTGCATGGATTCAATTTCGGATCTCATGGCTTCAAGCCATTTCTCAGAGTCTGGTCCCACCATCGCTTCTTCATAGGTCTTAGGCTCATCGTTGTCTAACAACAATATGTCTCGTTGTTGAGTAGTCAAGAACATGTACCTCTCAGGTGCACGACATGACCTCTCTAACCTACATGGTGCCGGTGTGTCCACAACAGGTTCTTCAACAGTTTGTTCATCCTGTTGTGGTTCTGTAGGAGCTAAAACTTTTTCAGGTGTTTCTCGAATTTCTTCAAATTGCACCATGCTCCCACTATTCCTTCTTGAGAGAAACTCTTTCTCTAAGAAGACACCATGCCGGGCGACAAGCACTTTGCCTTCTTCTTGATTATAGAAGTAATATCCTTTTGTTTCCTTAGGATACCCGATAAAGAAGCATTTATCAGATTTAGGACTGAGCTTATCAGATTGTAAACATTTTACATAAGCCTCACATCCCCAAATCTTAAGAAAAGACAAGCTAGGACGTTGTCCTATTCACATCTCATATGGTGTCTTTTCTCTGATTTTGATGGAACCTGTTTAGTGTGAAAGCGGTACATTTCAAGAGCGTACCCAAAAAGACAACGGAAGATCACTTTGGCTCATCATGGAGCACACCATATCTAATAAGGTGCGATTTCTCGTTCAGATACCCCATTCCATTGAGGTGTTCTGGCAGAGTCAATTGTGGAACAATTCCACAATCCTTCGGATGATTGCCAAACTCATGGCTCAAATACTCGCCTCCACGATCGATCGTAGAAACTTGATTGTCTTGCCTAAATGATTTTGCACTTCATTTTGGAATTCTTTGAACTTTTCAAAGGATTGGACTTATGCTTCATCGTAGATATGCCCATATCTACTAAAGTCATCGATAAAAGTTATGAAGCATCAAAACCACCTCGTCGTTGAGCTCATTGGTCCACATACATCGAATGTACGAGTGCCAATAAGTCACTTGCCCGCTCACCTTGACCGGTGAAAGGTGCCTTTGTCATCTTGCCAAGTAAACAAGATTCGCATGTCTCAAATGATTCAAAATCAAATGAGTGCAGAATACCATCTCTATGGAGCTTCTCCATGCGTTTCTCATTTATGTGACCTAAGCGGCGGTGTCAAATAAACGTGGATTCAAATCATTCGAACGTTGCCTCTTTGCATTAATGTTATAGGCGGTGACTCTTCAAGAGTAAGAACATATAACCCATTCACCAATGGAGTATGACAATAGAACATATCTTTGAAATAAAGAGAACAACCATTGTTACAGATCTAAAGTCATAACCTTCGCTTGCAAACATGAAGCGAAATAATGTTCTTGGAAAGAGATGGAACACAATAACAATTATTCAATTCCAAAACTAATCTCGAAGGTAAAGACAATGGCATGGTGCCAACACCACCGCAGACAACTTTTGCTCCATTGCCAACATGAAGATCCACTTCGCTCCTCCTCAAACTTCTACTTCTTCTTAGCCCCGCAACGATTTGCAAATATGAGCAACCGATCCGGTATCAAATACCCAAGAATCGGTGGATGAAGTAGCAAGATTGATCTCTATAACATTTATACCGAGTGGAAGTCGACTTCCTTCTTCTTCTCAAGATCCTCCAAGTACTTTGGGTAGTTCCTTTTCCAATGTCACGATTGCTTACAGAGTAACAATCGCATTAGAGCAACACCCTTCTTGACTTGCTTGGCCTTAGAACCGCTCGCGATCTCATCGGGAGCTAACTTTCTTTGACCACGCCTTTCTTGATATTGGGCTTGCCCTTGCCTTTCGCATCATCATCACATGATTGCTGCTTTTCTTAATGCTTTCCTCAGACTTTTAGCATCCCATGCAACTCACCAAGGTCTTGTCCATGTTGTTCATGTGATAGTTCAAGATGAATGGCTCAAAGCTCGGGGAGCGATCGGAGAATCACATCGATAGCCAACTCTTGGCTAAGGGAAAACCAAGCTTTCCGGACTCTCAATGTAGCCAATCATCTTAATCACATGAGGGTCGACGGATTCCTTCGCAAGCCTCGCACGCAAATAAAGACTTTGAAGTGTTGAACCTCTTAGCCCTTGCTTGGTTCTCAAACATACCACGCAACCCCACAATGATATTGTAGACATCTGTGTTCTCATATTGCTTCAAGCTCAGAGGACATTGTGGCAAGCATGAGACGACTCACATCAAGGCAATCATTCGCTTGCTTCTCATAAGCTCTCCGTGCACCGCGTGAGAGCATTATCAGCAAGTCATCGGGATAAGAAGACTCAAGGACATACTCCTTGCGCTCTTGCTTGAGAACAATTCTCAAGTTGCGATGCCAATCCATAAAGTTCATTCCATTGAGTTTTTCTTTCTCAAGAATAGATCGCAAATTAAAAGAACTGGATGCGGCGTTAGCTGACATGATCTACAACACAAGAATATGCAAAGTTTAGCACTATGTTTATGTTCATCTTTTATTAAACTATTTAACAAAAGACTCCCACTATGTATTTTTGCAATAAAACTCCCTCTAAGTTACATAGTGGGTCAAGATCCTCATTTCACTAATTCCTAGTGAGCTTTGGCATCACGGCTAGAAAACTAGTGACATGGGTAAGCAACACCTTGCTAATCACATCCCTATGTGACTCTTGCTTGTTGGGTGACATCAATATGCCCCGGCCCCAACCTATGCCCCAAGGTCCAAAACTATTTTGATAACCTTGTTAAGTAAACCAAATGGTTCCGCATGTAGATGTCCGACATCTACTCCAAATAATGATGATAACCGAAGGCACTCTACTTTGGTAGACCTACCATACGGTGATCATTATCTTTTGGTGCAACATATGGAAGGGCATTAACACCTAATTTTTATGAGGGATTCTATCCTACCAAAGCAATATATCACATATATCATTGCAAAAGAATAAGATAGATAACATCACAGATAAACACTTTTAACTGTGAAGTAGTATGGCCCAAAATGGTGATATCCATCTCCATGTAGGTGTAGACGATCTCCATCCTCCACATCACTCCTTTAGGCCACCATACTTGAAAGCCTGTAACCTCAAAACTAGGCTACTACCTATAATAGCTAGAAATTGAAGATTACAAAGATAGATTCAAGCATTAAGGTCGACACGCAGGTCGTTAAATACAATATAGACAGCTAACAATAGCTGAAATAATCATGACACGCAGGCCATGAACAAATGTTACATGCATCACATACATCTCATACATTCTAATAAGCTATAGGGCCATACTATTCACACCATTCCCTGCAAAAACAAGTTAGACGTAGAATCGCATTCTACCTAACAATGTGAACCCATGACGCTATACAAGGGGGGTACGCACGAAAATCGCTATGGAAAAACTATTCGGCACAACCACCTTATGCCGATCCGAGACATTCTCTAGGACGCTAGTTTTTCCACTGGGCCGAGGCTATCAGATCCATAACCTACTAGTATTCGGCATAACCACCTTATGCCGATCCGAGACAATCTCTAGGGCACTAGTATTCCCACTGGCCCAAGGCTATCAGATTCATATCCTACTAGTATTCGACATAACCACCTTATGCCGATCCGAGACAATCTCTAGGGCACTAGTAGTGATACAATCTGCGCCTCATCTAACCCCTATTCACCGATTGATCTCATCAACCCGTGCTACCACCGATTCATCATATGAATCAACTGATCTAGACTGTAATAGATCCAATCTACTACAACCACATATCAACATATGCACTGATCCAGATCGCAAACTAAGCAAGATGGCTCTGATACCACTAAAGGATTGCGCGTAGGCTACGATAGCAGAAAATAAAACTTTTCTACCGCGCACACCAGGACATCATGCTAAGGAGGGATTATGGATCGTTACCACTAGACGCGCAATGCAAAATGAAGAAGAGTTGGAGAAGCCGATCCAACCACGCGCGCCGAGGTAGTAGTGGAAGTAGCCGATCGTCCCGACAGATCGTCTCCTCCACGCGATCAACCACACCACGAGCAGATCCAATCAGAGGTTGTTGATGCCGATCAATGCCGCAACGAGCGGCGCCTCCACCGTATCCACACGCCCGGCCGAACGCCGATCGCGAGTGTACCAAAGACTTGCGAGCGGCTAGGGTTTGGCTCGGGAGGTGGCGGCTAGGGTTTGGCTCGGGATTACCGTAGCATGCACCCTCACCCCCGCCTCCATATATAGACCTCCTCACTTGGGCCTCGTGGACCGAGGCCCAATAGGAGTCTATCCGATCTCTATCCGAATTGAGCCCACATCCGAATCACATTCGAATTAGTGTTCCAACCTGTTAAGTGTGCGACCAGAGGTTCACGTATACTTGGTCGCGACCGAAACGCCTTTCCATCACCATGTTAATAGCGGCCTCTAGTAAGACATATTAACCCCAAAGTATACGCAAAGATCATATCGGTGAACTCGTAATGTTCTCATGTACGAATCCCTTTGCCTCACGATATAGATTGAGCTCAAGGCGAGACCTGTGTCATCCTCTTAATAGCTCAATCACTCTCTCGATTCCGTGATGGATTATAAACTCGTGATTGAATCCTCAATCACCTTGGCATGGCCATGCACTTTCATAATCCATTACATCGAGGGGCCCAGAGATATCTCTCCCATAAGGAGGGGCAAATTCTATCTTGATCATTCACATCCCACTACATGTTTCATAGCAAACCCGAAGACTACTTTTGTGACTACCCAGTTACGGAGTAGTGGTTAGTAGTCCCAAAATAGGCTACTACACATGTTGGGAACCATGATGATCTCAAGTTTAATGATTCTACATAAACACTACTTGAGACCAACTAATGACACATGGAATCTCTGCAGTGTCTCATGGTGGGTCTATCCAACATATGTTCACTAACACATGTCCATATTATTGATTTGGTATCACCATACCATGATCCATGAGACATGATCCTCAATCAATACATATGCTGATCTTTGAATCATATTTGTTCCTCATATGATATATGATCAGGGATCATTTAGAAATAGCAACATTTTAGCATTAAGAGTCTCATGAATAAGTCACATACTCATTAATCAATAATGATAATGTCTATTTCAAGGAACAAAGTAATGCATCATAAACATGATATGTGATATATAACATCTCCATGTTGCCTCTAGGGCATATCACTAACAAGTAGGCCTACTTGTGAGAAGATAACCGCGTGCAGGAATAAGATGAGCAACCAGGGATGAGGGAGGAACAAGCTGTGGTACCAACGTATTTATACCTATGCTCACCCGGCAGGGAGTCGTCAGGCTGGCGGAAGGCTAACCAGCGGCATCCCAATCAACGGGACCATAGCCGGCGGGTGCCTGGCGGTTCGGCTCCTCGTGGTCGAGGAGCGCAACTGCTCGCTGGCGAGGAAGCGCGGATGCAAGCCACTCGACAGCGCATGACACGCCAATTGCGTCCCGCCACGCGTCCCTGGGACGCGTGACCGCGGTCGTGCGACCGCTGGCAGACCACGACGCCCCAATCGCGCCTCGCCACGTATACCTTTCTATTAGTGCGACCGCTGGCAGACCACGACGCCCCAATCGTGCCTCGCCACGTATACCTTTCTATTGGTGCGACCGCTGGCAGACCACGACGCCCCAATCGCGCCTCGCCACGTATACCTTTCTATTGGGACAGCATGCATGGTCGCGGCTGCTTGCCCCCTAACATCCCAGGGGTCGGCGCGATTCGCGCCGTCATTCAGACAGCGACTTCGGGCCACGAGTCAGTTGGGCTACATGTCGGCCCCACGCCGCCCCACGCCTATAGCGTGACCTCGAACAGCACTCCCGCGATGAGCTCGCCTCGGACCCGTCTCCGGGCGAAGCCCCCGCACTCGGCTGCGGTGTCAAGCACGGAAGTTGGCCCCGCCCGACGCCTCGACCTGTCCACGACAAGAGCACGTCTCTGCTGCGACTTCGACCCTGCCACTGAAGGGCCCCACGGGCGAGGACGGCTTCGGCAACCCGCCCAGCGCTATACCCTCACTGCGGGGCGGAGACTACACTAGGCAATAAAGCTCCATCAAACAATATAGAAGTCCACAGGCCGTAGGGACGGAGGGGGCCAAATGGCTTGGCAACATGGCTTCGGCCTTTGAATCCCTCTACCATGAGAGGCTCCTGTTGTAGGGGTGGCCCCCACCTAAGCCCAGCCGGCCTGTTAGAAGGCTGTAAGGCCCAAAGTGGGACATGTATAATGGCATAAATACCCCTGAGAGGGATACTAAAATGTAAGGGTACCACTGTAAAAACACTCCCCATGTGGGTATATATGTATACGTCACAGGCCATGGGGAAACCCTAAGCATTGCTCACCTAACTCTCTACTACCATACTCTCTCTCTGTTTGGTCTGTAGCCACAATAGTAGTGATGCCTTTGGCTACTCATAGAGGATTTGGGTGGTGGCCAGTTCTCCTGTTGGCCCGTGGGTTCAGTGGCATAGTGAGCTCAGTTGCTCAATGGATGCTGTAGGCAGTGGCTTGGTTCTTCCTCCCATTCTCTCTCTATTGGTTTTATCTAGCTCTCTTGGGTGTGCTAGAGCAGTGACCCATGGCTTTGGTCGTTTCTAATGCTGGTGTATTGCCGAATAGCGACTTATTTGAGGTGAGAGGTAAAATGGTAAAAAGGATGGGTAAAGATGGGAATTACTGCGCGGATGATAAAAGCCCACTAATGTGAGAGGTGCTAATTGACCCTAGACAATATGGTAGGTATATCTATGAGCGACTGCCCTCACGTAATTTATTTGAAAACCTGGTTCTGATGACAATTACTTAACTTGTTCTATTTACTTTCTTTTGCTTTTCTAGTAGTTGTTTTGCATTAAAAGTAATTTGCAGGCGCTCACATAACTTTGGTCGGTAGCGAAGAACTAGTGTTTATCTATTGGTCGGTAGCGAAGAACTAGGATTTATCTATCTGTGTTATAAATTTGTAATTTTTTTTATTGCATCTTGAAATTGTAATTTAACTTCGGACTTCAGCACTGTAATATATGTATGTAATTGGACTTTTGAATAACTGTATAATGACACTTATTTCCGAGTTGATTTACCTTAATTCTTGTATTGAGTGATTTACTTAATTCTCATGTTGGTTTAGTGTTTATTTTCTTAAACACATGATTTTGGTTAAATGAGTTTGAGGGTTATCACAATGCTGCCATACGACCAGTTAGTTTTTGTAGTTTTTTCTTTCTGATTGGAGGACACATCCGCTCAATGGCCGCTATTTTTCTCTTGATTTGCCTCAATTCCTCTAGCCCAGACTAGAAAACTGAGAAGCTCTCTAGAGAAAACTTGGAATACACATTTCTCTGAGTTTAACTTAATGTAATGTCTTTGTAAATTAGCGAAAATTTCATGCATGTCGGAGACATAGTCTCCAATGTTGATACTTTTTACTACTAAGTCGTCAACATATGCCTCTAAATTTTGGGCAATTTGTGGACTAAAGGTTTTTTTTGCATTAACCTTTGAAAAGTGGCAACAATGTTTTTGGGCCTAAATAACATTTTCGCATAATAGAAAGTTTCATATGGTGTGATGAAAGAGGTTTTCTCTTCATCTTCTTTGTTCATAGTAATTTGATGGTATTTAGAATATGCATCTAAGAAGCTTACCAACTCACTATCAGAGGTAGTGTCAACAAGCTAATCAGTGTGTTGAATGGGAAAAATCATCATTTGGATAAGCTTTATTAAGATATATATAAAGTCTACACATATTCATCATTTCTCATTACTTTTCCTAATTATTAAAGGTTTGACGAGCCACTAGGGGTGATCGACTTTATGAATAAACCCAGCCTTGAGAATTTTGTTGATCTCTTATTGGATTGCCTTCTTCCGATCAGGTGTAAAACACCATAGTTTTTGATTGACTGTTTTTTTTGTCAAGTCGAAGTGCTAGCTTGTTCTCGATCGTCTCCTTGGGTACACTGAACATGTCGGATGCTTGCATTCAAGGTTGCTCGAAGGAAAGAGGCGAGCGACTCTTCCAATTTAGGATCGAGTCCTATCCAGACTTTGACAGTTCGCGAAGGCCTGTGCTTATCGAGAGGTACCTCTTTGACCTGGTTGTTACTTGAGCCTTGATTGCTTTATATGCGTTGAAGGCGAGTTAACATTCTTGGTCGGTAATTCATCGACTAGTTCTAGAGATCTGTGATCACAGGCATAAACCATCTTTTGGTCCCGTCAAATTGTTATGGCCCCTTTTAGCCCTTATATTTTGAGGCTTTGGTAACCATAGTGCGTGGTCACCATAAACTTACTTAAAGCTAGTCGGCCAAGGGTCCCATTGTATGCAATTTTGAAATCTACTACATCGAATTAGATTCTTTCCGTTCGAAAGTTAACAAGACTTTCGAACGTAACTGGAAGGGAGACTGGCCCGATTGGTTTGGTCGGAAATCCCTGAACTATGCCATGGAAGGCATACTTTACATGTTTTGTTTTAAACTTGGGAACTTACATTTCTTTAATAGCTCCCGGAAACAAAATGCTAAGAGAACTATACATATCAATTAGAATTCGATTAACTTTGTAGTTATTAATAGTAGGTTCTACTACGATAGAGAACCTACCTGATCAAGTCGAAGTGATAGGGCAATCTTAGATGATTATTTCTGACTATCTAAAGAGATTGATCACCGGTGAGATTCAACCTCACATTACACACACCGCTCACATCCCACACCGTAAAACAAAGGGGGAATTTAAATTCATTCCACATCCGAAAGCGTAAGCACACAACACAGTTGCTATTTTTTTTGGGATGTTTTACCTTGGTGGTCACCCAAAGAAAACAAAAATGGTTCACATGCATGGTCTGGTAGCAACTAAACAGCTAAGCCTTAGTTAACACTAACCACAAGTGCACGCTCTGCATTGGAGATTAAACAATGTCCAGGGTCTGATAGGCCGACGACGACCCAAGCCCAGCAGATCTCGAACGCCACGACCCGTTGGATCCATCCAACGGCTGGGATGGAACTGCGGCGGCCTCCTAATAAAAAAGCTGCGCGGCGGCGGCGCCCTCCCGACCACCGCCCCACTCCCCAAAATTTCGAATTCTCCTCCCCACACCACACCACACGGCACCACCCCGCTCCGCCCTGACAATTTCCAACCCCACCCCACCGCACCACTCCACTCCCCTCCCCTCGCCGCAAAAATTTTGAAATCCCCTAGCCGCCGCCGCGTCCGCCATGTCGTCGCGGCAGGACAAGGAGAAGGCGGTGAACGTCCAGGTGCTCCTCCGTTGCAGGTAGCCCCCCCCGCGCGCGAGAGCCTCCCAGATATCCCCAGATCCGCCGCCCCTAACCGCACGCACTGTGTTTCCTCGCGCAGGCCGTTCAGCGACGAGGAGGTCAGGAGCAACGCGCCGCAGGTGCTCACCTGCAACGACTACCAGCGGGAGGTCGCCGTCTCGCAGACCATCGCCGGGAAGCAGATCGACAGAGTATTCACCTTCGACAAGGTCGGCTTCGAACCCTCTCCCCCTCCGAGATCTGCCGGTTCGAAATGCTGGATGTTCCTTACGGGGATCTAGCTTTGCCGCGATGTTGCTGTGCTCAGTTGTGTTTTAGTGTGACGAATTCGAAATTTGCGAACGCTTAGCGAATTCTCACGCGTGTGTGTGCGTTTTGGTGGTTGTTGCGGTGCTGGTGGTAACTAGGGGATGTTTGGTGCCTAGGGTTAGCAAGAGCTCTTGTTAGAATCCGAACGAGCTGAATCTGCAGTGGAGGTGCGTAGCTTGTGAATTAGAACAACTGCACTGGTCGTTCCAAATCTGGAGCGCTCATGATCTATCCTCGCTGCTATTATTTTGTAATAGTGCTACCTTGTGCTGTCTGTTCTAAATGCTTATACTTGTGGGAGCGGCAGAGGTGTAATATTCAGTCCCCTCTTATTTTTTTTCCAGGTTTTTGGTCCAACAGCAAAGCAGAGAGACTTGTATGACCAAGCGATTATTCCTATTGTAAATGAGGTCTTGGAGGGTTTTAACTGCACCATCTTCGCCTATGGACAGACGGGCACAGGCAAGACATACACCATGGAAGGCGGGTGCAGGAGATCTAAGGCAAGCCTATACTTCTGCCGCTGTCTTACATACTATTCATATCCAGGTTGGGTTACTCAGGTGTTTGGTATTCCTCTGTTGAATGCTTGCAGAGTGGAGGAAAGGGTCAGTTGCCTGCAGATGCTGGGGTCATACCTAGGGCAGTGAAGCAAATTTTTGATACCTTGGAGAGGCAGAATACCGAGTACAGTGTTAAGGTGACGTTCCTGGAGCTGTACAATGAGGAAATAACAGATCTTCTTGCACCAGAGGAGATATCCAAGGTTGCTCTTGAAGAACGGCAGAAAAAGCCCTTACCTCTTATGGAGGATGGGAAAGGTGGGGTGCTTGTGAGAGGTCTGGAGGAAGAAATAGTTACAAATGCCCATGAAATATTTTCTCTTTTGGAGAGAGGGTCTGCGAAGCGCCGCACTGCAGAGACTCTGTTGAACAAGCAATCGAGGTTAATACTCCCTCCGTTCTTTTTTACTTGACGTTTTTGACTTTCCACTATCTTCAAGATACGACTTTAACTGCTACTTTTTATGACTTCACACTAAGATATACTAATAAAATTGTAATATTATGAAACTATTTTTAACGATAAATCTAATGATATAATTTTCATATAACCAATCTATATAGTTTTAAATCTATTGGTGGTTAAACTTTAGAAAGTTTGACAGCATGGATTCTAGCAAGTCAAGTAAAAAAGAACTCAGGGTGTGTTCTGTTAAACTGTTCATCTTATGCAAACTTAAGTGCTTATTACCGTATGTAACTTTTCAGTCGTTCACACTCCCTGTTCTCAATCACTATTCACATAAAAGAGGCAACCCCCGAAGGAGAAGAATTAATAAAATGCGGGAAGTTAAATCTGGTTGACTTGGCTGGATCTGAGAACATCTCCCGATCTGGAGCTAGGGAGGTACCATACTGTACAATTAGCTTGAATGTTACTGCTTCATCTAACAGGCGTAAAATCTTGTGGCAATCTAAGTTGGATACTTTCTCGTGATTCTAGGGCCGGGCAAGAGAGGCTGGTGAAATAAACAAAAGCTTGCTTACTTTAGGCCGTGTGATTACGGCACTGGTTGAGCACCTTGGACATGTTCCTTACAGGTAGGCATCATTGGTTCAAGGACCCCTCATTGTATACAGCATTAGTCTTTCTTACTTTGACTGCAAACTCTCTTGCCTTTCAGGGATAGTAAACTCACCAGGTTGCTCCGTGATTCATTAGGAGGGAGAACTAAGACTTGCATTATTGCTACTGTTTCACCCTCTGTACATTGTCTTGAGGAAACATTGAGTACATTGGATTATGCGCACCGAGCAAAGAGCATCAAAAATAGGCCTGAGGTTGGCTTCATTTTCTCACATTTACAACATCAATGTGTTCATGGCTTGTTTTATTTTTTTTATGGTAGATGATGTAAATCTTGTTACCCTTATTCTGGCAGAACAATTTTGGGATGAACATTTCTTCTCCATGCTTTAATGAAAAGGCAAATGGCTGAACTAGCCTGTAGAAATACTTGCTCAAATGTTTTGTGCTAGGATACTAGGCAGTAGGAACTTCAATTTGTGGAAGTGAAAGACATCTAGCCATGCAACCACCTGCCACCCATTAGAGCACGTTCAATAATAGAGCCAAGTGTTTGGCTATAAGTCAAGTTATACAATAATTTGTCTTCTATTTGTCTACAAAAGGTTTTTTATTATTATGTGGTACCATGTCTCACATTCTCTTTCCTATTCCTCCTCACATACATTTATTATCTGAGCCCACCACTGCATAGGCTCCTGTGCGGCTGTGCCCAGCTTGTTGCTTGCATGAGAGCCAAGCTCTCATCTCTCTCCTCTCTTCTCTTCTCTACATCAGCAAAAATGTTGACTAGCTTGGCTATAAGACCATTATTGGACTTGCTCTTAAACCCTTCTTCATAGTTGTTACTTGTTAGCTTTTGCACGAATGTCTTGGAAGATGTTTTTCTTCATGGAAATAGACAAAGTGTGTATGCCAAAAAAATGTTTCTCATAAACTGTCCTATAATTTAATACTGCATCATTGCCATACCATTCAATTCTAATTCCATAGCATTCATACTCTGCCTTTTTACTGCTAGTCTGTGGTGTGTCCTTTAACAGAATGGCTTAATTGTTGCATTCCCTGTATATATGTGGGCTATGCAATCATCAAAAAACAAGAAAATAATTCAAATAGTAGGTTGCTAATGGTAGTCTAACAGGATTTGAACACCATATTCTCAATTTTGGGTGAACAACATGCCACTATTAATTCCACTTTGCCACCTGGGATTAATTTCTGGTATATGTCTGTATTGCAGGTAAACCAGAAAATGATGAAATCAACATTAATCAAAGATCTTTATGGAGAAATCGATCGACTGAAAGCAGGTCTGTAGTGAATCCACAGTCAACTCTTATGTAATTCAGAATGGTTGCAGAATAACCTCACAAATATTGTCTCCTTCCCAGAGGTCTATGCTGCTCGTGAAAAAGTTGGAGTGTACATTCCAAAAGAAAGGTACCAGCAGGAGGAAAATGAGAGAAAGGTAGTATTTGACATGATCTTTCAAAGTTATTGAATCTGAAGGGGGAGATATTCGTTTCTAATTCTTGAAGATATTTGTTTTTAATTCTTGAAATAACTTCTTACAAACCTGTAATATCTATATTAGACCCTAACCAGTAGATTTAACTAAGATATCAGTATCATATGTTCTGAAAACTGACAGTGCTATGATTGTAGAAAGTGCTTTTGCGACAGTTTTCTTGTATCTTTCTTCCATTTAACTTTTTTCTATTTTTCATTTTGAAGGCAATGACTGATTAACTTCTGCTGTATTTCCTTTTGAAGACCATGACTGATGAACTTTTCCTATATTTCCTTTTGAAGGCCATGGCTGATCAAATTGAGCAGATGACTGCTTCTTTGGAAGCAAACCAGAAGGTTCGAAAGTACACTTTGTGCAGGAAAAGTACATTGTATCTTATATATTTTATTTGTTTAAAAGCAATCTTCTGCTTGGATTTCAGCAAATTACTGATCTGCAAGAAAAGTACAATTCTGAGCTTCAACATTCCGCTGATTTGAGCAAAAAGCTTGAAGCCACAGAGGTAAATTATGTTTTACTATTTAAGTAGTTAGTTCTGATTACTTTATGTTTTTTTTACATTGTAAGCCTTATATCTTTGTACGGTGATAGAAATATCTGGATCATACAAGCAACCTACTCTCTACAACAAAAGAAGATTTGAAACAGGCCCATTATAATCTGAAAGAGAAAGATTTCATAATCTCCAAGCAGAAAAAAGCAGGTTAAATTTTATACCCCATTTTCCATTGTCACAAAGCCTGTTTCGTTAGTTCTAACAGTATTTGAATGCATCCTTGACTCCTTGTGCATCAGAAAATGCTTTAGCGCATCATGCTTGTGTTCTGAGATCAGACCTGGAAAAAGCTAGTCGTGACAATGTTTCACTTTATTCTAAAATTGGTAAACACTTTGGACTTAATTCTGTCATTATGCTGTGTCATTACTCATTATCACCTTTGTCATTTGTACTAACTGGATGATTTAACACAATGGAACAGCTAGAGGAGACAAACTAAATGCTGCAAATAAGTCGGTGGTGAACTCATTCCAAGCTGACCTCACTTCAAAGTTGGATATCCTCTCCAATACCCTCACTGCATCCATAGATCAACAAAATAAACACCTAAAGTCTGTGGAGGATCTATGCCAGTCTTGTGTTGATTCGCATGACATGGTAAGCATTACTAATGCATAAATCCACATGCCTGTTTTTGCACAATAATTAACTGGGCTCAGTGGCTCCATATCATCTGTTATTTATTTCGTTTGGTTAAATATTTCAAGGCTACGTTGGAGATAAAGAAGAAGGTTTTGGCTTCAAAGTCATTATATATGTCGCATATGGAAGCTTTTCAAAATGTTGTGCTCCTACATAAAGCAAACACAAATTCTACATTGGAGGATATATCATCCCTGTCTGCTGCAAGCTGTTGCAGTCTTGATCAGGCAAGTAATCTGGCTGCTTGTTCAACCAACACAAAGTTCAATGCTCTTTTGTCTTTGTGCCTACCTTTGCTTCAATTATTCTCACGGCAATATCCTTGCTGACAGCTTCTAGCTTGTGTTGAGGGAGAGGCACAGAAGATATTTAGTGATATCCAGAATTTGTTAGCTGACCACCGAAACGAGACGGCACACTTCACTAAAGAATTGCGGGATGTAAGTTACTTGATCTGACTGTTTGCCACTCCACATTTTCAGCATGTCTTAGCTATGATCGGCTCTGAATTGAATTTTGTTCCTGTTATTGTGCAGAGTTTCCGCATTAGCTTGGATAGGGCGAAAGAAATGTCTACCTTCATTCTTGGGCTCTTCGAGAAGTATGTGGAGGAAACATCCAATTTGCAGAATCACTCAAATCACACTCATGAAGCACAGGTCAAAAGCCTTGAAGATTTTCAGAAGGCTTACGAGGTGATTAACCCCCCTTTTGTTCACCACTCACTGGGAAAATTTGGCTGGTGTGTCTAATACCATCACTTCTTGCAGGAGCAATCAAAATCAGAAGAACAAAATCTTTTGGCGGACATCACCAGTTTGGTGTCTAAACACATTATCCGACAAAGAGAGCTGGTGTGTGCTATCATGATATAATTTGGCCATTTTGTTGTTCGGTTCATGAGGCACATTATAATACACCATGATTGTCACAAAGAAGCAATGCCCAGTGATGAAACCAGGATATTTTCGATTTTTTAATGCTAACAAGTCTGATTAACCTTTTGAGGCATGCTTTCGAGGGTGACCATAAGTTTAGGTCTTCACATGGGACTTCTTGAGCGCGAGAACCAAACTGCCTGTCGTTTTTTCCCCTTGTGATGATAGAAACCTGATGAGTGTTTCCTGCAGGTGGATGTTAGATTGAACTCGCTTGGTGATGCTGCTCGTGGAAACAAGAAATTTTTGGATGAGCACACATCTGCTATGGAGGGCGTAACAAAGGACGCCAAGAGAAAGTGGGAAATGTTTGCGGAGCAGGCGGAGAATGGCTGCAAAGTTGGCTCCAACTTCTCTGCAGCTAAGCACTGTCGCATGGAAACCATTCTGCAGGAATGGTACGCCTGAGCAGTTGGATGAAATGTTTCTCCATTCACTGATCCATTTTAATCTGATTGGCTTTATCTAATTACTGATCTGTATTGGACTTGTCCAGCGCATGCACCGTCGACTCTGCTGCTCAACAATGGAAAACGTCACATGCTGCTGTTAACGATATGTGCAAAAAACAAGTCGCTGAAGTTGAAGCACTTGTCAGGCAAGAACATTTGTTCGCTTTACCATCATCTGTGATGTCACGCGTCAAACCTATTCATAGCAGAATCAAATGATGGCCGCAGGAGCTAGTTATTGCTGGTTTTGTTCGTGCAGCTAGGTTAGGAGGTCTGGTTTAGCACTTTTCATGCCGGTTTGCACTAAATCAGCTTGAATCAAGGCAATTCTTCTAACAATTTGGCATGTTAGTGCATAATTTCAGAACAAAAGAACATATCTCTGAATTTTTCGGGAACAGCTACTATGCTGCAGGGAAGGGGCATTTGCCATCTAGGGGCAGTTCTCTGTTTGGTACCGGTATGTTTCTGAAACCTTGGAAGGTCTAATTAGCTTTGCTTTCTTGGATATTTCAGGAGCACGATCGAAAGCAACGAGCAACACGATGCGGAGATCGCAGCGTCTCGCGCTGTGGCCGAAGAGCAAGCATCCAACAGCAGCAACGACATACTCCTGGATATCGACAGTAATTTCTAAGCGCTCAAACTGGCTGCATATTTTACTGACATGGACTTCCCTACCTAACCTTGACTTGTTCACGCCCCTTTGCTTCAGATCTAATGGACGAGGCGCGCAATTCGGCGTCGAGAGTGGCGTCGACGGTGGATGCCCACTTGGTAGAGATACGGCAGCTGCAAGAGAACCACTCCAGCCAGGCTGCAGGCATCAACACGCACGCCGAGCAGGCGTTCCAAAGCAGCTACAAGGTGAGATAAGAACCCTGTCAACTTCCATTCTCTCTCCGAGCTCCAAATCCAGGGCGCGTTGCCCTTTCGCCTCATACTCCCCTTCCAATGCTATTTGCAGGACTACGAGCCGACCGGCGAAACTCCGACGAGGTCCGAGCCGGACGTCCCGAGCAAAGGCTCGATCGAGTCGCTGCGAGCGATGCCGATCGAGTCCCTGATGGGCGAGTTCCGCGAGAACCACCCCTACGAATCGAGCAAAGGGCCCAAGCCGTCCCTCATCCCTCGCTCGCCGCTCGCGACGCTCAACTGAGACGACCATGGGAGGAGCGACTGTTTTACGTTTCCGTGTGCACTGTAATCTTATTAGGGCATCAGATGGTGTCTGCCCTTGTTGTGATTGGTTTGTCGGGGTTGTGAGCTACCTTAGCTTCCCTCGGTGTCTTTCCATTTCCCATTACACGTAGCATCTTGTTGTGTGATATTGTTGTCAAGATTCTTTGGATGATGTGAAACATTGCATTTGGAATGGGGGAGAGTTGCATGCTTGCATTGCGTTGCACAAATAAACGATAAGGTTCTGCGAGACAGGATCAGGCAGGTAAACTGGTCAGGCTAGGTAGAGCTGCACCTCGGACCGGTTGCTCTGCTCGACGGCCTCGAGGAAGACGGGGTCGACGACGATGTCAACGTTTTGATTAACGTTTTTGATCAGCGAATCATCGGTTCGATCCACCTCTCTCCAGTCGAGTTGGCGAATGTTACGCGAACCAAAGGTTTCAAGATCCGAACTACTAGCGCAGCAGAAACAAGGCATGCCTTTCTTGAGCCTCCCCTTATTTCTTTCTTCTTTCTTCTACTGTCTCAGCTTCAGAGTTTCAATCTTAGAAAGCAGCAAAGACACTCCCCAACCAACCATTCGCCAAAGGCTACGCTTATTACGGCTTGAACTTGTGATTTATTTGTTTTACTTATTCATAAATTTTAATCTTTCCTAGCTTTCTAGCTTTTTTTTGAATATTTTTGTCGGTTCTTTTTTTTTCCCGTATTCGTTTACATTGTTTCTGATAGACTAACTTATTTTATTATTTTTAAAACTTTTTAAAGCTAATTATGCCAAATAAACTACCTTCTGCTACAGAATAATTTCAGCTAGCTACAATGCAATTTCAGTTATAAGTTATAATTTTTCAACCCAAATGACCAGCACCAAAATAAGGTGGTGGAAAAATAGATTTCACATCATATTATAGATTAGATTCACCGTTTCCTAGTAAAACATAGGAAACGGTGAAGGATCTGTTTTTTTTGCTTCAATTTATACCTTTTGGCTGCGGCTTATGATTTTTGGAGGCTGTTCGTGAGATAGTACGGAGTAACAGAAACTCACGTGCAATTTTAGTCAATATAAATGAAGTCATTACAGTTCATACTACAATCAACTTATAAACTCTACCTTAATAAGATATTCCGTTTGAAAGCAAGTTACTGTATAAAAGCCGAAAAACAGTTTTTAGAAGCTAAAAAGAAGACCCCGAAAACATATGAAAACTTTAGATATGGCAGGTTATGAGCGTACGTTTGCTAAAACAGAGTAAGAGGGATTCTCAAGCGGCATATGTTGCCCTCAGGTACTCCATGATTTCGGCGCTTTCGAACATCTTGACCCCGGTGTTAGGATCTTCGATATAAGGCACCTGTTAAGGCAGCAGCATGTCATACACTACTAGGCATGCAAATGGAGAAAGTTTAGTATTGAAGGCATGAACTACAAGGTTGCGAACCTGGAAAAGACCGTATTTCTTGAAAAATTCCTGTCGCTTGGGGCTGCCACGTGCACAGCTGCAGCAACAATTTTTGTTACTTACAGTGTTGGGTAATGCTACAAAGATGCATATCATCAACAAGATCCTGTTCTTACATACACAGCAGAGGTGAACATTTAGCTGCTATACTAGTGACACTATAGTCATTTTGTGCAAGTGTTCCAGATTGCTAGGGCATACTCGGAAGTTTCACAGGAAAATAGTTCAATTCATGCATGACTCTGAAAAAGTTCCCGTGTTCCATCGCTAGCAGCTAAACGCTCACTAATTATGTTATGGCAGCATATTCAGCTACTTATTTAATGGATGCAAAGTTTCAAGCATTTAAATACCTGTGTAGCAAGTGTGGCAACTCCAATTCAACAAGGGCCTCTCGTACTATTTTACAGAAAGGAGATCCCTGGTTATAAAACGTGCACCGGTCAGATTCCAAAACTGGTAAAACACCACGACAGATAGCAAATGGTGACCTCGGTGATACGAATAAGCACAAGTAGTGGGGATTCCGACCTCATATGCCCATATCTCTATTGGCTGGGGTGGAAGCTTTGAAGGAGTATAGGAAGAGCCCTGTAAACAATAATGAGTCAGCTATGTATATCGCTCGAGCAAAACTTTTTTTTGGTTTTGAAAGCACGTTCGAGCAATTCTTTGAGAGGACTACATGCAATAAACAAAGTTATTTGTTTTATTGAGCAATGTACCTTCCCCCTACGCCCACTCATAGCGAGCCCTGCTGTTATTGTCTACAAAAGAAATAATACATAGTTACACAAACTGCATAACCTTTTTTTTAAGTCAGAAACTCAAAACCATACATGAAACATGAATCACTTAAAATTCAAAATTGAACTATATCTGAGCAAAGATAAAAGTAAATAACCATAGCATATACTTTTGGATTATTGGATACTTAGTAACTTACCGTTAATAGACCAAGCGATAGCATAGTCGGAACAGTTCCATCACCTGAAAAACAAGCACAAGTGAAGGATGCTAACCTTCTAAGGCACAGGGGAAGGAAGGTATGCTAAAATGAACCATGAAATACACACCGTATTTCTTGGCCAGGTATTTTATGATGTCATCTGACTCATACATGGCAACCCCGGTGTTTGGATCCACCTGCAACATAAGAGTTTTGTTATATGAAGATAAATACTGAAGTAATTTTTCTTTCATCACATAGCCTTCTTTTTTCTGACAAGGGCAGAAGAACACCCCTGTTTTCATTTGCTAATGGAAAACGAAACTCATCACAGTAGCACACTACATCAATATGACAAAAACCATCTTGCTGGGGAATAAGTCCAGAGACATGAATATTAGCTAATGTGATTCTGCCGTGACCATGCTTTTCCATCAAATATAATTAAAAATCACATTTCACATATATGTAAAAGTGGCAATGGTGGCAATTAAGATTCAAGTGTGACCTAAGAAGCCACGTAATGACAGAATTAGTGAGGATGTCTTGCATACCATGTAAGGAAATTGTTTCTTTCCACCCATCTCTAAAACCTTTGGTCGGAAAGTTGGGCCATTTTTAGGACATGGGTAGTACAAAACATCGAGGTCCAAGACGGCTACCATCTCCCTGACCTGCAAGTTTTTTACATGGTGACTATAAACACCAACATTGTTCATACATGAAGAATGGCAACTAAAGTGCAGATGTCCGATACGGGAAATATTCACCTTTCGACAAAATGGACATCTGAAGTTTAACCAGAATGCACCAACAATTGACGGAAAGGCACAAGTTAGCATGAGTATTCAGCAAAAAATTGTTGGGCGCGATACAAAAATTAGGCGCAATTAGTTACGGACAGGAAGTAGCAGCATAAACAATATGTTTCTCAATAGAAAGAAAGGCCATACCCTTCAAACTCGTATATCTCAATAGGCTTTTCTGGTCGAGGGCACTGCTCTGCCTTTGATGTCTCCTTCACCTTACGACCTAAAACAAGGAACACATGTAGCTGTGTATTAGTTTAAACTAAAGATCTAGATTGGTACTGTACAAAGAAAAGATACTGGTTCTTTGACATATGAAAGAGAATCAACTACTTATATATTCTGCTAGCTGCGTCTTATCTTATTATTTTATTCTTGCAATTTTCGTGATGTGGTCGTAGCTAAGCCAAAAAAGAAAAAAAAAAGAAAGAAAAGCATTAGAGATATTCATTCACCTTGAAAATCCAAAGCATATTGATCTGGAGGTATCTCGTCAGGAGAAACAAGTGATACTGAGTATCTGCACATATATTGAAGTCATACACGAATCAAATAAAACCAACCAAATGTTTTTTCAAAAGCTTATATAGGAGGAGGAGATGGAATTCAGACGTGCGTATACTAGTAGTAGCCCTCAATGTAAATAGACACTGTTAACTGTGCTATCTGCCTACTGAATGAATTGCTGCCTGCCTATTCGTGCTTGCACAGCACAGAAAGGTTCCCAATCAATTGGTGGGTGGCAATAAGTTGTATAAACCAACCAGTTTATCTAAAAGACTAAGTTTATAAAGAAAAATAGATAATTCACTTATACTTTAAACTTATACTTCAACATATCTGCTCAAAAGTAAGGATATAAGTGCGCTATAATTATTTTTTTTAACAGCTAATTGATCATATAACCTCCATTTAGATGGAAATTCAAGATTTACCCTCCTGGTCCACGTGTCAGTGACTTATGATGCTCCCACGTGTTATTGAG
This sequence comes from Dendrocalamus sinicus, assembly GCA_036346575.1. Lineage (NCBI taxonomy): Eukaryota > Viridiplantae > Streptophyta > Magnoliopsida > Poales > Poaceae > Dendrocalamus > Dendrocalamus sinicus. Next base: position 37,849,568 of record CM070643.1, on the reverse strand, counting down.
ATATGGAGGGTAAATCCTGAATTTCCCAATTAAAGGGAGGGTATATGATCGCTTTTTTTAATTGTAACAACGGGGTCTTGAACATGCCAACGGGTTGGAATGAAAACGAACTAGACGGCCGGAGTGCACGTGTGAAGGTTAGGAATTCCGCTGAATTAGATGAAGATTGAGGGTATGCATGGGGAGGAGAAATGAAGGCGGGAGAGAATTCAGGTAGTAAGTACCCTAGGACGAAGACGCCGGTGCCGAGGCGGAAAGGAATGGCGAGGGAGGCGCCGGAGATGTTGTTGGACTGGCCGGGCTTAACCTCGAAGCGCTTGGGCTCCGGCGGCTTGAATCCGGGCGGCGCGGAGAACGACTCTGCCGCCGGCTTGTCGGAGGTGGAGGTGGTGTCGTCGACCTGCGCGGCCACCCTGAGACTCCGAGCGCGGATCCTCCGAGAAGCAGTAGTGGCAGTAGGGGCAGCGCGCGAGGAGAGGAGAGGCGGAAGGTGGATCGCCGCGGCGGCCGGCGCCATGGAGCGGCGCGCGGATTCGGTTCGTCCTGGATGGAACGCCGAGCGAGGCGACGAGTGAAGTTGTTCGGACGGACCTGACCTATCGGCTACTGTACTGTACTGTAGAGAGAGAGAGAGAGAGAGAGAGAGAGACCGGAAATGAAAAATATCGGTGGCCTGGCAGTTAATAGCCGTTCTTTTCCGCTTTTAAATTCTGTTTTTTAGTTTTTTTTATAGTAAATAGCTTTTAAATAGAGCATCTTTTTAAGGTAGAGTATGTGAGTTTCTGTTACTCTGTAATCTCTTGCACGAATAGCCTAAAACCTACAAGTCGCAGCCAAAAACCATAAACTTCAGCCAAAACGAACATGCCCATTAATGTCCTGTTCCTTTGGTCTCCTTCTTTGGTTTTTTAGATATGGAAATATACGAAATGTTTGGATTTTTAAAAATAATTTTTGAGCTAAAAATCGCTTACATCATCCGCATCGGCGTTGAATTTTTAAAATAGGTTGTTTAAATAAATTTTTCTGAGGTTAAAATTGCGTTCACCATCCGTTTCTACGTTTTCATCCTTCCCTGCCGTAAGGTAAAGTGAGAAAAGACTGGACCAACGTCACTCGTGGCCCGCGCGCGGCAAGCAACCACCACCCACGCACGCGCGCACCCGTGCAAAATGCAGCGGTACCAGCGGCTCGCGCGTTCCATCGACCTGATCATGATCAGGACAGCAGGTCTCTCTACCTGTCGTCTCCTCTTCTCCATCCACCCACCACAAATTCTTAGGTGCTGCCTGTGCGCTCATATTGGTCCCTGTGCGCATTTTTTCGTGCCTTTCATGTGCGTAGGCTAGGCTGCTATGGATTGCTCATACTTTAGGTATGTGTCAAACACATTAATTCTGAAGGAAAAATAAAATCTCACGCTCCCATACTTGTTTCTACGCCTTGGTCTTATTTCAAACACGAGAATTCGATTCAATCCCTGCAGAATTGCAAACATGGCAAATTGATTGAGCTGCAGAAAAACTTATCAATGGCCATATATATAGGGGTGCAAATAGAGCAGATAATTTTCGACCGACTGATCGACAGAAGGCTTACGGAACGAATGCGGAAAAGGTAAATAGGTGTTCAGCACTATCCGTGTCCGACTCCAACTCCAAGGAAAAAAAATACAGAATAGAATATAGGATGGGTGATATCCTACATATATAGTTGACTGTCCATTAGTGAGTAAAATCGGCACTACTTGTGACTACCCTATTTTAAGAATAGGTCGTCGTATTCCCCGTAATAGATCAAAAGTTTAGTTGTAGACATAAAGAGTATCATGCTTGCTCACAAGTATTTAAAAAGATTAGTTTGATTAAAATAGGACCTAACAGCCAAACTACAACATCTTTGTGGGTGTCAAGCCCAAAACTTAATTTACATTAAGAAGAACTAATGAAATCACATAGGAATGTTTAAGTGCAGTCGTAACTCTAATACGTAAGCTGGTGCATTATTCCTTCTTCAGATGTTTGTTCTGTTAAAAATAAGCAAGTTTGAGTACACTAGGTATTTAGCAAGTCATATGTGAATATTATTTAACTACCATACGAGGTGTTCAACTGGATAAAGTCACGGGTTTAATATGATATGAATACATACAAGCTTGCTGGTAAAAAATTTTGCACTTAAAACAATAAAACATTATTTCATTTTCGTATTAAAACAATCCAAATTCTACTTATGCTTTGTTATAGGAATCACCTATAAAACATAGATCCATTGACCGATAGCACGGTGTATTTGAATACCATTTATTATACTATGCAGAGTTATCTAATTTTACCCATAAAATATCTTACAATGTTAGGTTGTCAACAGGCAACATGATAGCATGTAACTGAGCCGAGATTACAAGGTCGTTTCAATGCTCTTTTTGTTCTAGCTTCTATCGGGTAGGCTCGAAACCATTCAACCATCATCGGGAATCCATTGGCTAAAGGAGAAATGCGGTCCGACGTTAAGTAGACCTACCATTGTGAAGATTTGCAAGTGGAACGACAATCCCAACTTCCATCTTACCCCTTTTTCATGGGCCATCAGTGGGGGTGAGGGGAGCTCGGCGGTGATGGTGGCTTGGCTCGAGGTGGTTTGTGGAAGGCTAGCGACAGTGGCTATGGGCGGCGAGGTGATGTCATATGGTGGTGGAGAGCTAGGTCAGCTAGGCTAGGCGGGAAGCTAGGGGATAGCTTCGTGGTGGTGAGGAGATTCTAAGGACGCAACTAATTTGGTAAGAGCTAGGACAGAGAGGAGGAATTGGGAATAGGGCTCACTGGAGGGAAAAATAGGGTGTCGCTCATGATAACGCGGCGTAACCGGAGATGGGTAGAAGGTGGTAACTCTAGGTGTGTGGCAATGCTAAAAGAGGTGGAGATAATTAAGAGGCTCGGCTAAAAAGGTGGTGAGAGTGAAGCATCTAAGCCCCCTAAAAATAATTTTGGTAATTAATGATGGCCATGCTTAAAGGACTAATGTGTTTATTAAGATGATTGAAGGGTTTAGTTCCGGATTTGAAGGATATCATAAAGAGAACATGGATAGAATGCAAAGATGACTATGAATTGACATGGCTTAAGACAAGGCTTAAGGCAAAGGTATAAATTACCCTAAGGACCTCTTTTATAGATATTACCGGTCTTAGCATATGGTAGTTCTAAGACCGGGTTGATAGGCTTAATGCCATATTATTAAGAGGAGTTGTGACTAGTAGCTTAAAGATAATTTTGTGCCACATTGATCAATATTAGTGCATGCATGCATGCATTTTGATTCAATCCGTTAACCCTCTTTGAATTTTATTTGAAAGCTAATATGATCGCTGTTGTAACTTTTAGGTTTTAAATTACGCAAAATGAATTTTAGTTTATACTTGCTTAAAAATCATGATTTAGCCAAAAGAATTTAAAAACCTCCTATTCACCCTCTCTAGTCGGTTATCCTTGATCCTACAGAGAGGCGGTGGCGTTAGGAGTGGCACAAGGCGAGCTCAGTGCATGGGCAACGATGTGGACGGCTATGCATTTTTAGCGCTATGACATAGATGCGGTGAGGGTGTAGGAGCCGTCGTTCCTCTCAAGAGCTGGTGTGCGAGGTGGTAAAAAAATAGCAGCGAGTGTGCTTTGGTAGTGGTGCAAATTGATGGTAAGAATGGCGTGATGCTGGTGTAGGCAGCATTTAATGTCGGTGTGAGGTGGCGGGCAAGGTGGCATGGGTGTTGGCACAGTTTGGTGTGGGCGAAGGTGATGATGGGTTGAGGCAGCACAGGCACGCGCGAACTGCGGTGCAACACAAGGCAAACAAGAACAGAATAGAAAACGAGTAGCAAGAATGTGTTTTCTCAAGGTGGGAAGCGTAATTCCAAAAAAGGAAAGTAGGTTTTTGGCAATAACACTTGAGTTATTGGTACTTGTCAATAACAGGTAAATCTATTAGTACTTGTTCTTTCTTGTCACACTTGAGTTTTGACAAGTTTTCTCCTTTCTTGCCTTGTTATCCTTTATTTTGATGCTTTCTTCCAAATCTTTGTGGTTAGAAGTTTCTGTTGGTTGCTTGAGATATCTGAAGATGTATTCATACCAATCTTTGTTTAGCTTAGTCCTTTTGGTTAGTCTATGAGGTTTTCACATTAACCCAGTCTATGAGGTTTTCACATTAACCCTCAAGGGTTGCTTCAAACTGGTTCTAGTCACTAATTCATATACCTTATTTATCATATTCTTGAAGAACATGGAGGTGTTGGTTAATTCCAAAGGTGGCATTGATGTTTAAAATTGTCCATAGTGTACATTAATAATATTCTTCTTCCTGTTCATTCTTGTTTTTAAACGGATGACATTCTTATTATATGTCCATCATGAAGAATACTTTTATTCCATTTGGATTAATCAATTAAGTCATCATTTAGATACTCTACACTCTTCCAAATTGAATTTCCATGAGTGTCGCTTCTAGACTGCTTCATCAATTACTATCACATAGATTCCTGTAAAATGGTAGATAGGTATCTTGTACTAATTCAACTGCAGATACTCTGAATTCTGTCACTCTTCATAGTGGGTGGTTTAACTTACTTGTTATCTCAAGGAGCATTATGCTTTAGCAGATATCAGTGATGTTCTTGTAGTTCTATGGGGATTTCCAACATTGGGATGTAAATCCCGACTCTCTATCAAAAGTTACCCATCTAAAAGTTGTGCGCTACACCATTATCTTGGTTTGGTAAAACTATGCAAATCTTCATTCTCTAAAGTTGGGGTTTGCTGATCAAAGTGCATCACTGTAGTCATTTTTCTATAACTGTTGTAGTGGCAGCATAACTAACTTGTTCTTGAGGTATGGTCACTGATCTTCTGCTAATTCTCTTTCTAGATCTGATAGTGGTTGTAGTAGTTCTGTTAGCTCTCAATTTGTCTTCATCTTCTCGTGTATGTCATACAGTACAATGTGTCTCACTATTTTTCCTATAAATTGCTCAATCCAGCTTGCTAAACTTTTGTTGGTACTATTTGTAAATCAACATCCCTTTATGAATCCCTCTAGTAATCCTTAGGTGTTCTTGTTTTATCTTGTGTTAGTTCTTCCTTTACTTTGGTTAATCTCTATTCAGATTTGGTTGATTCCTTTGGGAATATTTCCATTGTACATAAGCCATTTAAATTTTCACCTCTCCATCCTCATTTACTTTTCTTGTAGCTTGAAGTTGAAAACTAAGTCCATTATAACCAGCTTTGGTAAGACACAAACTTCTGATTCCTTATATCTTTGTATAAGTAGCTTATGTATATATTTTTAATAGTTCTACAACATATCTTAGTTGAAATAGTTTTACAACATATCTTAGGACGGTGTGGTGCCGGTGCAGGCAGTGTTTAATGCTAGTGTGACGTGGCATAGGTGTTGGCGCAGTTGAGGCTGCGCGGGGGCACTCAAATGGTGGCGCGACATGAGGGAAGCGAGAATAGAAGAGAAAACGAGCAACAAGAATGCATTTTCTCGAGGTGGAAAGTGTAATTCCGAAAAAGGAAAGTAGATTTTTTTGCTGAAATTTCTGGATTTGGCAAAAACCCTCTAAATTCGCTCAAATTTATTTTTTTTTGAAAATTTTGGGTTGTCACATGTCGAAACCCGGAGTAACGACTCCTGGATCCTCTGTGTAAATCGCACTAGTCCAGGATCAGCTAGTGCACACAGTACAACAAAGATAAATACCAAGCACAAAGGACTATTTATATTAAATAAAAGAGTACGGCCTTATGGCCAAGTCTTACATCAACGCCCATTGGCAAATATAAATAAAGGAAGAACTGCGGAAGCAAACTGATAAAAGCGAAGCCCAAGCCTGCCCACAGGCAAACGACAGTAAGACGCGGCCTACTCGTCCAGATCTTCACCGTAGTTGACGTCTTCCTTCTCTGTGTGGAAAAAGCAAGGTGAGTACAAACTTGTACTCCGCAAGTCACATGGAAAATGCACCATAATGATAAAGGCTTCAATGGAAGGCTTGTAGGGTTAGTTTGCATAAAACATCATTTAAGAAATACAATAAGTAGATTGAAATTGCTGAATTTAATACAGTAAGTAAAAATAATACTTGTAATTAAAAATAATACCGTCAGTGCCGGCTCCGACCAAACACCAACATATCCACGGGCATCCCACCCGGACCATCTTTTCCAAAAGCTCACGTATGGATTCCATCCGTCCACACCCTTTCACTGCACAACTCTGATGGATTCCATCCATCCACCAGGTTTCAATCTCTCACGGATTCCATCCATCCGCAAGGTTTTCATTCTCTCATGGATTCCGTCCATCCACAAGGTTTTCGAAAACATTTTTGAAAAACAAAGTCTAATCCATGAAAAACTCTTACTCAGCATGCCCATGACCGTGGGCACGGCTATCCAGGATAGATTATACACTCTGCAGAGGTTGTACAGTTTTACCCACAAGACACGATCATCCTTTTGTGCCACGCGAGTTACACACTTCCTTAAGTGTGCGGCAAGGAGTCGTGACAAGGTCTTTACAATGCAAAGCCTTCAACCTGGTCGAGCCAACTCTAAAGTTTCACCCCAGTAAGGAATCCACCAGACCAGGACCCCTCTTGAGCCTAGACGAGACTTCTCATGGTTTAACCACGCTCGCCCAAGTGAGACTTCACATGGCACCAACCACGCTCACTTTCAACCTACGACTCGACTCAGGTTGGGACTTCACAAATTATTCAGTCAGGGCTGTCCCATACCAGCCATGTGGTAGTACGATTAGGGCTTTGCAACAGTAGCTCACAGACCGGTCCTTAATCTGACCTAGGCCCAACCACATACCCCTGTGCACGACAATCAACCACTGCAGCTCCAACCAACAGGGCATGCATGCACCCACCAATCTAACCAATTGCCTAAGTCTAAACTAGGTTTATATTTGTTTTCAAAATAATTCATAAACCTCCTTGACTCACCAAAGTCAAGAGTACATAACAAAAGTATATCATTTTATGTAAACAAGGTTATCATTTTATGTGAAAGATATCCCAAAACAAAATTATATGACTATGCAGGGCTAAGCATTTGATATAATATTCTCTAGCCAATACTAATGTACCAACTAGAGTTTGATTCTAGGGTGACAACGTATTGAGGAATTCAAATTCAATGGAGGGATTAACAAGTAGGCAATAACTAAATTTAAAACTGAATTGAAATACGTTGAATAAAAATATGCATGCAGTATAATTTAAAACAACATAATTTTATTTTGAAATCTGGGATTAACATGATCAAGGAGTGTGACTTGCCTTGCTCTTCAACTTGGTTTGAATCTTCGTCGTCGAATTTTCCCGAATCGTCGAAGTCTACACGTGAAAATAGCCCACTAAATTCAAATAAATTCAAATTAAATTCAAATTGACTTCAAAAATTTGAATTGAGGCTAGAAATGGATAGAGGAGAATTTTTGATGAATTTAAAAATTTGAATGGGCCAAATCGGAGTTAAGACGAAGGAGAACGGGCTTCGGAAAATTTAAAAAGAGAGAAAATGGAAAATGGGGATTTTTGGAATTATTTTTCTAAAGGAAAATCTGGATTATTGTGTCAGCAGAGAATTTCTTTTTCAGCGGAATTATTTTTCAACTGAAAAATAGATTTACTGCGTCAGCTGACGTTAGCCCTGGGAATGGTTTGACTGGCAGGTGGGACCGGGTCCATGTGGACTGAGTCCATGGACTCGGGGAGGCGCTGAGGTGGCGGGCGTGTGAGGTGGCGCTGACGGGGGCGAGATGGGCTGATGTGGCGGGCGTGGCACCCGTCGGCTCATTGCCGACGTGCGCTGTGCCGGCGGCGGCGCTTCGGGCCCGGTGCTCGCAACGCTTCGACGCGGCGCGGCGAGCGCGGAGGAGAGGAGGCCGAGGGGAGGCGGGCTCATCGTGTCACGTGGCTCGGCGGCACCGGCGCGATCAGTGGAGAGGACGGCGGCGGCGGGCAGGGGGCTGGCGCGCGGCGGCGGTGGGCGCTCGGGAGGAGGAGGAGTGGCGGAGGTGAAGTGCGGGAGAGGAAGTCCGGGGTGGCTTTATAGGGGCCGGGGGGAGAGACGCCGCGAATTTCTCGCCGGAGCGGTGGAGTGGGCGCGGCGGTTGCGGCCGAATCGGGGAGATGGGGCGCGGAGAAGGCGGGGAGGAGGTGGGTGCGTGGGCGCGGGTCGTGAGACGCACGAAGGAGACGGGGGCGGCGAGCTCGAGTGGGAGCAAGCGGGTAGGGCGGAGAAGCGATTGCGCGGCGGCAGCGCGAGTGGAAGAAGAAGGCGGGGAAGGGCGGCGGCAGCGGGCTCGGGCCGCGAGAGGGAGAAGCGGCTGACGGGTGGGGCCCGTGGGCAGAGAGACGGAGAGCGGAGGGAAGGCGCGCCGACAGGTGGGGCCGGGGCGCAGCGAGAGAGAGAGGAGCGGGGAGGCGTGGGAGGATCCGCGCCAGACACGTGGCGATCGCGGAAAGGGGCTAAGCGGAATCGGGTGGCTACGTGGAGAAGATCTGGCCGTCCACGTGGCAACCGAGGAGGGAGGAGGGGATTTTTATTTTCTGATTTTTGAATTTCAGAAAAGCCTAGGAAATTAACTAAGCCTCAGAAAATATAAAATAAACTCCAAAAATTCCAGAAAAATTCATGGAACCTCCTGGATACCTTTTGGACTTAATAATAATATTTGCAACTAATGTTGGTATTTAAGTTTCATACTAAAAATACTTTTTAATTTCAAAAATACATTTTTAAACTCCAGAAAAAATCTAGGAAACCAAATAAAATCCAAATAACTCCAAATATTTAATTTGAATTAGGATTTTTTTTATAGAAAATCAAAATACCATTTTATTTGATAATATTTTTAGGTTTTCACTTAAATTACTTTTTAAATCTGGCTTTTTCAATAACAGAAAATCTAGGGCAAACCAAAAAGAAATTTTAGGCACAAAAATACTTATTTTAATTAATTTTTAGTTATTTATTTTTATTTTCATAAAAATCTGGGCTGTTACATCACATTGCTGATAGTTGATACCTATGCCATCCTCTACTGCGTTATCCTTCCCTTATCTCTACCGTCACTCGATGTATCTTTCTTTTACGGATAACCTGGCTCACCAACTCTAAAACTAAATCTTGCCTAGGCTGGCAGTAGTGTCTCATGATACTGCATCAGAAACATTTGTATTTCCTCCTCGCACAGACATATTATCTATTGTCATAGTGTCATGTGCCTTCCCTCGACGCAACACAAATGCTTTGGTCTGCTAAACCATCCGACCCTAAGCAGCAAGTAATTCCGCTGCAGGAACCAATCACGCTTCAACATGCATGTCTAGTTGGCTTATTAGCTAGGCTTGTTAACAGGACATTTGTTATTGCATAATTGTTAAACAAGCTGTAGGACTGATGATGGCAATTAGAGTAGATGAACGATTATCAAAACTTGTTCCTTCTAAGGTATTTAAAATGTTTACTCGAATGACTATGATAGCCATTAAGTTCAGATCATGCTAGCAAGTCGAGGCAAAACAAAACTAGAAACAAGAGTCAACAAAATCAGTAGCCTCCTTCACAGGGTTGGTTTGACCACAGGTCTGGGGTTGGTCCAACTGGTTCCTGTTCCCAAACCTAAAACTCTCTTGGGATAAAAGCTCAAATCTCAATAACTTGTCCAATTCTCATTCAAATACATCCAAGATTTACACGAGATTTGTTCAAGGTGATAGGAACCTAAACCCATATAGAATCAAAATGTTCTTAGGCTTGAGTTCACCAAATTGAAGAGAATTGAATCTAGTTCATAAGAACATCAAAAACCCTAAATCTCAAATTAATTCTTGCTCATAAGCATCTAAGACATAAGGTTTTCTAGATCTATTTTTATATATCTTAGCAAGAGATTCGGTTAGAACTCCTTTGAACCTTAAATCACAAAACTATTTAAAAACAAGGACACGCTTACGTACGCACGCACGCGCCTTACCAATACGTTGTTCCTTAGCCAGGTCGCTCACACCTTCTCTCTTCCTGTCTCTTCTTACTAATTAAGCACTTGCTTGCGTTACTCTCCCTGCCTGTTCAAAAGAAACTTCCATTCGAGTGAGACGTTTCACACCATTTTCCTCTGTTACATGTATTATTATCCGGTTCAAGGCAACAACAGCAGCACGAAGAGGAAAGACCACGGTAATTGCCTTAGATAGAAGGAACCAAAGCAGAAACCAACAGCCTATGTTATACAAACTGAAGAAGTAGAGCAGAACCTCCCAAAACAGCTAGTACTAGTACTAGTTGAGGTATAGATGAGAGAGAGAGAGCACCACCTCTCCTGCCCTCGTCTGTCGCACATGTCAGTTAGGGGTAGATATGGAGCCAACTTCTCATCTTATCAAGCTTTTCTTAAAATTAACATAGTTTGATTTAATATCATTTTACGTATAATTTGAAAGTATTTTTAGAAACGAGCTAACGAGCCGAGCCGAGCAAAATTCAAATTCATTTGAAATTAACTTATTTTAATGTTTAACCAATTAATAATTATAATTGAAACAATTTTGAACCGAGCCAACGAGCCCCACTAACGAGTTTTTTTCCACCCCTAATGGCAGTCATATCTTGCTGTTCGGGAATCAAAATAGTTAACTTTAGGGATGTCTTCATCATCTCGGTACGTTTATGGTTTTATTCACTGTAGTAGATTTATTTTAGTTTATTTTTACTGTAGTTAATGATGACTTATTTGATGTAATTAAATTTAAAAAAAATTTAAAAATAGATTAGCCATCACGGATAATATGAAAGAAGAAAAGGCAAAAAAAAACTTAAAAAACTGAAAAACTAGAAAAAAAAAAAGTGTAGTGAATTAAAATTCAGGAGCCCAGAAGAAGCGGAAACAGCGGGGCCTCATTCCATTGCGCCGTTTCATCAACCAGCCGAACCTACCGACCATCGTCACCCCCCGATTCCCCAAGAAGAGGCACCAGCAGCAGAGACCTCGCCTCCTCCTCTCTCCCTGCCATGGCCGACCACAACCGCTATGGGCACGGCTACAGCCAGGGCTACGCCTACGCGCCCTCCGCGCCACCTGCGCCTATGCCCACGTCCTCCGCGCCCATGCTCTCCTCCTCGTCGTCGCCTTACGGCTACGGTGGCTACGGCCACGGCGGCTACCCACCCTCCTACCCGCCGCCGATGGGGGGTTTTGGAGGAGGCGTCGTCGCGTTCCCGACGGGGACGCACCCGGAGGTGGAGCGCGCGTTCCGGGCCGTCGACCGCGACGGCAGCGGCACCATCGACGAGCGCGAGCTGCAGGACGCGCTCTCCTCTGCCTACCACCGATTCAGCATCCGTACCGTCCGCCTCCTCATGTTCCTCTTCAACAACCCCACCTCCCCTTCGCCGTCCCGTATGGGTAATCAACCGCTTCCATCCATTCTAGGATGCCCCTTCCTTCTTGCCTCAAGAATTTGCTTCTGTGATTTGTCAATACTGTTCCCAATGGTGCCCCCAATCTTTCTTGTTGTTCCAATGATTGGTATTGTCTTTATAAAAAAAAAGTTCCTTTTTTTTCCTCTGCTCGTTTGCTGATTTGTATTGAATGTTGAGGAGTATGGCTGGGAGTTCCAAAGGGTGTCTTGATTAGCTTCAAACTTGTTCAATTCAGTTGTTTCTTTCTGGGAGCAATTGGGTGGAAGATACTCAGTAAAGTTATTATGTATTGGAAAAGTTATAATCCGAAATGGCACAACATTAGATGCTCATATAGTTATTACTGTACAAGTGCAAAGATCAAAACATGCAAGTACAAAGCAGTGTCTTCACCTTTTTTTTTTTCATTTTTTGGGGGAGATGGGAATGATTCCTTCTCTTTTGTGTAAAAGCTTCTGCTTTTGTATCATTCTGTGCCAACGCACGTTAGTATTTATCTGTTTACTTTCTCCAGTTTACTTTCTCCAGAAGCTGTACCACTTCAGTTGTTGAAATATCTCGTGCGGCTTGCTTATATGCATCCATGTGTTTGTTTCGTCAAAGCAGCTGTAGCATTTTAGCTGTCAAATCAAAATCATACATTCATATGTACATGTTACTGAATTCTTGTTGCCTCCATGTTGCAGGTCCAGCAGAGTTTGTGTCACTGTGGAATTGTCTTGGGCAATGGCGGGTGAGTGGTAGTAATTTTACTGTGGTTTAATTTACAAACACAATGCACGGTTACTAGATTCTCATTGTGGCAGCACTTTAGTTTCTGATGCTTTGCATTGTTTCCCCCCGTGATATCTCTACGTTGCTTGCAATTAGATCACTAAATTATACACGAAGTACCAGCGCCCACCGAACTTGTCTTGGTTATATAGGAATCTGCTGAATAATGCTAGTGGATATTTTTATTAATAAAGGGAGAAGAACAATGCTAGTGGAGACCCTGTTTCTCCATGGAAGAGCTGGTTTCAATTATGTTATTGATGTAGTTGAATTGTTTCCCCTTTGTCTACTATTTAACTGATTGAGGGTTTGTATGATGGATAAAGTCAACGGGGGAAATAGCCTGTAGTGTTGTTTCAGTCAATCCATGTCCTATCATCTGTTGCTTTCTCCTTTCAACTAGCTGCCTTGATTTGAAATCAGCTATTGGGCTCATTTCTGTTCTTCATTGCATCATATAGGGCATTTTCGACAGATGTGGTAGGGACCGGAGTGGGAAAATCGACTCTGATGAGTTGAGAGAAGCTCTTCTCAGTCTTGGATATGCAGTTCCACCTTCTGTCATTGAGGTTCTTATAGCGAACCACAACAATGGCGTGTCCCGCCGTGGTGCACTGGACTTTGACAACTTTGTGGAGTAAGTATTTTTTGTCGTACGGAATAATATCACCAGTCCTCATTTTCTCATCTGAACAAATGCAACTTACTAAAGTTTCATTCGCTTTTCTGATTTTGATTTTGAAGGTGTGGGATGATTGTAAAGGTATGTTAACGTCCTTCCATTCCACAGCCTGTGAATTATGATTGAATCATGCAGTGAAGCTGCCAAGTTTCAAGTCGTTACTGATAAAATTCTCTCTCTGTAGGGTTTAACGGAAAAATTCAAGGAGAATGATACGCGCTACACTGGCTCGGCCACTCTTACCTATGACGGGTTCTTGTCAATGGTCATTCCCTTCATTGTCCCTTAAGCTTTAGCTTCTTCCGGTGTCTGTCGACCGACCAAGCTGTATATTTTATACAACCTTACAGCTATGTTTATATTTTGAGAGCAACTACACAACACTATTCTATCGGACCTAAGTCCAGGAGGCTAGCCTCCTGGCCACTCCCCCTCCCCTCCCTCTCATCTTTGGTGCCCTCCCCGCCGGCCGCCACCACTTCCCCTCCGGCCCTCCCCTCCCATTTTCTCCAGCACGGGCAGCTCTGCTCTGTACCCCCTCCTATATCATTGGGGCCATCCGTCGTCTCCCCCTCCCCCGTCACCACCACCCTATCCAACGTAACACCCATAGCGCCGCCGCCTGTCGCTCTCTGCCATCACCCACCGCCTCCTTGGCCTTACTCTGCATTTGGGAGGTGTGGTGAATCTGTCATCACAGTGGCACCCTCCTGTCGCCGTATCTGGAGTTGACGGTAGCAATGAAGAAGGGGAGGTGGTGACACCAATGGAGGAGAAAGGGAAGGCTATCCCACTGGTGGAGGAAATGGTATACGTTTTTTTTTAGTTTTTCTCCTATATTTTTTATTGAGCGTTTTTTCAGAGGCTTGTGCAAATGAAATTAGTTCTATGTTTGAGATTGGGCAAAAGAATTAGGCGTGGTGGCTGTATCCTGTATTGACCATTTGGTTTCACCCTTGTAGGGTGATATTTGTGATTGCTGTTTTAGTTTTACTTGACATACAAACTGCGTTATTCATTTCGTCCACATGGAATCTGGCATTCACAAGGTTACCACAGAACTAATCGAAACTGATTAATAATTGTCGCCAACACACAGAATATCGCAAGCATGAATAAGCCAGAAGTCGCTCAGAATTAGTGAGCTACAGCATTTGGTATCAACATCGAAATTCCTACTGTGGTAACAGCTATTGCACCGTGGTGCAGGGTAGAAAGCACAATTTTAAAACAAAAACAGCACGACACATCAATTTTTCAAGAATCATAACACAAAACACAACTGCATAATCCAATGTGCATTCCTCATAAGTTCTGTCGAAGAAAACACTACAAAAAAGGACCAGATATTCGCTTGGGCAAAAAGAACATTTTTATCGGTGCAACAAATCTAATTTAAAGAAAAGCTTGGGTCAATGGCCAAGATACATCAACTTCAATCTGGAGCGCACCAACTTAGAAGCTAGAACACCCTGTACGGTTTCCCCATGGTGCTCTTGATGTACAGGCACCTCACCTGCAAAACACGTCATAACATGTTATGGCCAGTTGATAAGTCTATTAGAAGTGACCAACTACCATTTTGCCTGGTATTTTCCGCCGGCTTATGCTCTATTAATTTCATTAAATATAAACATGGGAAATATAATTACAAAGTGGATCAGAACAGGACTCACATTCTGCCAGTTCTTTTTCAAAAGAGACACAAGGAAGTTGACACTCATTTGGATGTTTTGCTGGATCTGCTTCTCCTCCATCGACAAGTTACCAACAGCAACACCCATGCAAAGAACCTTCTTTAGCTGGAACTTGACCGTAGCTTTCGTCTCATTGACCTTGGATTCAAGAGATTCCTGATGAGTAACCAATGTAGGGAACTTGCCTGTAGTGCAATCAACATGATTCAATTAGCTGGGCTATCGTACTTGACGATACATGGCAAAAGTTGGTACAATCGCACATGAACATTAATACACAGCTCCCAGAGCTGATGGGGATACGATAACAAAAGATCCTAGCTTAAGGTCTGTACAAAATGTTTAGAAAGCCAAAAGGCAACCAAAACAATTTACTTGAGCATATTAATGCAACAAAATGAAATGGCCTTGTTTTCAACAAGTTCGAAATAGTTTGATTAATATTGCAAGATACACAGCAATTGGCAGGACTGCTTCTAGTGCATACATAGTAAATAGATGAAAACAACCAAACTATGTGATGGGGGCATACAGGTATATGAACCAACACAATACTTGCATCGTATGCAAAACGACGATAACAGGAAAAGAGAAACTAGCATGTAAGAAAATGGATCACTTGCCTGCCTTGTTGAGACCAGGACCAAGGAGACGGGGAATCTGCTTGATGATGGCCTCTGATGCTAAGAAAGCATGGTACTTCTTGGCAAGCTTCTTAACAAGCTTCTTGTTCTTGTTCATTTTCTTAAGGGCTTCAACATCCATGTAGTCAAGTCCAATCTTCTCAGCCTGCGCACATGCCACACCAAAATACCTTATTAGGAAAACTACTAAACACTCCCCTTGGACAGAATGAAGAGAGAGATCTTATACGGTGCAATTTTCAATTTTCCATACAGTAGAGCAAATTACAAGTTACATTAGTAACATACAACATATATGAATTGAAATGTAATCGAGACAGCACTAAATAAAGGCTAATATCAGGTAAGGCATAATCATAGTTAAAAAATAACAATTCAAAATACCGCAGTTGTTTCTGTTCAAAAACTACTATAAGCATGTAAAACATAAATCAGTAAGTTTGAATCACACGAACTGGCTATGGCATATTCTTACCTCCTCCACATGCTGGGCATCTCCAAGCATGCACACCTTCATCTTCGGGCGGGGGATATGGGGCAGCTTAACAGAGCCACTGAAGCGCTTGTCCTTTTGTGGGTCGTAGTTCTTCAGACCAATTTGAAGCTCAACGGTCTCAGTGAACTTCCTATTCTTCTCCCTGGCATCCGCAACAACCCCGGAGATGGCCTCCTTGAGAGCCTCAGATTGCAACTTACTGCAATGGATTAAATAAGCTCAACCCACAGAATTCATAATAACAAAAGACCATTTATCTAGCACCCACATATAATACACAACAACAGACAGACAATTTATTCTAGCCATCGGTGAACTCTCTTCTAGCATGATATAGTATACAATCTGAATCTCTCTTCTATTATGATCTAGCATTTAGTTATGCCTTTTAAGAGGGGAAAAAAAATCTAAATAATGCAACCCAGTGGATAACTAAGCATAACTTAAGGAATGCTTAAACAATCTTAATCTACATGTAAGGACTTCCACTTTGTTGAGCACTAAAACTACTGTACCTTGTCTATCTCTAAGAAGAAAGCTAAAAGCTACTGCTAAATTAAGCATAGACTAAACAAAGCATTACACACTAGGCTTCTGAATTTCCATACCATCTGTAACTCGATCCCATGAGTAAAGCAAAAATACATCACTATGCAACAAGCAAGGCATATCCGAAGACACAAAATTATAACACAGTATTCCACAAAGCAATCGCGACGAACAACTCTAGAAGACGAATTTATCGCAAGAATTCAATCACAAAAACAAATTAGAAAACAAAGACAAGTGACTAGAGAAAGCCTAGCGGTAGTACCTCATGGTTGCAGCCGATAACTCAAAACTCCCTGAAGGGAAAAAACATAAAAAAAAAATCAATGAGATGAAGCGAGATCTAGCGCAAAAAAGTAAAATAGGCGCAGGATTGGAAGAGAGAGGTTTACGAATCGAGGCGTGGGAGAGAGAGAGTGATGAGGGGGAGGAGGCGCCTGGAGACCTTAGGGTTCGGCGCGAGGCGGCGGCGCGAGTAGGAGGAGGCGAAGGGAGGAGATGGAGGCGGCGGCTCAGGTATTATAGGTCGTTGGCACAGCACCGCAAAAACCCTAGAGCTTCGGATGGATGCCACTTGGGCTATTCGTAGCCGTTAGATCTCTCTGTGGACTCCCTGGGCCCTTGGGCTGACGACAGCTATTTGTCCAGGCCCAATCGATTTTTAGTTTGGGCCTTAGATTGCTCTGGGCTTCTTAAAAAAAGGGAATATATTTAAGCCGACTGTTCTGTGCAGCGACAGGCCGACAAAAATCACAAAACCTGCTTCTGTTGGGCCATGGCCCGTCACTGTTCTTCTCTCTCTCTGTGAAATTTGTTATAACAGGGCTCTGTCTGAAATCTGAAGTTGACCCTCTGTTTCCTATGATCTTATCCCCAAAATCTGCATTCACGAAGTTCTTGGATTGGGTTATATATATGTTAAAAAATACATGGAAATGTTAATTACTAAGTGACAGATTATATATCCGAGGAGTGATGGTCTTGTCTAGAAGAGGTGACGCAACTTAATTAGATCTGGTTCTGGTCTAAATAATCCATTCCTTACATTATTTAAGGAAAAGAAAGAAGAATATGCTTGATCTGCCACCTTGGATCCAACATGTATGTATGCTTAACCCCAGGGAAAATTAAGGCTTCCACTTAACAGTAAACCCTAAGCAACTAGCCTCTCTTAGTGGATCACACCACTTACAAATGGGAAAAATCCGGTAACCCCCATATAAACGAGTTTTATATTTCATATATTTGCACGTTTTGGAAGTGCAACTTCTACAAGGCTCCATAAGTCTGATAAGACACTCCTTTTCTCAAAGATGTGATCTAAACCACTTAGTCTGATGCCACGATTTTGTAAATCATCATTCCACCTATTATTGGATAATTTTCACAATTGCTACTCACTGGTCTTCATAAAGATGTGATGCCCAACGCCTCATTGCTAAGATCGTACGCCTGTTCTAAGGCTGTCACCACTTGAAATGCTCGAGTCCTATGGCACACCACATCTCACCATAGTCTATGATGCCCAATTATCTACTGCCAAGATCGTACATCTGCTCCGAGAACCGTCACTACTTGAAATGCACAAGTTTAATTGGCATATCACGTGCACACACTCACGTCTTCACGATCCTTGTATTTCTCCCGTGCTTCTCCTCTTGAAATGATGCTCCACCCGGACTTACGCAACATGCCACGGCTACCAAGCCTTGGCCTTGCCACTGGCCACAACAATTATCAAAGCACTTGCATATCAAAGAACAAGCAATCGATCCAAACACAAATGATATGCACTTGAATCTCATTAGCACAACATAAGCATAGACACACCATAACTCACACTTGTATGGATATCCCATGACTAACGCTTACATGGACATCGCCATGACTCACAACCAAAATCAACTCACTTCAGCTCAAAGACACAGGGCCGGTCTGACCGTGACCACCAAGCAAGCCAAACCACCAAGCACACTCCCATCAGATCGCTATACAATGGCCGATTAGACCACTCCTCTCCGGTCATAGTGCAACACCAAAGCCGGTACTATCTTAGTAGGTCAAAAACCAAAACATCTAAAAGATCTTTTTTGAAAAATAGCTACTGCCAACTACTGGTTGGTACTATCGCTCATCGGTCAAACTGCCATGCACTGGCTGGTCAAACCACCACACCAGGGCTAGTCTGATCGCTAGCCACAAGCTGATCCGACCACCACCACCACTCTGACAGCAAAAACCAAATATTTAAAACATAAAATCAAACTCAAACAATGACAACATAACAAAATACTCATCACTAATATAGAGATATCATCACATGGTCTTATATTAATAGGTGCATGTACCGCGCTCGCACACATACTCATAGAGCCCATTTCATGCTACCAGGAGTATGTATTCCATGTTCTCCCGTGTCCATCGGCTTTGAGACGTAGCCACCTAAACGTTCTCCCGCGTCCATCGTCTTTGAGATGTGGGCCACCTAAACAAGTCATTAGTTATTGGATACTTCTAGTAGAGTAACTCCAAGAGTCTTGTTAAAATAGAGACACCCATAATGTATTTTGAAGAGTCATCCCAACCTTTTTTTTTATATTTTGTTCCTCCAACTCTAGCAGACTCTCTAATTTAGCTATCTCTATTTTTAAAATTGGGCCACGTCATCGAGCCGTCTGGCACTGATGGGCCTGGACTTGCGATCAAGAAGCGAACACCGATCGGAGACTGCCCTCGCCCCTCGAATTTTTTTCAATGACAATGGCACATATATGTGCCCTTGTATTCAATGATTGCCGGCACATGATTTATGCCATGATACTTTTTAGTGGCACATATTATGTGCCATAGTTAATCACATATGATTGCCGGCACATGATTTATGCCATGATACTTTTTAGTGGCACATATTATGTGCCATAGTTAATCACATATGATTGCCGGCACATGATTTATGCCATGATACTTTTTAGTGGCACATATTATGTGCCATAGTTAATCACATATGATTGCGGCACATGATTTATGCCATGATACTTTTAGTGGCACATATTCGATGCCGGCATCTCGAATGTCAGTGGAGCAAACGAAGAATGCGCGGGGAGGGACGGGCGCCGCCGGGCGCGCGGGGAGGGCCACAGGGGGGAGGGGGGAAAGGGCGCCGCGGGAGGGGGCGCGCGGGGAGGGCCACAGGGGGGAGGATGGAAAGGGCGCCGCGCGGGAGGCTTCGACGCGGGAGGGGGCGCGGGAGGAAAGCATCTAGCGAGCCAGGATGCCTCGCCAGATTTCACGAGCGAGACGTGGAATTTGGCTCCACTGCAAAATAGATAACAGGATAAAAGAGCTGTTGGAGGGTGCTTTTTTCCTTGGGTCATCTAATTTGGAGAAAAAGTGCAAGATAAAGAGTCTCTTGGAGATGCTCTTAGTCGCGAAACAACCATTAATCATGCAAAACAGAACTGGCTCCTATAAAGATGGATGCATGTGCGGTGGATTAGTTCGTGCATACACCTGCACAACACAAGTCCATGTCTCTCAGCAAAGAAGGAAAAAATGTAGTATATATAGTTGGTTAAAATTTGTAGTATAATTGATTTTTAAAAATGTAGTATAATTTGTACGGAACGAGGAGTATAATAAATTTAAAAAAGAGTATATTAATGTAGTATAATTTTTAAAAGGAGTATAACAAAATTTTGAAAGAGAGTATAGCAACGAAGTATAGCAAAACAGCTTTTAACTCCAACAAAGAATTGAGCATTAGGTGATCCTCCTCCTGCTTATGAATCAATGGGAGTTGCCATGTGAACACATCTGTTGCTGTTGGAGCTGCTCGATGCCACTACCGCCGTCGGCCACCAGATGCGACGATGTTGGCAATGCCACGAGCGGTGAGTAGCGCGAGGAAAGATGCATGTGTACATGGCACCGCTGTTCGCTTGGAGCATGACATGCATGCACGTGCGATCTCCAAGCGGAATTGACGACAGCTTTGACGTGACACTACTACAGAAAGTCTAATACTAGACGCTAAATTACAGATGATTTTGTGAAACAGTCTGTGATATACACTATTATAGACGGTTTTAATTTGGAGGCCATCTGTAGTATTTGTGGCGGGAAAAAGAAGTATCACAGACGGTTCGTACCGCTGAACCGTTTGTGATACTAGAATATCATAGACGGTTTTATAATAAAAACCGTCTGTGATACGTTTTCCGCCTTGCAATCCCTCAAAATTTCATATTTTCCCACTTAAGTCCGAGTATGATTCAGTTTTGAGACACCTTCAGTAAAACGGGCATAACTTTTGCATACGGTGTCCGTTTTCGACGTTCTTGTACTCGTTGGAAAGCTAACGATGAGCCCGATCCAAAAAAAATGACCGCTTGCGCCAGTCGCCCTCCAAGACCCCCAAAATTGGCCATCTTTGGACCTAAATCTGCGTCGCAAGTTTTTAGTTTATGTTTTTGCCCTTTTTTTGTCTTTCTTTCGGAATTTGGATTTTGCTTCAACTGAAGTTGTAGATCTCATCGAAACCTTTCAAATGAGTATATATAAGCTATATAAAACTTTGCTATTTTATCTTTTCAGACTAGTTTATATTGCATCGGTATATAAATTTTTGTGCTCTAATTCACAGACGGTTCTATATATAGAACTGTTTGTGATATTCATTCATCACTGACGGTTCTATATATAGAACCGTCTGTGATAATCTGACCGCTGGGCCCGTCGATTCTCTTCAACCCAATCCTGGCCAATAGAAATCCACCAATCCTCACCCCACGGATCATAGCTCCGCCTTTCTGTCCCGCGACAAAAAATTTCGAACTCCCGCCTCTCCATCCCTCTCCCTCCCCTATAAATATAACCAAAACTCAGCCTCCTTGCTGGTCTCCTCTTCCTTGCTGTCCTTCTCCTTGCTGTTCTCCTCCTTGCTGTCATCATCCTTGCTGTTCTCCTCCTCCTTGCTGTCCTCCTCCTTGCAGACGACGCACAAGTTTACGGGAGGCAAGACACCGCAGATGCAACTAGCTCGTGCCAACCGTGCAGACGCTCAATCAACGCCGATGATGGTGGACGTCAAAGATATCCAGCTCATGCGTTGCATCAGGGGCGAGAAGGCATAGAGGATATTTGCCTTTTCTCTGTTCTTGTTGTGTAACCTGCTTGTTGTTTTGGGATATTGTAATGGTAGGCTCTAATCTTAATAAAAATGGATGTTTTATGTTTGTGAAATGAATTGAGATGTGAATTGGATGTATACATGTACATGTTGATCTGTTTGTTTCAAAGGGCATGGCTAGCATTAGCTGAGGCTAGCTAATAAACTGAAATAGGTTTAGGAGTAGAAGGGAATATCACAGACGGTTTTTAGTTAAGAACCGTCTGTGATATATAGTTATCACGGACGGTTCTAAACTAGAACCGTCTGTGATAACTATATATCACAGACGGTTTTTAACTAAAAGCCGTATGTGATTATAACTATCACAGACGGTTTTTAGTTAAAAACCGTCTGTTATATATAGTTATCACAGACGGTTCGAAAGCCGTCTGTGATGACCTCATATTATTACTGACCCATAAATTCAGACGGTTCATAAAACCGTCTGTGATGATATTTTTGAACCGTCTGTGATGACCTTTTCTGTAATAGTGTGAGATACCAATACAATCGGTGGGAGGTCAACTAATACTCAAGACGGGCCTACTCACAGTAGCATACTCTCATTTTCCTCTCTATTATATTATATATATATATATATATATATATATATATATATATATATATATATATATATATATATATATATATATATATATATATATATATATATATATATATATATAGTATAAATAATGAGGAATTGGTGCCTAAGCTCCATAATTGAGACTTTTCATCTATGATTAAGACTTTCTATCCATGATTGAGACTTTCCGCGTCCATAATTAAGACTTTCCATCTTGATATATTATATATCATTGCACTTGCACACATCTAAAAGCAAGGAGACTTGGTGCTCAGACACCATGGTGTCCCATTTCAGTTTCAACATCATACATACATACATACATACATACATACATACATACATACATACATACATACATACATACATACATACATACATACATACATACATACATACATACATACATACATACATACATACATACATACATTATGATCATCTTGCCCAATCCCGTATACATACATATATGTATGGAGATAGAAGTATTAATAGTGCACATGTTGTATCGTGCATGTGCGTATCGAATTGTCGGTTTGGTGCTCTATCAGTGGCGAAGCTAAGATAAAAATAGAGAGTAGGCTTAAAGAGCTAAGCTAAATTGACACAAATATGTGCAATCTAAATTCATATATAAATAGAATAGAAGCAAAACAAAAAAGAGAGAAATACAGTGAAGGTACATTGCTAATGGAAAGCACATCCCTAAAACAAATAAATATGCTTCCAGTAAGTAGTGATGTGTCATTTGGATATCAAAATTAGCAAACATAGTTATACAGTAGTAAATTGTAAATGAACATGAACATTCAAAATAAACGGAACATACCACTAAGCCACAAAGGATCTAACTTGAATTTCAAGGTAAATTCATTCTTCAACTTTTCATGGCTTGGAAATGTCTTACAATTATATCATCATCAATGCTTCTAAATATCCTGTGAAATATATTGTTTGTGAAATAGTTATGCAAATTTCATTTATCCATTATTGCAAATCTACGAATAAATTGTAAAATTCATCACTATGCAAAATACACTAGATAGTCTAGCATATTGTCTAATTGTTTATGTAATACAATGTCAACAAGAGTAAACAATAAGGATTAATCAAGAAAACTAGAAAAATGCATCACATACCAATGGCAATCAAGACTCAAGTTGGCACTTAACACTTCGGTATATCCTGATCCCCTCGATGGCTTGATCCCTAGACCCCTTAGTAGCTCTGCTCGGTCCCCTCCTCACCTCCTCCTCTAGATCTCCACAACCATCGGTGGCTCGACCTCCTAGCTGAAGTAGCACAACCTACAGAACCTAGCCTCCTCCTGCGACCTCCCATCCTCTGTCCTCCCCTTCCCAGCTTCGAGTGGCTTGTCGTGTCACCTCGCCGCCAAGTGCCCTAAGCTAGAGCTTCCCTACATGGCCTCCTACCATCCAACAGGCCACGCCTCCTCACGCCACCGCCCTGGCTTCCATGCATGGCCGTTGGCTCACCGTTAGGGTTCTCGAGCTCAGTTGCTTTCTCACTTGCTTCAGGTGTACACCCTCTTCATTGATCGATCATCTTTCTGTTCGATTGCATCTGGTGGGTTGGGGTGGATGTGAGGATTAGTTGCTAGTTGGGCCTCGTTGATTGGTGGTTGTGGGCCGACTATTGGGAAAAAGGCCCATCTTCTAATCTCTTCTTCTTCTTCCCTCATCCATGGACTGGTGGTCAAGGCTTCAGCCAAAGCTTGGCATCCATGGCCATGGCCGATCTCCACGGGGGGAGGGGGTGGGTGTTTCAGCACGGGCAGAGGATAGGATTGAGCCTAATAAAGCCTGCGTGGTGGATCCGCCCCTAGCTCTATTAGTTGGTAGATGAAGAAGCCAAGATTGACCTGGCTCTCCTGTGGATATGCTTGTCGAGTATGCTAATAATAACATGGCTGGCCACATGTACAGATTGAACAGCAAAAGAATTCACTAGCTTATCTTGCCTTTTCGCTAAAACCTACAGAGCTCTTCCATATAATGCATACCTAACAATAGCGGATGCAAGCCTAAGATGTAACCAATGCTAGTGGAACAAGGATAATATGATGTGAGCAAACTGAACTTCGACTAAGCTCGAGAAAGAATATGCATTTGTCAAAGGAATGCTCATTCTTGAGAAGAAGAAGAAAGAACGATCCATCCATGTGAATGAAACTATTCCTCTCAAGAAAAGATGTTGGTGGGCGACAGTGGCAAGGAAGGAAGGAGGTCATAGCTGCAGGACAGCATGGCACTGATGCTGATGCCAGCCGGCTAGTGATAGCCACGCTGCAAGATAGATGGGCCTCCATGGTTGCTTGCTTGGCTAGGGAAAGGGAAGTGTTTCTAATGTGCTTTATTATTTTGGCTTGTTTGGATAGCGACTCTAATTAAATTTGTCCAGCCACACCAATTTTGGGAGAGATGATTTAGCTAGATTATTGTTTATTATTGTCTCTTCTTTTTTTCCCTGCCTAACATGGCTGCCAAAATGAAAATTTATTTGGATGTGACTACAAACCAGCCGGGCGTTTGTTGGTCGCTCCGCGTGCACACCCCAAAAAAGCTAAATGACAAAATAATATGATGCTACCCCTCACCAAGGCCCACTAACTTAGTAAGCAATAAACATGTTGGCATCCCTTTGAATTTCTCCCTAGGTTTCTCTACATGGTGCTGCCACCACCAATCCCCTTCTCCCAGATCAAAACTCATGCTCTTCCCCTAGTCCCTCTCCCCTTCCCACTCCTTTAAGCAAAGAACATCTTTTTGGATCTGTATAAATTGCTTCATAGGGAATCTTTACCCCTTGCCAGGCGTAAGAAAGGTACAATTAAATCACTCTCTATCAAACCTTTTCCATTACATACAACTATTGGGAAACTAAGTATGGACATAGTAAAAAACCAAAAAGCACCAACATAGTTGTATGCATGATGTTAATGTATCAAAAAGCAACATTGCTTTGATGATCTTCACAGTAGTTTTTGCTTCATGAATTGCCCCATTTAGATCAACTAATTGTTGTTTTCATATGTGATTTTTTGCTATGAATGCCTTGCACCAGTAGCACCCCTCTCCCCTGCTGTTCCTCTTACACTCTTTGTCTTTGCTCTGCAACTCCTATGAACCTTTGACATAGAAAACTGCTTGTCACAATAAATCTAGATAGCTTGTCAAACATATAACATATTAGTAGGCTTTACAAAATGTTGAATAGAATTGCTAATATATCTTATATGCCTCCAACATATAAACTGCTTATCAAGACCAACTAATTTTTTGTCGGTAAACCCAAATAGATTGCTTGTGAATGCACACAGATTCATTTTAATTTGCTTATGGTGTGAAAATGTGTCTGTTTCTTATTTTACAAAAGATGCTATACAGAATTTGCTTGTCAAAATGCCATCTAGGCAAAAACAAACAAGTTATCGTGAAAGATGCTATATAACATAGTTTTGGTTTGTTATTTTGCGAAAGATGCTATATAAAATCTGCTTGTGAAAAACAAACAAGATTGTTTTTGATAGGAAACCTAGCTAAATCTTTTTTATTGATACAATTCAATAGGCATCCTTGCTAAGTTATTATTACATGCTTCCTAAGTTATTGTGAAGATGTTCGCCAAGTTATCATGTCTTGCTTCCAAAGTTATTATGATATACTTGTTATTTTATATCAACTTTTCTTTCCCTTATTTGTAGTATTTACAAATGCTTCTGGAATGGTAAACAAATTGTAACAAAAACAATGTTAGTTGCTTTGGATTGGTCATAAATTAGCCAAACTGTACTATACACGATGTGCCCCATATTTGCTCTAGGTGGCCATACTTAAAATTGCTTGTGAAAACAAATAAGATTGCTTTTACATTTATTAATAAATTGATAACAAATATGCTATGCTCCTTGAAATTGCTTATGTTGTTAATGTAGAAAAAATGCTTATGAGAACCACCTAGGTTGCTTGTTGAACCCACATAGGTTGTTTTTTGAAATTGCCTATTGTACAATCATAATTTACTTATGTCACATGCAAAAAAAAGTACATGGGTTGTAGATTCTAAAGCTGTGATATTCTAAGTACTACATGTGCCTAGGTAGCTATACTTAAAACTATTTGAGGAAACCAAAAAGATTGCTTTTGAATTTATTAATAAATTGTTACATAACACATATGTTGTGCTCCTTTGAATTGCCTATGTTGTTAATGTAAAAAATGCTCGTGAGAAACACCTAGATTGCTTGTGGAACCCACCTATGTTGCTTGTTGAAACCACCTAGATTTGCTTGTGGAATGTATCGAATATTGCTGAACATGTAAAATTGATATTTTAGGAGAATATTGTTATGACGCATATTGCTACTCTTGTTCATTAATTATTTAAAAAAATGATCATTTTGCTTGCAGAATCCCCCAATGGACCTGAATGCGCCCTCTTTGGATTTGAACGATGAGTTTCAAATTGATTTTGGTATTGATGATAATGCTCAAGTAATGGGGCCTCTATTTTACACTTAGGATACAATTGTTGGTCTTGATCAGCGGCACCTAGAGGTTACAGCTGAGTCCATTGACCCTCTAGCATCTCTTGTGCACATTCTGGGCAATCTAATTTGGAAGCAAGAGCTAACTAAAGAAATTTATCTGCTATCGTAGACATTCGACTGTCCCTGGAAGGGACTCACATACATGCTAGAGTTGGTGCAATGAGGGGTGTGATGTGGCTGAAAACTAAGGTGACCATGCAACAATGACTATTGGGTAGTACATTAGTGGTTCTTCCACTGTAGTTCCCCATAGTACATCAGCTGGTCCAAATTCTGCTTATGGTGGTGATGAAGGTGTCAGTTTGGCAGCTGGTGGTGCTGAAAACATAGAAGTCCTTTCAACACCCCAGGAACTGTACCTATCTTTAAGATTTGATACTATTGAAGAAGCAAGATGATACTACAATGCATATGCAAAAAGGATAGATTTTTCTATCAAAACAAATACATCAAGGAATTATGCAAAAACTGAATAGATTCAGAAAGTTTGATTTTATTGTAATAAAGATGCCACAGATAAGAAATGTAAGACTGATGGTAATATTGATGGGTATGTGAGGATAAAGATGAAATTGCTCATAATCCTAGAAAGAAGAAACATGGTTCTAGTAGGTTGGGTAAGAACGTGAAACAAGATAAAATTATGTACACAAATTGCAAAGCTCGCATGGTTGTCAAGTTGATTGACAGCAAGTGGCAAGTTATCTAGTTTATTGGTAATCACAAGCACCCCTTGATTGAGAAGCCCTCCCTTACAAAATACCTTAGGTCACACAAATGCCTATCAAAAAAAGGAGGTGTTCCTACATGTGCTTTAATATAATAATAAAGAGTACATGCCTTATGGCCACTTTATTACAACTGAGGTTACAAGACCTCTCAAACTTATAAAACACAGCGGATTTTCGTTCGATAGTCGATTTCTGACCACAGTGGACTTTCGACTACACTGATTTCTAATGTACAGTCAGTTTTCAACTACGGTGATGTCCATTCGGTAGTCGATTTCCGATCACGTTGTACTTCCATCTGGTAGCCGGATTTACGACCACTTTGTCAGCTCTTGACCACGTTGTTGAACTTACGAACACGTTGTAAGGTTTCAACCACGTTGCCAGATTTCGACCATGTTGTTTTTCCTGCTGTGTTCGTCCCTGTCTCTACGGTTTTCAAGTGGATTTTCAACTCTAATCTTCATAGCTCTGTAGGTATCAGAGAAAAGAGTTACGTGAATACTTGGGAAGAATTTGAAGGCACCATTTACCCCCTCTATTGCCTGTTCGGTCCTACAATAGACTAGAGTGGTTCTCATTCTCAGTTGTTTAGACTTATTCGTCTCATTTTATGATCATAGGATGCTGTTTATTAGTTGCTTCTCTTCTCACTAGGTTGAGTTCACTCACTTCTTTTAGGTCTAATAAGAGTTGGATCCCCTTGGGTAGACAGGGAACATGTTTATTCTCTAGTGTTTTAGATGACTAGCTGATAGTCTTAGAGTAATATGGGGTAGATAAGAGCAAGTCTGAGCTTTTTCTGTCTAAGCTTATTCCCTCTTGCTTATTTTTTTTGGTTCAGGGGGAGTTCATTTGAGATTTTCTGGAGCTTAATGTTGACATAACTTAGCTTGAACCAAAATGCTTCTAAAATTGACTCACTTGCTGAGGGGGAGCTAGAATTTCTTTTTGTTATGTCATATTCAATTTTAACAATAAGCATTGTAATATAAATACATGGAGCCCTAATTATTATCCTTATGTGATATGATAAAACTGTTTTACATCTTGTCATGACTTGTGCTAGATTGCTAGATTTATCATGACCTTCTATGTATAGCGTAACTTTTGCCATGCTAGTTTTATTAAATGTGAACAACTTGAATTAAATCATGTCTTGTTGGAATGTGATTATTCTGGCTCTAGTGATTCTCTTATGATTCATGCCATATCAAATAACCTAAGTTGAGTCTTGAATCTGCGTTGAGCTTTAGATTGAGCTATGTTAGTTCATTAGTGTAGCATGAGTTAGAATTAACTCTTTGTTCTTGAACTAAGTCAAGAAAATGCAAAAAGATTTCTTTTGTGCGAAAAATTGATCTCACCAATTCTTCTTCATGAGACGGCTTGCTATTGCACTAGATATGAACTCAGGGGGTTTTGGATGACCAAGATAATTTCCTTAAGCTTTTTGCTTGGAGTGGTCGCATAAGGCTTGAGATCTAGCACATGCCTAAAAAAATAAAATCTTGTGAAAAATGATTGAAGCCAGCCATGAATTTTTGAAAATGCCAAATGTGATAAATTTGCTAATTTCAAGTGATATCTAGTGTTGAACATAATGTTTCAATCTTGAACTTGTAGCACTCTAAATTGACTTAATTATAGATTCTTGGTTCCACTTAGAATATTGGCATGGTTTGACTCATTTTTGGATACCTTTAACTAGCCTATGATCTTAAGTGACTTGACATGTTAAAAAATCCAATTAATTTTAGATTATGGCTTTTTTTGGCTTAGCTTGACTATACATGGTTTAGCATGACATAACTAGAGCTTTCACTTTTTATGGCTTGGTGTAATATTTGAAAAGTTACTTTGGATAATCTCTATGGCTCCTAATGCTTAAAATGAATAAAATGCAACCACTTTATTTCATCAATGCTCTATCTTCTTCCGTGCATCTTAATGACTCCATTGTCAAAAGGAAAAAAATTAATAAAAATGCATATCTAGAGTATGATTTGGGTTTGCGTAAAATTTTGCTAATTTAGGAGATTTTGATCTCATCTCACCATGATCAAGGTTAAATCAAACAATTGCTCTTTCATATGGACATAGAGTGAGATTTTGCGACACTTTTGGGTGGATATGAAGTTTTTGTGCAAAACTATCATTTTCAGCAACTTCTATCATTTCTGTCTCAAATGGTCATGTTTAGCTCTTTGCAATCTTTTTTTGATCATTTGGAGTTCTCTTTGCAAAATTCTTCCTTTCTTTTTTAAAACCACCTATAATTTGCATTTTTGAAAAATTGCCAATATGTTTATTAAGGGGGAGATTGAAGGACCATGTGAGAAGGTCTGCAATACTGCTATGATGAACTATTGTAATGTTTGTAGAGTGGTCAATTGGTTTTGCAAAGATTGCATTTGATTTGGACTGTTTTCTGGAAGTGTTAGGAAAATCAGAAGTACCGCAAGTATAAGTGCGGTAGTTCCATTTTGCGGAAGTACCGTAAGCATAAGTGTGGTAGTACTGCTCGGCGGAAGTACTGGGTTGAGTTGCGGTATATTTTTTCCATAGAGGTCCAGGTGAGGCTTTCAACGTGTGGAAGTACCGCTTTTGGGTGTGGTAGTACCGCAGAGCAGAAGTACCAATATCGGCATGGTAAGTGCGGTACTTCTGATATTCCTAGAAAAACAAGATTTTGGGGAATTGAGTCATGGATTAAGTTAGTTTGACCTAGGCCATTGGATTAAGGGTGCATGATGCATGTCTTGGCTAATGTAGGTCAAGCTATAAAGAACTTGTGTCTGAAAACGATTTCTTTGTCTTTGGATGTGTAGGGTCGCTTGGAGTCAACTAAGGTCAACGGGGAGGATCGGGGCTAGGCTCATGGAGGAGTTTAGGCCCAGAACGATCGAGGATGCCAGGTAAGACAGGTGAGCTCAAGTATAGCACGATAATGGCACGAATGTTGAAGGCAAATTCGAACGGTAGGATGATGCTATGTAGCTTGCACGGGCCAAGTGAGTCATGATTCGGTAGAACCGGGACAGGAGAGACTTGATGACGCATGGTAGGCTAGTGGTGCAACTACACGTGGCAAGCATGGCGATTACTTGCAGTGGTTGGTGATGACCGGGTCAAGAAAGGATATTTTGGTAGTTTGACCAAAATACCGAAACCATCTTGGATAAAAACCGCGGTGCATGAGCGAAGCGTTGGAGAGCAGTTTAGGTTAAGGTGGAGCTGGTTGGACAAGGCTAAGTATTTAGCGGATGCATATTTATGCGCTTTGAAAAGTATGCATAAGTGAACTTATATGAATAAAACCCGTGTGTGTGGGGTTAACGTGTTTCCCCATTGTAATAGTGAATAGGATCCATTAAGGGGTGTAGGTGGCTGGTTGCCCACCTATAAAAGGGGTTGGGATGGAGACATGTAGAGTTAACCATCCAATCCATCTCTTATGCTCTCATCTCTAGGGTTAGGGTTTGATAGTGAGTGTTTTGTGTGCTCTTTGTCCTCCAAAGTGGAGTGATTGTAAAACCTACTTTCTCAAGTAAGTAATACATCAATCATTTTGCACCTTTTGTGTCTATCTTGTTTTTGATTGATGTGCGGTAGTTCACTGCGGTAGTTCCGTTTTGACTGATTTTTCTTGGGTTTTTAGTGTTTCTAATCGCTGGTTTTTGTGATGGTCTTTCATTCTAATCTTCATAACTCTGTAGCTTGAAGTGAAGGATTTGTGAGTACTTAGGGGAAAATTTTAAGGCACCATTCATCCCCCTCTGTTGCTATCTTCGGTCTTTCAAATGCAAGTATTA